>JBBIGA010000001.1:8230979-8245694 GCA_037576975.1 Alestes dentex
TTATTTGAATAAAACCATCGAATCTACTGCTGAGTGCGTCCTCCCCTTACCTTTCCCTTACTCTCCCCCGTGACAGTAGCACATGAGTTCAGAAGACTAAAAACACTGGTTCACGATGAGGAACTAATACAGAGGAAAACATGCATGCCCACAATTGTTCTTTTAATTCATTTTAGGTAGTTGTACCAAAATCTAACTGGCTATGTTTAAATTGCATATACAGTCAATTGCAAAAGTCTGGGAACTCCAGTCAAATTATATTTTGTGAAAGTAACTTCTGCACATTTTGGTGCACAGTTATTATTCATTTGCTGTATTTGACATATTAGAATATATTAATATTGGTAGAAAACTGCTGTATGGATATAGGACATGTTTTCACATACAGTTTGACCAGGGATATTCAAACTTCTGCATACGAACTTACATGCATTGTCTGCTTTTTTAAACATCTACCTTGTATCATCCAACCCTCGACCATCTTAAGAGCTCCACATACCTTATAGGACCACCATATATAGACCACTATATATAGATATACAATTACACACCTGTCTCTCACCAAGCAAAATGTCTACCTCCCTTCTATCCAGTGGCAGTACATGAGGTTATATTTTCCAGGGTATTTCTAATAAAGTGGCCAGTGAGTGCATACATTCCAATTTCAACCCCTGGGCGTCCACCTTGTTGATAATTATAGTGCATTAGAGCCAGACGGAGACAGAATCTCAGTGTGAGCTCAGTGTTTCGGCGCTAGCCACCCTTCGTAGCTCGCCTCTCTAATTGCTGTCAGCTCTCTTTGTAATCAGGCCTAATGGGCTGGAAAAGGAGTCCTGGAGCTGACCCCCGCTGCAGCTCCCTCCCCTCATTAAAGCTGCACCCTTTCCTCCGCTCTGCACACTGACCACAGGTTGGACGAGTGCCCTAAGACTTTATTAAGACTTTAAAAGGACTTTATTAAAGTCTGTCAAGGCAACCAAGCACTCTGTATTAAATTCTTTAATAAAGTGCAGTAATTATTATTCATATGAGAGCTTTATAATCACTGACGTTAACCTAATTAGTCCTCCCGACTGAAAGGTGAAAACTATTTTATTCCAAAGACAAAAATGAATCGAGCTTGTACACAGAGCAGCTGTACACAAACTGTAGCAAGCTTGGTTTGAAGCTAAATGTGTAAACGTCTTTGACTCCAATGGTGAATAGTCTATTAGTCTATTCACCAGAGTCTCAAGGCCAAAAACTAGAGCATATCATGTTAGGACAAGCTTTCCAGATACGTGGCCTAGTACATTTGACGTAATCATAAGTGTTAATATAGTGTTTGTAAGTCATTATCTTATTAAATCCTTAAGTATTGTTACTACTATCACTGTTAAGTGTGCATTTAAAGCTCTATTTTGGCCATAAATAAATCAATCAATAAATAAATAAATACACTTACCCCACATGTAAACTAACCCATATATGCGTTTGATTCATATTTCGCCTCTTTAGTTTTAAACTGAAGCCAGAAGGCTAATGGAGCCAGGAAATTGTACTTAGCATCATGCAAACTGCCTGCCTAAATGATGCCACTCAGCATGCCTAAATGCTAATAGACTTTTCCCTCAATTCAGTTCAGTTTGGCCAATTCCCACCCACTGAGCAGGTTTCCTCCTACACTATATGGACAAAAGTATTGTGAAACACCTCTTAATTATTGAATGCAGGTGGTCCCTTCCAGTGAAGCACAATCTTAATACTTCAGCAGACCAAGACATTTTGGACATTTGCTTCCAGTTTTGTGGACCCAGTTTGGGGAAGAACCTTTTATGTTCCAGCATGACTGTGTCCCAGTGCACAAAGCGAGCTCCATAAAGACATGGCTGGATGAGTTCAATGTGGAAGAACTTGACTGGTCCACACAGAGTCCTGACCTCAACCCCACCCAGCACCTTTGAAATGACCTCATAAATGCTCTACAGAATGAATGGGCACAAATTCCCACAAAAATGCTCCAAAATCTTCTTGGAAGGAGTGGAAGCTGTTATAACTGCTATAGCTAGCCATGGGCTGCTCTGACATTACCAGGGCCTGATCTAGCGATCTCCCAACAAATGGGACACTCTTTGGATGGTTGCCCCACTCAGGAACAGCTTATGTGGTTTCCAAATATATGTCATACTCATTTAATAATTGACTGTAAAAAGGACAAACAAAAATGAGGTTTAAAATAGTTGCTACTGTTCATTTTTAAGTAAAGCTGCCCCTTATAGTCAATTGTCAACCAATGAAGGGTGCCCAGGGAGCAGTGTGTGGTGACACATTGCTCAGGGGTACCTCAGTGGTGCCACTGGCAGTCCAGGGACTTGAACCCACAACCTTCTGATTTCAGGGCGAATTCCCTAACCACTAGGTTACTAGCTGCCCCAATGAGTCTCATTCTCAAGCTTGTAGCTAATAAAGCAGATGTTGGGCACCAAATCTGTCTTGACTGATCAACAACATTTGGGGCAAGAGGACAATAGTTTAATAGTTGGATTTTTCAATAGATGTACAAAGAGTGGCATATTTTTACTGGGTGGTGGTGGCCTAGTAGATACGATACTTGCCTCTGGACCAAGAGGTCAGGGGTCCAAATCCTACCTTCAGTAGACCACCACTGGGTTCCGGAGCAAGACCCTCAACCCCAAGTTGCTCCAGGGAGACTGCCCCCTGTAGTTAGGGAATGGAAGTCACTTTGGATAAATGCATCTGCTAAATGCCATAAATGTAAATATCTACTGCCTATCCTTTTTAATAGCCAGAAGTCAAATCTGATTTTAGAGACTGATTATGCATCGGTTGGGTGGTTTTTTCTTTTTCCGTCTATAATCACTCTCAGATAAGCCTGTGGGCCCATCGTTAAATGCCTGCATGTTCTCAACTAGCTCGAAATCACACACAGTGCATCTCACCGTCTCCCCCATCTCCACTGTGCAATTTCCTACAGTTCTTGAGGGGTTAACGTTGCTGCCTCCAGCCCTAATGGAATCCACGCAATTATACACTCGGCCACATCCTGCGTTTGAAGGAGCATGGCTTCAAGGTGACTGTTGATTATTTCTCGTAGGTCCACCCTCTGAGCCTTTTCTCCAATGTACGCAAGTGTTACAAGAGGAACGAGTGTATCATACACAATCTGTTTTCCCCCTCAGCGCTCGGAGGTCATTTTAGTCTCCGAGGAGCAACGTTGGAACAGAAATTAAGTTTAGCCTCAATTTCATCTGCCCTACAAAGAACAGGTCACCTTGAACAAGCAAGGCCCCAAACTAGCATGCTAGCGAATGAGGTTTGGTCTCAGATAATCTATGGTACGACTGTGGGAGTCATTTAATCATTCCAGGATGGATTGTGAGGGATCATTATTCCATACAGGACACCTTTTGACAGGATCATTGTTTTATGATGAGTGAACTCCCAGGTTAAAGGAAAAGCGCCAGCTAGGGTAAGCTTAACAGATGTCCATTTTTCAGGATATTTCTCCTCACACAAGGCGCTTATTCATTTAAAAAAACATAAATAAGACCATCTGAATAAGAGCATCTGCCAGGCTTTGGTAGGGGGCAACGCAACTCCTCATAGATGTTTGGCATTAATCAGCCAAACGTCTTTTAGAAAGGATTACACCCTGATTAAAGCTGTTAAAGGAAGCCCAGACAGTGCATTTCTGAAAGATATTTATCTGGTCTTCTTGCAGTTGTAGTGGCCTTGGAAATGAGTGCCCTTGGGAATGAATCCATTCCTAGAGCAACAGGAAGAGAGAAGGCTTTTGTTAATTCTTCGGCTTGGCCAAGTGAGTGTATGCTTGCCAAAAAGTTATGCACTGAATATACTTGGTTCGCATTTGTGCATTATTTAACCATGAATAAAATGTTACATCAGTGCAGTTCTGTTTTTTTCACATTTTTCACATTCACATTACTTAATGTAAAAATATAATTTTCTATGAAAGCCCAATCCTACCAGGTAGAAGAATCATGATGACTTTTTTCTGAACTTTACACTTAAAATGTTTTTCTGAGTAGATGTTATGCCACAGCATGCACGACTTCACTCTTTAGTCCTCTGAGACAGTGTCTGAAACACAGGGAAATATGAGAAGGTGGTCTAAACTGTGCGTGTGTTCTTAATCTTAAACATTCTAATCAGCAGGGCAGTTTTGGCCAACACATTCTGTATCTTGCAGCAGAATCATTCATTTCTAATGTGAGCAGTAAGCTGGCTAGTTAGACATGCCAGCTAGCGAGCTAGTTAATTTAGGAATGTTTTTAGCTTAGTTTAGGCATCTACTCACTCACTCACTCACTCACTCAATTTCTGTAACCACTTAATTCTCCCCAGGGTCGCAGGTACCTGGACCCTATCCCGGTGCCAATGAGCGAGAGGTAGGGACTCATCCTAGGCCACCAGCCCACCGCAGAGTTTGGGCATCTAAGTAATGCTAACTAGTCAATAACGTTTATTTACTATTATAACCTAATGTTAGATGTTTGAATACCATTAACTAGGCTACTTGCTAACACTTGTTAACTGTTTTAGCTAAGGTTAGGTGTCTAAATTGTAACTACTGACTAATTCTTGCTAACTTTCTCACCCAGGGTAATTTGTCTAATAAGCGTTAACAATTTGCTAATACTTCATTTAAGGGTGTATCTGTACCATCTCCAAGCACGTTTGACCAACAAACCTTAGTCCATTTGGCTAGTGTGATATTTTGATCGCTCACCATGTCCAATCATAGAACTCAACTGTCAAATTTAACAGATAACTGGACACAATACACAAGAAATTTAGTAAAATTGGTGACACTCGATATTAATAAATACCATAGAATCATCAAAATATGTCATGACATGCTGAAAAAGGGCAAGACCAGGACCTGAAGGTACAGGACACAGTCCAATGTGAGTGTAGACCAGTTGGGATCGGGCGCGATTGTACTTGGGCTGGCAACCAGGCCTAATGTAAGTACATGCTAGAGTTAGGTGTCTGACTGGTATTGCCTAGTTACTAATGCTTATCCACTATTAAGTATAAGCCTCACTGAAAACAACATGTCTAAAAACTAGCAACAGTCTGTAATTAAAAGTCAAACTTAGGAATTTCCCCAGCAAAACCCAACCCTGCCATCCACACTTACTCAGGCAGGAACGAAAAGCAAATTTTCCAGCCATGCACCCCATAAAGGCAAAACTGAGATCCCGGAAAGATCCCAGAGGATGAAATGTTTTCTTTCTTGTTTCATCTGAATAAAAAAACAAAAACAAACAGCAGGCTAATGTTTCTGATATAATTTGTATTCCATGCTGTTCTTAGCTTTGCTGAGTTCATCCTTCAGATCTTTCATCAAAAGCTTTTGTTTTTAGACATTAGAGAATTGAATATGCACTATTGCTAGAGTATTACTACACAAATAAGACCAAATTACATTACGGACATATCTCACTTATCAGTGGTTTTCCGTTAAGTCACAATCCAATCACGAGCTGAAGGGATTCATGTGTTGATGGCGCAGAGTCCGCCGGAGTCTATCTTTTAATACGGACAGCTCCATTCTATTACAGCCCACATATTATTACTTTATCTTCTCATGAGACGTCTGTCAGAGTGAGGCCCAGAGTGAGATTAGACTTTTATTAGAAAAAAGCTTCAGCTTGGCACAATGAATGCAATAAAAAATTTAATACAACCACAAACACCTACAAATGCAAATCTAAAATCGGATCACCAGATTTTGCAAGTCCCCATCGTGTTTGACAAGGTTATGAAACTTCAACACTGCTGTTGTAAGAGACGAGATGACTCACATATTGCACTCTTTGTTTGCCGATCTAACCACCAGGTGATACTGGTTGATGATTTTCGCAAATATTTCTGGAAGGATGCTGTGTGGTAGACAAAAACAGCAGTAGTTCCAAAAACATAAAATACGCTGGATTTTGGAAATAAACTCATAAGTAGGCACTGAATAAATTTCTGACTGTTGCTGCACAATTTAACATCAATCCCAAGGTCATTGTTGGTGTTCAACGCACAGCATTTAATTGGCAAATAATGCTGACTTGTAGTTTAAGACTCGCTTGTACTGACTTGGGAAAATCTACTTGTTATTTCCTTACACACATTGCGTTCTCAGCCATGGCTGCACAAACCCAGACTACAAAAAATAATGTTTTACCAAGAGTGCTGTTTCAGAATGAACTGAGAATGAATGCCAACCTATGGAGCGGTGGCAGTTCTTGGAATTTAGATGAGCTCAGGACTGCTAAGTAATATGCCAGCATATTAGTTGAAGGTCAACGTTGAACATTTGGTTTGGAAACTGGGTACTACTGGAGATCTTAATGTAATTATTAGCATGGTGATTTGTTCTCGCCACATTTAAATGAAATAACATAATATAATACATAATATAATCTACTATTAACACAGTTACCCACCCGATACTAGCCCCCAAACAGGTATTCTGAAGTTTGGTTGATAAGGGACAGCGTTCCTCATTGAAAATGTATGAATACAGGATTTCCCAATAATATATGTCGAGGTTCTGTGGTTCTTCCTGATTCTACCCATTGCAGAATCTCGCAGGAGAGCACCCTGCCTGGAAAAGGGGGGAAAAAAGAAGGAAAAGTATCTCCTCGTCTCCTTTTTGAATTCACAAGGGAGTTGGTCTTTTCCTTGCCTTTGTAGGGGAAGCAGGAGCCACAGGCAGGACTGGGAAAGATCTTACCACCCTCCAACCGGGACAGATAATGGCTTTTCACATGAGCTGTCAATCAGAGGCTTTTCACACGCTTCCATCTTCCCCCAGTGGACCCTTCACTCCGCTCTGGACCATAGCCCAAGGTAGCAGTGTGCTGTCTGCTGCAACGAAAATTTCCGCAAGCTAATCAAATGAGGAATCCTATCTGTGCAAATAAACTAAATAAAATGAGAAATTCATGGAAAAAAACAGGTAAAAAAGTAGGAGCAAGGTAAATGAATTGTGTTTCACTACAGAATAAAGTTATTGTCCAAAGAAATGTTGTTAGAAAATCTTGTTGGTTTCATCCCACGGTGATGTAGTGGGTAGCACCATAGCCTCACACCTCCAGGGTTGCGGGTCTGAATCTGGGTCCTGGCCTTGAGTGTGTTGTGGAGTCTGCATGTTTTCCTCATGGTGGTGTGGGTTTCCTCTAGGGTCTCTGGTTTCTCACACAGTCAGGTGAATAGGGGATTCTACATTGGCTGTAGGTGTGAGTGGTAGCGTTGCTTTTCGTCAAAATTATGACTAAATATCGTCGTCAACGAACATTTATTACGTGACAAAAACGAGACGAGACGCAACGTAAATTATGGTCATGTGACGATAACTATAACGAAATATATCATGTAATATTGTTGACGAGTAAGAACGAGACTAAAAGTGGTTTACAAAATAAAATCTAGGCTAAAATGTCTCTTCATTTTCGTTGTCTAAAACGAGACGAGACGTTATTTCCTGTACGCTGGGGAGGGGAGAAAAAAAGTATTAAAAAAAAAATTAGAGTTGAATGGTGTTTTGTCCCAATACTTTTGTCCATTGAGGCACTTTGAATTAAATCTATCTAGAGTGGCCAAAAGTATTGGGACGCAGGGCCAATATAGTGCCAGGGAGAGAGAAATCACACACACATACACACCCACACACACACACACACACACACACACACACACACACAGCATTTTAATAAGCAGCCTTTCCCATATCCATGCAAAAAAAAGCTGATCCTAAATTGTTCTGATTTGGTTGTATAGACTATATTTGTTCAGGAATGAAAACATATTCAGGTAAGTTCAGGCCAACACACTGAAGGTGAAGACTTTTACGAGTTTTACAAATGTGGGTTTTATGGCAATAGACACACATTTTCATTGTTATTTTTTTTGCACTTTTTAGTGATGTGATGTTATTTTATTTATTTATTTTATTTACATTTATGTGTGTGTACCTCTCAGTTCTAACATGTCTGGTTGGCAAAATAAATGTCGTAAATTCAAATCAGAGTGTCTTCCGTGTCTGGAATGGATGTACAGTATTCTTGAGTCTATAAGGTAACAATAATATAATTATAAGATAACCTTGTTTGAATTGTGAAATTGTTTTGACTAAAAGAAAATTTAGATTTTGTCTGTTGTACTAGGTATTTATACTATATTGACTGGATTAAATAGAATTGCATTACTAAAAAAAGAGACTAAAATACAACTTTCATTGACTAAAACTAGACAAAAATGTCATCAGTTTTCATTGAAACTTGACTAGACTAAAAAGAGTATGGACGTGACAAAGACTAATAAAAACTAAAAAGACAGCTTGACGCAAAGACTACACTAAAACTAAAATTCGGACAGGCCGCCAAAAACAACACTGGTGAGTGGATGGTGTGTGTGTGTGTGTGTGTGTGTGTGTGTGCGCCCTGGGGTGGGCTGCCACCTTGCGTCTGTAGACCCCAGGATAGGCTCCAGGTACCCCCTAGTAAGGAGTAAGGGGTTACAGAAAATGAATGAATGAATCTTGTTGGTCTCATCCAGGTCTAGCGTGAAATAGAATTCAGTCATGATGGACACTTTGCTCATTCCACGGCCAGATCTTCTGCATAAAACCTTTCAAACTCATTACAGGACCTTTCTCGTTTCAGACAAGCCAGAAAGTCTCAGGTCACATAGCACTGGACAAGATTTTGCAGGCAAAATCTCAAAATATAAGGCTCATAGAGATGTTATGATTAGATTTTACTTAAATCGAGATGGTTTAATTGTTTTTCACCCATTATGTTGAACCAATTGTTTATTGTACTAAAAATGATCTTCTTTTTAACCACAATTCATGCAGCTTTATGAGTGATTGCCCACATAAGACATATGTGCTTATTTTGGTCTATCCATCATCCGCCAGTGTGCACGTCTATGTGTTTTGATGTATTACTGCAAGACTGCTGTCCCTTCACTACCTCTCATTACATCCGTCTGAGCCTATCGAGAATTTTTTTACACTGGTTTATGATATTTGTTCTGCAAACATTACTCAGCACCACCTTCTAAAGGGTTTATCGAATACCTAATAAACAAACATCACTCATAGCTTCCTCGTACAACAAACGTCAGGTAAACAAACTACTCGCCATCTCCTCTGAATGTGTTATCAAATATTAAATGACATATGTTACTCACAACCGCTCTCCAAAAGCATTAACAGACATCAAATATACAAACATAGCACCAGTCAGTTGTTTTCTTATGGCAAGAAATATGTTTTCTGCTTAATTTAGTGTGAGAGAAACTCAGTACTGTGGTATAAGGTTGTATTCCATGTCTACATTTGAAGCATGGATGTCATCTGCCAGTGCATGCCTCAGTCGTTGCGGGTCCCACCTGTAGAATGCATGCTGGAAAGAGACGTAAACAGGTTTGATATTTTCATGATTTCCTTGTCACATTTCATGAAAACATCATTCCTATTTGCTATGAGCGTGCTGTCCGGTTTGATGTGTTCTCAGCCCACCAGCGGGACGGGCTCCGCCGTATCTCTGAAGCAGAGACCTGATCCTAGCCCGGCGGAGCACAGAAGGGCCATTTAAATGCAGGCTTCAAAAGGACAGCACTGTAAATTTCCTCTGCCGGGCGCTGATAAGGTCAACTGTCAGTCTTGGGGTGGCACGGGGAGGAGTGTATGAAAATGGGACGCTTCATATGGGCTCTTTAAGCTGTCATCGAGGTGCTTGTCATGCATGCCATTACATGGGGTCGGGCTGGGCCTATAACAAGCTCCCCGGGATATGAAAGATATGCACATAATAAAGAGAGCCTTCACCGCGCTGCCAGTGATTGACTGCGTGCCGAGCTGTGGGGCGACGCAGGTCTGCGCCCTTGTGGAGCTTGTGAATAGTTTTTCTATTTTTAAAGATAAGCTTCCCCGCTGCTTTAGAGCGGCCTAGCTGGAGGGGAGATGCGATTTAGGGCAGGATGGAGAGGAGCAGTCTCAGAGGAGTCGTAGAGCGCGGGACGTCCGAGGAGAGTTCGTTCCAGGCGAGTGGTTCTCTGGGGCAGGGAGGACTTCAGTAGGAGATTTGAGCAAAAACTTTTTTTTTTTCCTTTGTGTACTTTTAACTGCTAAAAGTCACAGTAACCGCCGACAATAAGAAAAGAATGCGTGATTCGTTATTGCTATTCAGTGTGGTGATGAACAAGGCAGCTACCTTTCAGACCAGGGTCACATGATGCAGACCCGCCACACCTTAGCAGCCCATCCAGATTCTAACTGTGTTTTCTCCGCTATACACATGACGTTGCCTTCCTTCAAAACAGAAAAAAAGATATTTGTATATATCATGATAAGCTTTGCTTTACTTTTCTATAAGCTAAATTATCAGAGGAAGGCTAGTTAGCTTAAAGCTCTTTCATAGATTTACAGGTTCATCATTTGCAACTGTTTATTTATAGTCAAGACATTTGTTCATTTGTCTATTACGTATTCCAAGCCAAGAAGGGCAGGTACCAATAATGAGAACTGGAGAAAGTGCTTATCATACATGTATAATAATAAATGTAAGAATGCGAAAATGCCTGTGCTACAAACTCACTTTCTTTCAGCATTTCTCACTGCCCCTCTGATTGGATATTTCCAATATTTTATTACTCCTACCCATCTTCATATTGTGCACGTACAGAAACTGCTAAATTGACAAGCAATGCTTATGACAGTAATGCATTCTGTAGAATTCAATTATAATAAAATATATATATATAAGTGATATACCTAGTTGACAGCTGTAGTCTCCAGAATTCTTTCTGAATTATCATTAACCCTTCTTGGCATATACACCATGAAAGTGTCTTCATGTTTTGTTTGATTAACCAATTCGCTCCATTGTGCAAATTCAAAACCTGCTATCAAGCCCACATTTTGTTTGTATGTAGATGTTTTTTTTGTAATTTGATCTACAGGTTATTGTTGTGCATGTAGTTCTGTGTGTGTTTTGCAGATTTTTGTCATTGAAACAAGAGTAAAAAATGGAAGTGCAGACTTGAATCTCTTTAGAAAGAACATCCAATATAAATATAGTCTATTGTGTATCTAACCAAGTCATTCTATAAGGGTAATTAAAGGGTGTAGCAAAATACCAGCAATAACTCTAGACACTTAGGGTTAATACACTTGAGCAGTCTCATGTAGACCACACTCAGAACTGCTTATGAGTGAGGAGGCCAGGTTGAGTCACCTGCTGCTCCAGCCCCCTGCCGCTCATGCTAATTTCTTCGCTCCCCATCAGTGAAGTCAGGAGTCTGCGACACCCTGCAGTGAAACCAATCTGCCCCAATGAAAGCATGTTCTCTCCTCAACCAAGCTGTCCTTTACATTCAGACCTTGTTCAGCCGCCATCGACAGCAAGGTGGTCAGCCAGCAGGGAAAGGATCTTCTCAAAACTTCTGCTCCATATTTAGTCCATCTTTTCAGTCTTTTCACAGTGCCTTCAAAACTTGTTTTGCTCCAAGTTTTGATACCTGTTCACTGGTTGATCTAACCAGGCTCCACCCACAAATCCAGTATTTCATGGCAACTGTTTTAGAGCTGCGACATAATGTTTATACTCTGTCATTCTCTATCATGTTGATGCTACAATTTGCACAAGTACATTTGTTGTTGTTCTGTATTGCTGCTACAATTGCACAATCATATTTATTGCTGTTCTGGACTTTTTGTGCACGTAACTACTGATCTGCAACCAAACCAGTCTTAACATTGTGGCCTTTTCTATACAAATGAAACACTATTTGATGAAAAGTTAATAATAATATGCTCCAAATGGATGTATTTTGGCAGTTTGGATGTTAGACATAAAGCTGTTTGCTACAATTTCTCTTAATGTTGATGCGGATTTTTGCTTATGATGTAAAACATGGCCAGAGAACTTCTATCATGAACTTCTAGAAAAGAATTACATTTGTGGGCTGGGGGGATGACGGGTAAGTAAAGGAGAATGACGCTAGCATGAAGTTTTCGGGTTAAACATGACCGCACAGTTCTTACATGCCAATTAAACAGTCCTGAGCAAAGATAAATATAAATACATGCAATATAAATATAAAGACCAACAATACACTGTTAACCGAAAATGAAAATATCTTGTAAAGTCTGACAAAAATTGAGTTTGTAGAGTTTAACACAAACATCACACAAAGAGCATGAACTTTTCAATAAGGGAGGGCTTTCCATGCTTACGGCTCCAACCAGTTAACTTTCTTCTCTTCCTTTGTGTCTCTATTGTTAAGCTTTGCTAACCTTGAGTGAAAGAGGAAAGTTATGTTGCACCAACTAGTTCAGTGTAGTGTTAATTCAGTTCATCTGAAGGAGCAACCTCTATCGCTCAAACATAGTACACATGAAAATCTGTCACTTCAATGCAAAGAGTATTGAAGTTGGACTAATCAATCCTTTTTTTTCTTTAAACTGGCCATTTTTCTCTGTTTTCAGGCGTGACTGTACTAAAATGCTTGTGAAATGTGCTTTTCAAATGTTCCCCACTGGACAGCCCGACACACTTGGAGAGGACTTACCAATTCTAGTATATCAGAAAACATCACACCGACTGCTGGAGGGGGAGAAGGGATGCAGGCCAGGCCACCCAGAGAGAGCGCGGCCAGTTCTGCTCTCTTAGACTCTCAGCCATGAATGACATAGCTGGGGATTAAACTCAGGATCTCTCAGTGATGGGGGAAACACTTAGACAACTGAAGAGCAAATTTCCAAAATTAATTCAGTCCAAAAGCATTTTTTTTTTCCGGAAAATCGTGTTGTACTTGTTTTACCTATTGAAAAGCAATTCTTACAGGAAATATTTTTATTTAATTGAAATTTTACAGTTACTTGTCATTTTTCAATGCCTGCTTCTAAAGTGCAAGTCCTGCACATTTTAGTTTGGGCAAATTTGTTTAAAAAATACAATGAAAACAATTTTTAAGCAAACTGATATTCAGTGTCACAAAAAGATGTACAAGTTTAACATTTATATCCTACTACATGACACAGCATAGAGTCAATGACAGATAACTGCAAAACAAATGTAAGAGACCTGGTTAAGTAAGTGCCACTGGCGACTGTGTGAGTGGACTGAGTGAGTTTTGGAAATTCACCTAATCTTGTACCGTGTATTATACTACTGCACATAAAGAGGTGATGTAAAAATATGCCAATAGTAGTGTTACCTAAATAAAATCATAAAAAATGGACTGAGTGAGTGTTGGAAATTTGCTCTTCAATTGTAGGACTCCTGAACTTCTGACCTTTTTAATCTGTGCATCTCTTCTTTTCATCTCTGTGCAAGAGACAGATACTGAGAGCTGACTCCATGCGCTGCAATGAGCTTAAAATTTAGCAACAGTACCTGACCAGTGGCGGTAAGGGAGGAGAGATCTTTCAGAATGTCAGCAAACGGTCAGTTTGCCTGCTTCTACTGTGTGACATAATAAGCAAAAACGGCTGGTATTCCAGTAAATTACAATCAGCTGAGCCCCGTTCCAACATCTGCCCCATCAACTCTTCAGACAGGAAGTGACCTGAAGCATGGGCGGCCCACCCATTCCTCCAGTGGTCTAACCCCCCTGACATGTTTGCATTAGCTTGTTGACTCTAATAACGTGACTGAAACCCGACACTCTGGCAGAACTCCCACAGGGTCGGCGCAGTATCCCCTTTCCAAGGTTTCGGGGTTTGAACCGCAACCTATGAGCCACAAGCGATTACTTGATCTATTAATTCCTGTGTAATGTGAAAAACAGCTCCTGAATGGCAGGAGCTCTGGCGTATTTCATTAAAGTGACTTGAAGAGTCAGAAACACAAGCCCCTCGCGTCTTATTCCTCCCACCCCCCACACTCCCCCTGTCTCCACCTTGTCACAGATATTAAACAAATATTTTCTCTGAGGTGCAGGGAAATTTATCACGCGGCTGGCCCGACTCAAAGAGGCTTTGTGCGGAAAGAATGCAGAAAAAGGGGAAGAGGAAATGAGCTTTTAGGAATGAAAACAGGGCAGGAAGCAGAAGCTAACTCCCTAGGAACAACGTCTTATTTTATTTTGCTATCTTTTATTGGAGGCTTCGCCAGACAATGCCTCTCTTAGACCAGCGGCAGGAAATAGTTGCTTTTCAGAAAAAGGTGAATAAAGAAAAAATTCAGCCACAGACACAAAGCACTACAATTAAAACTGGCTGCAGACGGCAATCCTATTAAAATTAGGCCACATGCACAACGTAGACTTTTTATAACAGGTTTTCTTTTCCAAGCTGAGGTATGGATCAGTTTGCTCACTTCATTTTCTGCTGTATCTACATAAGCTTTTGTAGTAATAATGTAGGAGTGTGCCAAAAAAAAAAAAAATATGTCAACACATGCATTGAATTATATTAGTTTTTAAACAATTTTATCAAGGTTGAATCACACTTTGTGGTTATGAATGTGGCTTGGAATAGTTAACATTTTCTTAATGACTGAATCAGATTTCATGAGATAGAAATAACTCTAGATGGACAAAAGTATTGGGACGCCTGACCATTACATCAATCATTAGAATTGAATATGGACATGGTCCCTCTGTGCAGCTATAACAGCTTCCACTCTTCTTGGAAGACTTTCCACCAGATTTTGGAGTTTCTGTGGGAATTTGTGTCCATTC
>JBBIGA010000001.1:8267655-8282582 GCA_037576975.1 Alestes dentex
GCACATACCAGAGGGTCCTGCATGAGGCTACAGAATTATCTCCTACTTCTGGGTAACCTTACCATTTTAAACCTCTCGCAGTTCAGCACTATCTTTTGTACCACTTCATGATATTCATTGGACTTGAACTGTTTGAATTTCAATTAAAAAAAAGCTTGAAACACAGGGGGGTTCTAAAACTTGTGACCGGTAGTGTATACATATATATATATATATATATATATATATATACACTGTATATATATATAGTGTGCTCTCTAAAATCAAAACCCCATAAGAATTCATAATAGCCTTGATAGTTATTGTTAAAAGTGTTCATGAAAATTTATCTCAACAGCTACGCATTACCCAAACTGTTGAAGGGTTGTGCATATGTTCCATATTACAAATGTGCTTGTATGAGCTTGATTGAAGGATAGAGGAGCTTTAACTTGCTTCTGTCATGCTGAGTTTTTGTGGTGTGGCATGTTAAATAAACACGGTTCCACCTCACACACTGACTGACTGAGAGCTGAACAGAAGTGTAAAAGAATCCAGCCGACTCCTTCCCTGCTGCAGCGTCTCACCAGATCGTGCTGTTGGCCAGCTGTTTGAGGGTGCTGGGGTTGCGGATGAGCCGGTCCAGATTACTGACTATCTGTCCAAACTTAGGCCTCTCGCTGCGGGTCTTCTCCCAGCAGTCCAGCATCAGTTGGTGCAGCACTACAGGGCAGTCCATCGGCGCCGGCAGTCTGTAGCCCTCATCTATGGCTTTTATCACCTGAGGACGAGAACCAGAATCACTCCAGTACTCCATTTACAGTACAGTACACATATATACGTTTTATCATTAGATGTGGACCTTATTAATTATTCACTTATCAATTATTCATTGAAT
Organism: Alestes dentex; assembly: GCA_037576975.1. Classification (NCBI taxonomy): domain Eukaryota; kingdom Metazoa; phylum Chordata; class Actinopteri; order Characiformes; family Alestidae; genus Alestes; species Alestes dentex. The sequence continues at coordinate 8,268,533 of JBBIGA010000001.1, forward strand.
AATTGGTAAAATAGTCATTTTAAATACACACAATAACGCCTTAAACTCTAAGGATGCAAATGGGGGTCCACTCTCTCATGACTAACATGACATAGTTTTATAGTTGCTGAATAATTTGTTACAATAGGCTTTAATCCACTCCAGAAATGTTGATGCTTACAGATGTGTCAGCAAATACAGACTTTTTTACCTCAACAAATTCAATCACTCAGTGATTTCTGCATAATTACTAACACATTTTCTTCACAGTGGTGGCAGTATTAACCAAGGGTTGCAATGTCTATGTGTCTCTGCATGTACCTTATTACAAAGACCTTATAACTGTCAATAATTACAAGGTCTTTGTAATAATGGCTCAGGCGACCTGCAGAGTATTCATAACTGTTTCACCTAATAACGTTTAGCTATTTCGCTTTTAGAGGCATTAAATGCTGGCTCTTATCAACAGAACTGTAAATCAATACATTTCTGTTACGCATGAATTCACTTCCACTCTAAATGTCTACGTTTACATCTTAAGCGTCTTATTATGTAGACCTTTTAAAAACATGGTGGAATTCACCTTTAATAAGGACTTGTGGGTGGTTAATTTGTGCAGTGTGCATGGTGTTTATGTAGCGTTGTTTGGTCCTGTTAAACGAAGGAATATCATGACACACTGGAAAATAATTTCCCTCCTGGGACAAAATGTAACTTCTACTTTTAGTATTTGTCTTACTGATTATCTCACAAACATTGAGCTGGGTTTGCCTTCGGTTTGTGCAGATAGTAGTGAGTTCATATCGGTTTTGTCTCTAAGTGTTGTATAAGAATATGTTTTCTTTGTTATCCATAAGTCGAGCCCAAAGGAACTCTGGCTCATTTCTCTCTTTTCAAGAAACACAATCGTTGTGAGTATAAGGGGGGAAATGAGCTAGCTGAATGCAAAACTAGAAACTAGCCCAACTCTGCCTGCAGGACTGGAGCTCTGGAGATCCTTGGATGCTGTTGCCATGGTAAGCGGAAGAGGAACAGATGGGTTTCTGTTTTATGCTGTAAACAGGACTTCCAAATTTTTTTTCCCCAGCCCCAGTAAAAAGTGCTCCGTTTTAACAGGCATGCTAGGCATTCTCCTGTTCCAATTTTTAAGGCACTACTTCGGCGTCTTGTATCATTTTCCAATCTTGGTCCTTTAGCTATGCAGTAACCTCCTGGCAGAGCATGCTTCCCAAGGTGGAAATGAATAAATGAAAGGGTTTCTGATGTGGAGACTCTTGCCGAAAGCTAGCTGCGATGGAGTTCAAATCCCCGGTTTCCACAAAAGCAGCTTGTGAACAGAAACCTGGATATGCGCGCCTCCCCCACTCCCCACCCCCAAGCTGCATTTATTCTTTTACCTTCGCGAGATCACACTCTTTAGGGGATCCGTGGTCCAGGGGAATTAAAGTGCTTTGGCAAAAAGAACTCTTCCGTTGCAGGCTGATGGCAATCTGCGGAGCCGCACGTGACGAGGGGCCAAAATTAAGCAGAGAGCGGCTACCTGGCACAGCTCACGGCTTTCAGAACCTCCTGATGTTTCTATCACAGCGCACGGAGAGATCTTTGGCAGGTCTGGAGAGCAGAGCTTGTCTGGCCAAACAATCTTACATTTGTGCTTTTTACGAATGTTTTAAGCTACTTTCTGTTCAAGTGAAAACTATTAAAGAAAAACGGCTGTTATGGTTAAGGCTAAAGTGTTTATTAAATATAACTACTACCAAATTATTGATCAAAACATGGCATCTTTACAGGAGATGCAGAAGTGTACTTCTGGACCTTTTCAGTTGGTCCATTCAGCATGAAATGTTCCCCGTATTGCAAAAAGTAGCTGACATTTCTGAATGGTATTAAAAAGGGAAAAAAACTGTTAAGGTTTTTATATGGTGGCGACAAATACTTATCCGACACCATATCTGAAGAAAATCACGCAAACTGATTGAATTAAGTCAATTAAGTAAAGTCACTTAATAAAAGTAAGTTTAAGTCGGTTCTGTAACAGATTATTTTGGGCGATTTATCATCTATACATCATATCTGTGCTACAGACTGATGACAGGGCGCTGTAACAACATCTCTGGCTGTTGGGAGTGAACTGAGCATACTCACATCCTGATTGGACATCTCCCAGTATGGCCGCTCCCCATAGGATATCACCTCCCACATAACAATGCCATAACTCCACACGTCACTGGCTGAGGTGAACTTCCTGTAGGCTATGGCCTCGGGAGCGGTCCATCGGATGGGGATTTTACCCCCCTGTAAGACACAAGGAAGCAACATCCATTATAGTGGCATCTTCAGGAACCCAGTGGTCTTCACTCTTTTGAGCCTGCAGTTAATATATGTCATTTTGGTGACTATATGTCACATTGCATAATAATTTTAAAAAGAATTACATAGTTAATCACACAGTAAATGGTTTTCTCTCTTGTATACATTCATCAACAGGTTTGAGTTTGGAAAAAAAAAAAACGTTAGCAAAAAAAAATAATATGTACGCAAAAATGTAAAGTATACTTGAGTTTTGGGGCAGCTCCCTTAGTGGTTAGGGAGATCAGAAGGCTGTAGGTTCAATTCCCCGGACTGCCAGTAGCACCAATGAGGTACCCTTGAACAAGGTACCGTCCCCACACACTGCTCCCCGGGCGCTGAGTTACTGCTTCACTTGGTGACTATAAGGGGCTGCTTTGCCTTTTTACTTTATTTACAACCACTTTTCCTCTCCTCTTCTTTTAATGAACACAAATGTAATATTCATTACACGTTTCAAATATGCACTTTTGGCACATTTCTCTTCAGTAAGCTATGCTAACACCTTTAAGTCTAAGTAACCTATAATCCATGCTTTGAGATTAGATCTCAGCCTGAACTGTAGACTACTGCATAGGAAGTTTTAGATCCCAGTAGGAGAAATACACCCTCAGTGGGGTTCTGTTCTGTTCTGTGATATTTTGACACAATCTGGTGGTTCCAGTAGCTGGGATAAAGGAGGAAAACCCTGCTGGGAGACTTTTTCATCCTTTTCGATCTATATGTATCTCTCTCTCTTTCTCTCTCTCTCTCTCTCTCTCTCTCTCTCTCTCTCTCTCTCTCTCTCACTCCATTTCCCCCAGAGGACTGGGTTTGTTAGGCCAGCTAAGTTGATTGGTGATGAGAGTCTGATGGGGCATGAAGCTGTAATTCCACCTGTTGGTGCCTCACAATACGTTGGGGGAAAGATCTAGTGTTATCGGCTCCACTGCCCAGCTGGTGGTTTCCCTGTAATCACAGCTCCCTGTTGATATGGCACATAAGAGTGCCTGTCCCAGTGTCACACTGACATGTTTCGGCAGGAGAGTGTATCTCCTAATTTCCTCCCGTCAGAGCCCCAAAGTCCCAAGCAACACATTTCTGAAGAGATCTTGACTAAGGACATAAAAATGGTCTGTTACAGTGGTGATTCAGCTGCACCAAGTGTGACACTTTAAAATCAACTGAAATCAATTCCAGTAATCAAGGAAGCTTGAGGTATTCACAAAAAGGTGTTCCTTCAATTTCATTTGTGAATTTTGTGTAGTTTTAAAAGTTATCGAAGAGCAAATTTCCAAAACTCACTGTGATTTTTTAGGTAACATTACTACTGGCACATTTTTACACGACCTCTTTATGTGCAATAGTATATCAGACCAAAACTCACTCAGTCCTGCATAATACACGGTACAAGATTAGGAGAATTTCCAAACCTCACTCAGACCACTTGCACCGTCGCCAGTGGCACTTACTTACCCAGGTCTCCCAGCTGGTAGATCAGAAACAAAGATGAACTCTATGCTGTGTCGTGTAGTCGGATATAAATATTAAACTTGTACATCATTTTGTGACATTGAATATCGATTTACTTATAAATGGTTTTTATTATATTTTTTAAACAAATTTGCCCAGACTAAAATGTGCAGGAGAAACCGGCATAGAAACAATTACAAGTAACTGTAAAATTTGGAAAAAAAAAATAAAAAATTTGTAAGAATTGCTTTCCAATAGGTAAAACATGTAAAATGCGATTTCCAAAAAAAATGCTTTTGGACTGAGTGAGTTTTGGAAATTTGTGCTTCAATTCTGGAACTGAAATGACTGAATTTTGGTTAAATTTAAAGATTTCATTTTGTGTTCATTTTGTGTTTCCAAAAGAACTGTAAATCCAATTGTTTTAATCAAAGCCAGGGATGAACACTATAGTTTTAACCAAACCACCCCTACACACGCAGACACACACAAAGACACAGGCCCTACCACACATGAGCATGCAGTGCAGGGGGGGTCTGCGGTGAGAAGTGAGAGAAGTGAGACTGTAGGCCGTACAATAGAGATTCTGCAGAACAGGCTGTATTTTCCTGCTTTCCTGCTGAGTGAACGCTTAGCTGTCCATCACCTCCACACTTGTCCTGGAAGGCTTTCAGCAAACAGCCACTACTGACCTATTTCCTGCTCTACAAACGGATCGGGGCTGCTTTTCATTTGTGTTTCATTTTACTTTCATTCCCTTTACACTGGGGGCGGGGGGGGTGGGATCAGAGTTAAGGGATAATTGGAATCCTAAAATAAGTCCGTCCTTTGCAGCGGCATCACTGGATATCAGAACAGTTGATTTCACCACATTGTGAAATAGACAGTCTAGTAAGGTGTAATTACAGAGTTGACCAAGGAGATGAAAGGAAATGAAAGGAGAGTTCAGAAGGCCTTATGAGTGTATAATGTAGTGATGGGGACAGAGAGGCCGCTCACCCTGGTGGTGTAGGCCGCCTCCGGGTCGTCCTCCAGCACGCGAGACAGTCCAAAGTCTGACACTTTGCACACCAGGTTGCCGTTCACCAGAATGTTCCGTGCCGCCAGGTCTCGGTGAACGTAGTTCATCTCGGAGAGGTACTGCATGCCGGCAGCGATTCCTCGCATCATCCCCACCAGCTGGATCACCGTGAACTGCCCGTCATGTTTCTGCAGACATTTATGGAGCACAAATTACCACGAGTTCTAAACTGTTACCAAATACTTACTGTATAGTTAGCAAATCTGCAGATAAGGTTTTGTAAAGCTTTGGTTGTACTGAATTGGAATACGGCCAGCAACCCTAACAATTCAAGATGCTTTGAAATTCCAAACTGAAAAAAGAAGACCCTGTTTATACCATTCAAGAAATAATATTTACGAAAACCTTTGATTTTAAGCTTTTAAATGAGCTTTTATGTCCGTGTTTGCTGCCTTTTCCCCTTCACTGCTGCCAATCCCCTCCTTCAGCGATTTAGAACATTCACACTGAGGGATTTTCCCGGTTAAGCTGGAAATCCTTGATTGTGACTTCAATGTAACTGTTGCCAGTATTGTCCTCATGAGCTTGTCTCTGTGATTTTTGGCTAATTTTCCATCATGTATCTTGCCGGTGGCACATATAATCCAAGGGGAGGTTTTTTTATTTACTGGTGAGTAATTCTCAATTCATAAGCTCTCTGATATCCGGCATATAGTGGAGTGTAAACTATTAGCGACAGGGATGGCATAATCCTATTGGCGTTTTATGTGAGCAATGGGAAAAATTCATGACGTTTGATTATAGCCTGTGCTTGAAAACTGAAACTGTCTGACATTAATGTCTTCTTGTCATTTTTTTCCTCTTTTCTTTCCTGATAGCTGACTTTTTCTTCTGCATATTTCACATCTCTCACAAGCCAACTGGTAAAAAAAAAAAAGAAAAAGAAACAAGCAGAGAAATGGGGATCTGAACAGAATGCATAAAAATCAGTGGATATGTTTAGTTCTGTTTGTGACTGTTTTGTTTTATTTCACATTTTTTCCTTTCCCGTTGCAAAATGACTGCGTTCCACTGTGATAGAGAATGAGAAAGGCTCACCTTTAAGAACGTGTCCAACGATCCGTTTTCCATGTACTCTGTTATTATCATCACGGGCTTACCTATCGAGATGGAAGAGGAAGCAGACAGAGAGAGACAGAGGGAAATAAATAGAAGGTAAAAGAGAGAGTATGAGGGTAGAAGGACATACAGGGAAGGGGAAAAGGAGAGAGTTTTTGTAATCATTTCTTTTCAGGAGGAGATGAAAAAGACATTGGAGGACGACAAAAAAGCCTATCTCTTTACGTCCAATATTTAATCCCTTTCAGAGCCGACAGAGAAAAATGGGCGGATGGGGAGAGCAGCCCCCCCTCTCGTGGACCCCCAGCCTCTCTTCCTGTCCTCTCTACCTGCTGCCTGTTACTCATAGTGACACCCCCTAATCAAAGCTTTCAATAACAGTCAGGCAGATAATTAGAGTGAGCCGTCCTCAGAGAATATCTTTGTCCAGAAATACCATGAATGGTAATGAGTTCCTATGGTAGGAGGGAGATGGAGGGGGTGGAGTGGAGAGAGAGAGAGAGAGAGAGAGAGAGAGAGAGAGAGAAGGAGAGAGAGAGAGATACGCATAGTTTCCTAGGGGGGATGTGGTGATGAATTGGGCGAGGAATGAGAGGAGGGGTGCGAGAGCAGGAGGGAAGGGGTGCAAAAATCTGCTAATGGGAAAAGTGTTCACCTCGCTGGCGTTCGGCACAGGCAGCTGCCAGTGCCACATATGGGGCCAGAGTGGGGGCGGAGGGAGGAAAAAAAGAGAGAGGTTCACACCTGTGTGTCATAAAGTGATTAAAAATGCTCCCCTGATTCTGCCTCAATAACAGAATGTCAATCAGAGCAGCAACAGACTGTACCCCCCTCCCCCTCCCCCAACCCCACTCTGACAGGACCGACCGAGGGGACTAATCCGCCCAGATTATCAGTGAGGGCTGATGGGGAAACGCTCACTGTGCATGCCCTTTAAAACCCAAGCACAACACCTCCTTTCATTATCACTCATCAGCAGTGGACCCAGTCTCGACCCCCAAGGCGCCCCAGTCTCAGTCTAAGGACAGTAATTTTTGACCCCTCTCCATCATCCAGCTATTATTGTGTTAATATGCTTTGTTCAGTAACTGCTATGACTTACTAAGTAAACACTGTAATAATATGTAATGTATGCATTTATGCGAGTGCAAAACAAGAGCAGGCCAACAAACAGGACAATGCTAAATTAACGATCTATTATTAAGTTGTAGAATTTAGGAGGTAATTAAAAGGATTAAATCTGCGGCCCAGGCCTTGCAGCCAGGTCCCAAGTCACTTATAGCAAGGCAGGACTCTTAAAGCAGAGGCCGAGCGTGAGACACGGGTGGCGCACGCAGTCTGTACTATTTCCTGAAAGAGAAGGTTATGGCTGAAGGCAAAGCTGCATTAACTGCCTCTCACTGTTTTTGTCACCTTTTACTGCCTGAGGACAAAGAAACGCGAACTAGTTTAACCCAATATAGCCCTACTCAAATCTATTTATAAGGTCTAGTTCTGTTGCTTCATTGTGTGTGTGTATGTGTGTGTGTGTGTGTGTGTGTGTGTGTGTGTGTGGTGTTCAGCTGAATTGGGCTTGGCCCGCATCCGTCCAAGCTGTCACTTTTAGAAAATCACCACTGGGCCCGTCACGCTCATCAGACAGAAAATCGCACGGTGAGTGTGGCGAGGTCAGAGAGTCATCAAAACAAATTGGGTGTTAACAAAGTGACGTGGGACGAATCGCTTTGACAGTAAGCCAGGCCCGTATCCATATCCCGACCTGCCCTCTCCCACTTACACCACTCTAGACGGCCCATAGAACACACACACATGCACACGGCTCCCCTCACACCTCTTTTAGCACCTTCAGATGAAGAAGCCGAGAGCATTTTCCTATTTTAGAGCTACAAAGAGAGAGCTCATTTCTTAAGAAGTGGCAGAAGGCCCTGTGATCAGTTCATTATGGAAATTAGTCATGAGCTTTTCATCCATGTCTGCTGGTTATGGCGCGTGACTGATGTTGCACAATGAAGCGGGCAGCACTTTTAGGTGTGCTGTATAATTATACTGTCTCGCCTAATGCTAAAAGGAATATGATTAAAACAGAGCAGTGACCAAGTTGGGCCCCCTCATATATCTGCCTGAAATTACTTCATCTGGATGAGCAGGGGAGTGAAGCAAGGCATGAACGACTTACTGGATATGTATCGGGGTTTTACATTGCAGGTACATATTGATTTATACAGCAGAACTGTTATGGTTCGGTCAATGCACACCACATAACCAAAGCCAGCTGGAAATCATGATAGCTATTTCACTTGATGATTCAAATAAATGCTCCCATTATGAATCTCATCGCAAATCTCAATTTTAAGGCTATGCCTTTTCAATGAAACATACAGTTGGGCTGCCCTTCTGGACCCAGATGAAGCCTCATCCCAGACTATAGAGGATTTTCTACAGCGAATCCCTTCTGCCAGTGTAATTCACTCTAAGACTTGGCTCAGCACGTGTCCGGATGACTGGCCAAAAGTGATGCTTGAGGTCAAAAATAAACCCATTAAGTTTCCTCTTCTGCCTTTCCACTGCCCACACTGCAATCAGCGAAGCCTTGGGCCCAACACTAAAAAACACCTACAACCGTTTTAGCTACAAACTCAGCAGAAGCAGGCAGCAGACGCATGTTATCAGATTGGAGATATTATTCTGATGGTTAACTGCACAATGGTTTTATAATGGAGACGATGACAGCTCAGTGTTTTTGTTAAGATGAGCTGGAGGATAAAGGTCTATTCTGGTTCCATTCTTTCAGCTGCGGCCCCATTTGCATTACAATAAGCTCAATCATGGTCTAATTTTTCTGTCGGAGGCGATAATGATACACCGGCTCTTTAAGCCCTGTGTAATGTGACAGCCGCATTTCATATTCCAACACAATTACACTTGCACTCTCCGTCTTTCTCCTGCTGTCAGCAAGTATAAACACAAACCAGTCTTGTCTTTCTTCAAACTTCCCTCTCTCCTTTAATGCATCTCCAACTGGCAGCGGAGTCATTATGCTGTGGAGAGGCACTGGATTGGCAGCTGGCTCTATAACGCGGCGCGCTGGGGTCACTGACCTCTGGACCCCTTCTACCCAGCATCATCAGGCGACTCCATGACCTGTGAAATTACTCTGACACCCAGCATAAGATTCTATCTATCGGATCACACTCAATCAACACGCAGGCAAACGAGGACACACTTCAACCCTCCGCGGTATTAATGCCTTGAAACGGCTTCCATCTTTCATGGCTTGTCTGAAACAAATAAATTCTACTCTGCAAATTCTACACTTTCAATGGGTAATGGCCGAATATTTGTCCTTGTAAGCAGGAGAGTAGAGATTTTATTATATGTGCCCAAAAGTGAGGCATTCTTGACACAAAACAACCAACAGAAAAGGTTTCCACTTTGATACAGAACGCAGATCAAATGTTAACTGTTTATTATGCAATAATGTAATTGAGGAGCAAATTTCCAAAACTCACTCAGTGAGTTTTTTGTGATTTTTTAGGTAACACTACTATTGGCATATTTTTACATCACCTCTTTATGTGCAATGGTATAACCGACCAAAACTCACTCAGTCCACTCGCACCGTCACCAGTGGCACTTACTTACCCAGGTCTCTTACAATGTTTATGCAGCTAGCTGTCATTGACTCTATGCTGTGTCATGTAGTCGGATATAAACATTAAACTTGTACATCATTAAACTTGACGTGGAATATCAATTTACTTAAAATTTGTTTTCATTATATTTTTAAACAAATTTGCCCAAACTAAAATGTGTAGGAGTTGCACTTTAGGAATAGGCATTGAAAAATGACAAGTAACTGTAAAATTTCATTTCCTGTAAGAATAGCTTTCCAATAGGTAAAACAAGTAAAATGTGATTTTCCGAAAAAAAAAAAAAAAAGCTTTTGGACTGAGTGAGGTTTTGGAAATTTGCTCTTCAATTAATTTATTATGTTATTATTAAAAAATAATTATGCAACGTGTAAGGGAATAATCAATATATTGCCTTTCTTATATTTGATTCTTATGTTTGAATGATTCTTTCTCGAAATACCATATTAATGTGATTTTGCTGACTAATGATCAAGGTTGTGAAGCCAGGCCTGGGCCGTTAGGACACAGTGACATGATTAAATCAAGGTTGTTATTTATGCAAACCCTATGTTTCTGAGCTAAAGAGTTTCAGATAAGCCGTTTTTGTTCAGACCAGAAAGCACTTGTTCAGGGCTGTCGCCATGGAGCCTCACTGTGAAAAGCCATTACATAGGTTCCGCCTGGAACCTCCTCAGGGGGAGGCGACATGGTTTCTGCCCTGTTTTGATAAGGTGAATGGTCTTCTTTGAGAGCATAAGACCTCTGCGAAGGTCCAGTTTCTTTAGAGAGAACTTCCGAATCCTGGACTGGTCTGGGTGATGAATAACTCGCTCCTTCTTAAGAAGAAAATAAAGTCTTTGTTCTGAGCGAAGAATCTTTTGTCAGTTTGCATGATTTTTTCACCGGCCATTACAAACGCTACTGTAGTTACGTAATGCGAAATTATACCTGCTTGGTAGATGAAGAAGTGCACACTGATTTAAACTGATTTAATCAATTAGAGGGATGGTTAGGACACAATACATGTCCAAGACCTGATCCAAGCATATTTTAATGATTCTGGTATTGGGAATATTAAGCTGTACAGTGTTGTACAGGTTACAAAAATTGGCCTTCGTCTACCCGCAGAAGTGAGAGAGACACAGTAAACATCCACAGTGTGGAATTATTTTACAGCGGATTATGAAAACTAGTAATATCTGCAGTGCCAGTGTTTTGTTTCAAGTCTGTACTTCAAGTCTATTTTCTGCCACTTACATGCACCAGAAGCTTCTATAAAGACTCGTATTTTACTTACGAGTCAAACTGATTAAAATTAAAACTACTGTGGAAGCGTTCTGCTTTACTGACCATACCATGCCATTGATTAATTATTATTATTATTTTTTTAAATAAGGAGAAAGGGGCAGCTACTGTGTGCACATTAGAGCAGCATGAAATTACAGTGTATTCATGGGACTATAAAACAGTTGTTTCATATAAGAAAACCACAAAAAAAACAAAAGATACGCTCAAAGTCCCTTATATGTATACATAAAAAAGTAGTGAATATAAAAGTAGTGAATAGTTCTATTAGATTCAGTCATAAGTCAATATAATATGAACTCCGTCCACTTTACGTAAACACAATAAGTGATTTTAGTATAGCAATAAGTGGAAGATTAGCATATTTGACCTAAATTATGCTGCGGTATTATCTAAAAAAACATTATAATACTGGAAACAGATAAAGCACGTAAGAATTGGATCAGGTTATCCAATGCAAAATAATAATACTAATACTACACTTTAAGGTTAAAATTCACGCATGTGCCCCCAACGTCAAGCATGTGGAATCTTGCGCACAGTGAGACAGTTTCAGTCACTGTGATTAACAGTAATGCTTCTGAGGGAGCCGAGAGGTGTACTGGATGATATAATTGACACGATGAGCTTCTGGATGCGATGCATTAACAGTGATGCACCCCTGAATGCTGATGCTCAAGATCTCATTCAGTGAAGACTAATAGTCCTCACACTTAATGAGCAAATGTACCACTTTGTGATGTGCTTTACCGCAGCACTGCGAAACGGAATGGGGAAAGTGACATCCCTTGACTTTCTCGGGCGGTAAAAGATCTGATTTGCAAACTAAAAGGCAATGATTTGCATTAGTCACGTTAGTCAGAGCAACTGGCGGCAAAATGCTGGACGGATTAATGCTTTGTTAATATGTGCGGCTGCCTAAATATTCATTCTCTCCTCTAAAATCCACACCCAATTATTTGTCTGTACCATCAGTATTAATCGGGCGGGCATGGAAATGGATGGTTTCGTTTGTTCTAATCATAAGATGTGAGAATTAAAAGAACAACCCAGAGCAGTAAAGGACACTGGCCAGAATAGCTGACCTCCAAATTTGTTGCGCAACACATCCCTTTCAAAGCGCGCTCTGCTAGAGCCTTGATGCACGTAACATGGCAACATCGCTCTAACTAAACTGCAAAATGCACGGCCAGTTTTATTAGTGGCCATCATTATCACTGCTACTATCCTAACTGAGTAATAGGCTCCAATTCAGCATCTCTCGGTGTACTGAAGCGCTAAATTCCTCATCTGTCACATTGTAATGCAAATCAAGGCAAAGAGGAACCAGCTTGACACCGAAGGACTGATTCAGGCATTCCTGCTCTCCGTCTCGTGGTCCACGGCTTTTGTTATACGCTGTTCTTCAGGACTCACTGATTGACATCTAATCTTTGACATTTTCTCAGACATCACCAGGTGAAAATCTACTGAGACAAGGGCACTCGGAGGCAGCTGTTTTTTGTATGATTTGTATTCTCATTAAGTAGGCCACTTTATTACTGATATAGCAATGCTCACGTAATACATATTCATAGCCATGAAATATTCATGCCTCACACATGCTGTTTATTCCTAAAGATAAGGCGAGGCCAAGGACAGTAGAGAGCAGAGGAAACCCTTTGCACCTTTACACGTCCTACATTTATGATGCAATTCAGAAGGTGTCAGGCATGAAACCACTTTGTGTGTGTGTGTGCGATTGTGTTTATGTTTGTGTGTGCAATGTAACACTACTATCTTTATCTGTATGTGTTTTGTTCTGAAAATATCTGTCTGTGTCTGTACAGGGCCATGCTGCTCTGTGCACGATGCATGTTCTGCATGAGCTATATAGAGCGGCGCCCCACGGGAACTGACAGTGGAACTAGACATCTGAAGTCATGTGTCTTTCTGGAGTCTGCGGCATGTTTCCCTGTGGGGAAAACGAACACTGTTTTCAGAATAATGCCATACGTTTTATAGACTCCTTTTCCCATGGAGAAAAACATCTTATTTGGTCGCCAACATAATAAGGACTACCGAGGCCTATTTTAACAATTTTAAATTAAAATTTGAAATACTTTTCACTAAACCAGATCAAGCGTACAAGCGAGCAGGCAGTGGTTCATTCATCTGGTCCAATGACAGATTGTAATGCATGAAAAAATGCTGTTTCCTATTACGTGATGTGTGCAATGCTACTTTGCAGGCTTTATATGTAGACTTTATATAGAACGCTGAGGTTATTTCGGAGTGTAATTCATTCATTTGAATGCAGTTTGTGTTTGCCTGGGGTGTCTTCTGTAGGCTCTAAAAAGCAGACCAATTTAACAAAAAATAGGTGCAGCACCCGAATAATGTTCTGCTACTGCATGTGTGTATAAAGAACTTACATCTAGTCACGACCCCTTCTAGTCTGATGATGTTGGGATGGTCAAACTGGCCCATGATGCTGGCCTCGCTGAGGAAATCTCGCCTCTGCTGCTCCGTGTAGCCGGCCTTCAGACTCTTAATGGCAACGTGGATCTCCCTCTTACTGGGCAGACGCAGCCGTCCACTGCACACCTCCCCGAACTCACCTAGAGAAAGAAAGCAAGGGATTTTTATCTATATACTAATGTATTGGGTAAAAAGATTCTCTTTTTCAAGAGATACTGAAATTGAAGAGCATTGGAAAGAGGCATTGAAAAATGACAAGTAACTGTAAAATTTCAATTAAAAAAATCATTTCCTGTAAGAATTGCTTTCCAATAGGTAAAACAAGTAAAACACAATTTTTTGAAGAAAAAAAAAAAAGCTTTTGGACTGAGTGAGTTTTGGAAATTTGCTCTTCAAATGTATTAATATGGAACAAAAGGGTTTGACTAAAAGTCTATAGGATCAGTGTCAGATGAACTGATTCTGAATACTGCAGCCCACCTACACCTGATTCAGATGTTTCTGAAGGCTAGAAGACCTTCATGTGCCTACTAGCAGATCTAGACCTTTCCTCATCCCTATCATTTAAAGGCTTCATATCATGGCAAACCAAAATTTCCAAGAGAATAAAAAAAATTTGATTTCATCCCATTTTGAATGAACTCTCTCTGTGATGTCACAAAAAAGCAACACTTTTACACACATTCACCTATTCAGCCTACAGCAGTTAAGCCCTGGTCATTCATACTGAAAT
>JBBIGA010000001.1:8282682-8293426 GCA_037576975.1 Alestes dentex
CACAAAAAAGCAACACTTTTACACACATTCACCTATTCAGCCTACAGCAGTTAAGCCCTGGTCATTCATACTGAAATAAGAAGGCGTGATTAGGCCTGCACTACTTTTTAAATGAGACATAATACAGGACAGCCAATCACCGTTGAAGGCTCATCAGCAAAAACAGCCTGTTTAATTCTAAGGGATAAAGAGAGGTTGGAAAATGTTCATGTAGAAACGAATGATGACTGCTTTTGGTGCATAAAAGCACACAAATGTCATAATTGGACCTCAGAGAAAAAAATAAAATAAAATACAAGAAAAATACATGAGCCTAATGAAAAAATCATTCATTGATTTCTGTGTAATTACTGAAAAATAAGCTTTATAATGTAGACAAAGAGCTGAACTGAATCAGGTGTGTTAAATTAGCAGTTATAATAATAATAATAATAATAATAATAATAATAAAATGGCCAGTGTAAGGGACTGTTATCAACAAAGAGCCTTTAGACTTTAGAGCCTATAAAGTAATTTTCTGAAAAAAATAAATAAATCATTGATTAAAGTAGATGTTGTGCTGGTCATCAGGAAAACTGTAAAATATTCGTGAAATGACTTGATTCCATACTTTTGGCCAGCTCTGTACTAGCACACTTGACAACTGTCAGATTTCATCCGCGGCTCAGATGGCCCAGACTCACCAGCTCCGATTACTCTCTCGATGCGGATGTTGGACACTTCGATCTCCTTGGCGAAATCACGCACGGCCTGGTTGGGGTCCTCATAGGTGTGAGGATGGATGTATGTCCTGCTCCCTGGAAGCTGGACTGTAAAACAGGAGCACAGGCTGCAGGAGTGAGGGAGGATAATGGCCTGGCTGTCGCGGTCGGTTTTGCTCGTTCATTAGCAGAGCCATCCATTTCCCTCAAGGAGGGGCGCGCCACATTTACAACTTCATTAAGCATTGTCTTTGGCAGGCAGGAAAAGTGTCATTAGAGAAAACACACATTAGGGAACTGAAGTGATCAGTGCCATCATTTATCAGAGGATGCAACAGAGGGAGCCTCTGCACACAGTGCTTTCACTTACTGACAAATGGCTCTGCTATCTGAAACAACATGCTCTACGTGCCGTCTAAAGTGCAAGCCCAAGTGTGCAATCATGGCTGTTCTAAACACAAGTAACCCACAATTTGGCTGTTCTAAGGATTCACACTATATAGAAATACACTACCAGTCAAAAGTTTGGACACACATCTTCTCATTCAATGATTTCCTTTGTTTTTATTATTGGCAACATTGTAGATTAATATCAAAAACATCACACAGCGGACTGATGACAGCTTTGCACACTCTTGGCATTTTTTCAATCAGTTTCATGAGGAATCGACCTGGAATAGTCTTTAATTAACAGGTCTTCTTTGTCAAGAGCTCATTAGTGGAATTTCTTGCCTTCTTAATGTGTTTGGGATCATCGGTTGTGATGGTCGGGTTGGTGCACAGTTAGTGATCCTGTTCCACTACGGTTCTACTCCACATTATTGCAAGAACCACTTAACTAAGTAAAAAGAAATAACAGTCCATCATTACCTTATTGCAAAACATATTCTGGTTTGTTTAACTCTTTTTTTGTTGTTTACTGCATAATTCCATGTGTTCCTTCATCATTTTGTTTGTTTTCAATATTAATCTACAATGTAGAAAATAATAAAAACACTGAATGAGAAGGTGTGTCCAAACTTTTGACTGGTAGTGTATATATACACTTGTTATAAATGTATAGATGTGTGTAGATTGTATAGATGGAACAGTTTGTTGCCCACAGCTAAGGACACTGTTTTTTTTTTTTTAATTTGAATTCTGGTCTAGCACGGGCCAAGCCCTCACCTCGTCCATGCTGGAACTGCATCTTCTCCTCCTCTGGGTCCTGCTTCGCTTTAATGTAGCCACAATGCCTAAAGCAAGAACATGAACATGGATCATCTATACAGAAAAATCAGGCAATAATGTCTTCAACTTCTTATGCTGATCGTTTTCTCTCATAATGATCATATGCCGGGATAATTCTGGATCTTCACATGTGCTACAAATATTAATGACGTCTTATTAATACTACTGTACTCTAAAAATGCTGGGTTATGTTTCCTACTCTAGTTTGAACTGTTGAGTCTGTTGGTTGGGTATATATCATATTGCTGGGTAGTTTTGTGTATCCCAGCTGTTAGCTAAGCAGAATTAGTTACAGGGTCGGTTTTAGAGGTACTGATGACGATGCAGATTGGACTATGCCCACCAAACCCATCCAGTGAAGCCAGGTGAAGCTATACAGCATCACTGAGGATTCATCCTGGAGCACCAAAGTATTCTCTGATTATGTGAGTTTATGATTGGCAAAGCGCAGCATGGACTTTATTACATAAGAAGTGGAAACTCATGGACACTATCAACTTGGAGCCGAAACCATGCTTTCCTTACACAACCAGGAAAACGGGCAGATGAGTGGGTGTATAGGCAGGGCAGGGTATGAGCAGTTGTATTTTGCTGCATGTCTGTGCTTAGTTTTTCAAAACTTTCTTTGGAGACGTCATTGCTATTCTGTTGTTTTTAGCAACTATAAGGCTTCTTGAAACAGGTGAGTCAGCTGGTCAGTGAAGCTCCTGCTATGTGCACCCCAATAACGATTTGACTCTCTCTTAAACATACACACAATCGTCTTTTGTACGTAATTACAGTTTTGAGTTTTGTAACTGTAACAGTACTCTATAGTGCATAGAGCAGGTACAATAACCACAGTCGTTATATCATGTCCTCCATTTATTCACTGCATAACCTTGTCTCTCCAGTCCCAGTTATTACAACCAAGGCTGCGCTGAAATCCCCTCACCTCAGACCTTTTCATTCACCAGCCCTCCTCACCCCCAAAAGGTCATGAAATAAATAATACCTCTGATAATGAATGTGCGAATGCACCGGGGAGGAAGTGTGCAGGGCTTAAAAGTGATAATTGTGTTCATTATTCGTTTAATCCTTCCTAAGACTGTCTGCGTCTCTCTCTTTCTTTCCGTGTCATATCTTTGACAGAGCTCGCTGGCGAAGATGTGATTAGAGAGCCTGACCGAGCATAATGATTACATGGTGAAATCGGGAGGCTGGACGTTCTGGTCGAGGACGAGAGGGGCCCATTTGGAGGACAGCAGCTGAACTTCTGCAGAGCAGCACTGAGCCTCAGCCTTCTGGTGGGGACCAGCTGGAGGAAAGAAGGGCTCTAAAGCTACTCCCACAGGAGAGTGGCTCAATACTGCTCTGTGCACGGTGGAAATTTGTCGCTGAATATTAACGCCACACAGCTGATTGGACGAGAAACTGCTGTCTCCGGGATCTTCGACTGGCCAGAGCCTACCAGCTCGTTTTCAGTTAGCAGTTTTTACAGCAGAGCAAAGCAGTGCTTTGTCACGTCATCAGCGTACGGCACTGGTCAAACGTTAAGACACACTCGTCCAGGGAAGGGTCTGAGTTTATCACATTTCAGAACAAGACATGAAAATAACTAGAGTATTATACGTTAATGTGTTGATTTCTTTCATCCCTGGCTTGAGCCGGAACCATCCATAGCAATGCAGACTGAAGCCCAGCCGCTCATGTTCTGCATGTTGCTGTGTCCACAATCCATAACAGTAGCCTTCTGGTTCAAATACAGCTTTTTTAACCATATTACATATATGAAAATGTGTTTAAGGATACGATAACTATTCCCTGTATCTTTGAAATGTATGATATATCCAGTAACTACATACACAGAATTGCTCTCAATGGACAATAATGATGAAAACAGGAAACTGTGCTCACTTTATGGAAATCATATGACGTTCATGTTTGGTTTTGTGTGTAAACTGCATTCACACAGTGAAAGGAATATCGCTGAACTTTAAATACATTCTGATGATCATTTTCTTCACTCATAGATAAAACAAAATGTACTGCTTTTTCATAGAAAAACTAACCTTACGCAAACAATACAAACGCCAGAAAACAGTATAACATGTAAACGTATGCAGGTACCAAAAAGGGTAGAATAAATCAAAGTTTTCTTCTACTTTAGAGTTGCACTTAACCTTTGGAAAAAAAAACAAGTTTTTGTTGTGAAACAATACGCTTGAAGGACATTTATCCTTTTTAAAGAAAAATTTGTCTAGAAAAAAAAAAATCATACTTAGCCTCAAAACAATGGTTTTATCCACCATTGAAACAAATGTAAAAGACTGAAACACTCAAAATGTCTCGATGATTACAGACATGCATGTATCAGGTTGGCACTGTGGATGAATATGTGCCGTCTTCCCTAAGCATTCCAGAGAACATGCACAGGATCCTAGCACTTGAATTACATCCAGAAATAGCCAGCTACTCTGAGGTTTGGTGATGTGGCCGTGTGGTCTGCGGAGCAAGATTTAATTATATTTGGTCTGGATATTGACTTCCTCTGCACGCTCTGTTGACACAGCTGATCAGTAAGTGTCTCAGCTGTGTCTCAGCAGTCCAGGCTCAGTGTTAGAGCCTCAGGCTGGAGCACTCTCACCCAGCCTGGGGGCTTATTACATAATGAGGAGACTGCTGGGCCGGGCAAATCTCCCATTCATCTGCCCTCTAAGCTGCCTGTTGCTTCTCCCTGCAAAGCCGGGGGTCGCGGGTTGTCTCTTTCAGTGTGAACAAGGGTCCCGTCTGCTGGGGGTAAGGGGGTACATGTGTGCTTGTTCCTCTTCATTGCATTTAATGAAGGGAAGAGTGGCGTCTGAGTCTCCAGAGAGACCACACCTGTTTAGCAACTGCCCCGCCCCTCCTCGCATCCCTGAGGCTTGAGGTGCATCTGTGCTTACTGCACACACATAAACACACACACGCACACTGTTAAAAGTTTGGGAAAAGCAAGCTTTACAAAGCGTTTTAATGCAAATGAGCAGGTTTCCTTTGCTGGTTTGGAATTATTGGATATGTCGCTCCACATATATATGAGAATATAGTTTTATATATATATATATATACAGTTTTGGGGGTTTTTCCATAGTTGACCTTTACAATGCATTTCATGACAAAAAATCCAAAATTCCTTGCCACATTTTACCTTATTATCAATGAAAAGTTAAAAGGGTGCTTTACTCCTCTCCTACAATGATTTGGAAGATGTGAGTTTTTATTACAACAGTGGTGACATTAATGACTAATCAGGTTTGAGAAAAACAACATTACATGTCTAAATATTTGTGATGGTGCTACCTCGGAAATTGTGCCCTGCACCACACGTTATACCCCTGTTGTGATGTCAGCACTAATCAGCACACAAACCTTTGAGGTGTGCACCCCTTTCATGCAGCCATGTGGATGCCAGCATCTGCCCTTTAACCACGCGAGAAGTGGAAAACGCTGTTTCTGCCATGTAATCCGCTCTTCTCCACTATTGTTCTCAGTGCATTCATTAGATATGTACACAAAGTGAGCCAACATGCTTTGTCTGACAGACTACCAGTTTTGAACGAGAAAACATGAACAGGAATGCATACCATTAATGAGTGTTTACCAGTCTCAGTTCAGCTGAATGTGGATGCACATTCACTCTGAAAAAACATAGTGCAGCCAACAATGAGGGAGGCTTTGTGCATCCGTTACAGAGCGATAGAAAATATGGTAGCAGAAAGCTTTGATTTAAAAGATTCAAGATTCAAAACGTTTATTGTCATGTGTACAGCAGTAATCACATTTCTCAGTGCAATGAAATTCTTCCTTTGCTGTCTACACAAATGCCGAGATAAGAGTCTGTATATAAAATACATTAGTAAAGATGTACGTGTAATGTGCAGATGTAGATAAATATGAACTGTGCATTTGCAAAATGAAGGAAATGTGCAAAAGGGCTTAAGGTGCAAAAATGTCAGTATGAGGTAGGTCAGCTGTTAAGGAGTCTGATTTTACATGCTAATGCATATACAGTGTATAAACCTGCAAAGACCCGTTTAAACATTCAAAAGGTTCTTTGAGTTGTCATGCTATCGACTATACGAGTAATCAAATAACCTGCCAATTCTTTTGGCCATTAGTTGGCTGTTTTGTAGGAACTGTCAAAAAAGTAAAAGTGGTATGAGTTGAAAATAACTCATGGTGGTCTTCACTTTAATATTACATAGGTCAGATACACTTAAACAGTGCATGTAAAGCTTGTTACAGAGTAGTCTGTCGAGATCTTCAGTATGTGATTTAATGAGATTTTAAAACAGGCCCAGTAACATTAAGAGACTGTGTTATTGGGAAAAGAATGAACCATTTTGTCCCTCTGTATAAAAGTGCTTAAAAAGGACGGGCTTAATCCACCTTTAAAGCAGATCCTAAAGATCCAAACGGTTGTTAGAAAAGAAAGAAGCAAAACAGATGCAGTGTATTAAAGAGTTGCTATTTCTGCTCCATTAGTTAAAATGTAGAAGCAAGAAAATTCCAATACAAAAATAATTAAAGGTGTCGTTCAACTTTTGACTGACACTTGAACTGTGTCTTGTGCAAAGCTCTGTAAAGCCAATGTGTTTGAATGAGGCTGCTGGATTTGAGGGTACAGTCAAGACTTTAAATGGGGTGGTGGGGGGTGGGGGTGGGGGGGTTGTTGCTGTGTTTGATTGAAGCATGTGGTAATCAGGGAGAGTGAATCGACCCTCCCACCAAACCCCCCTCTGCCCCCACACACCCCTGAGGTGCCACACACACCCTCCCCCTGCACCTGCTGCACCCCTGCTTTTCAAACACTGAAACGCTGATGAAACACTTCCCCCCGTCACAGCTGGGGGTCTGTGAGGTCCCGCTCCGGGGTGTAAACGGCACATGCTTTATACTTCCAGCGCACTCTAGCGGGAGGGGCGGTGGAGGGCTGCTGATTTGAATATTAACTGCAAAATATGCTGTCATCCACATATTACTGAGGAAAAATAACAACGCCCAAGAGTTCGCAAATAACGCGTTCTCCATTCTCTATCTAGTTTATAAATCTCTTTTGTCTAGAAATAAAGACATCACGCCAGCTGCTGAATGGCTTTTGTCTTTGACCCATTTTCTTTCCCTTGTTCAGCTTTTCTTTTGTCTTAGCCTCTGCTTGTCTATCTGCAGGTGACATTCGTGCCGGAGTGGAGGAGTGGATTGTGAGTGTGTGATGTGCATGAAAGTGAGGCTGACAGAAGGAAAAGAATGAGAAAGCAGAGGACAGAAAGAAATATGGTGTTGCAGTGAAACAGACAGTGCCCTATACTATAGGTCTAAATGGTACTACATACACTGTATACCGGCGGCCAACCTCTTTTACGCCACAGACCAGTTTAATGTAAAATAATATATTTCACAGGCCGGTACAGATACAACTAAAAAACAAAGTGCATTTGTGTTTGACTCATGTTTGCTCGCTTGTGGGCAAAATTTTTGATGTATCATGTGACCGAGACGAGCGTTTTTTTCAAAATAAAAGATAGTTCAGACTCTGATAATCAATAAAATATCTTTTATTCTGTCTTTCTGTGCAGCCCAGTATCAAATGACTCATGGACCGACACCGGTGGTTGGGGACCTCTGCTGCATGCATTCGCGGATTCAGTCATTCTCAGATTTTTTGTGACGTCCGGGCCTCGTCCGCCACGCCCCCTCGCCCTCGTGCTGGGTTGCTAAGCACAGCGCCCAAACATAAACAACCCAGGACGCGGGGGTGTGGCGGACAAAAACGTTATTTATTTCTCCTTGCTGCTGTTTTTCTTTTTGTTTTTTTTAAAGCCCTGTATTTTTATTACTGTAAATTAAATTAATTTATTACTGTATTTATCTGCTTACATCAAAGAAAACAACAGTGCATACGAAAGAAAACGCGCGTGCATGAATTACAGTACAGTCTATAAAGGGGTAACATCGGTATTTACATTCTAGCACTGCAGGAGTTCAGTTTAAACTGTACAGTACAAAAACGGGTTTACCTTTACATTTTCTTTAAGGGTAATGTACAGTATTAAGCTGAGTTTAAAATGAAATGAAAGTTTTGGGAGCATATTTAGGATTTACACTAACAAAAATAGGTATTTTTAGGTATCACAAACTCACGGTTTTTCTCTATTCGCAAGTGCTCTTGGAATGTAACCCTTACGATTGCTGGTGGTTTACGGTCCTACAGTTGTAGGGCTGGGCAACAAAGCTGAAGATGGTAAACCAACATGTTATTCCTTATCCTTCGATATTGATAATAATCAGTAATTACTTCATTCCTAATCAGTTACAAAGCAAAATTTTAGGATTGTGGTATTCTGGACCCTAAAATGCACAATTTTATATAAGAAAACTGAATCAGTTCTATGTTATTTTTCTTGCTAGAAGAGGTGAGAAGGAACCAGTTCTATTTACTTAGTTTTAGTATTAAAACGAAAGTACATTTTTAACATTTTTAACACTTTTAATGATACTTTTACTTTTATTATAGGTACAAGGAAAGTAATCTACTTTTTATTTAGTTACACTACAGTTCATCTCATTCTGCTTTCATTAACTCATTAACTGCTTTCACTGTGTTATATCTGTGACAGCATATGGACTGCTTTGCAATTGTTTGTTTTAGACTAAAAGTGCATCAAAAAGAGGTCAATAGCTTCAGTTCTTATTCAGACAAATGCTGGTTTTGCCAAGAAGGTTCACTAAAGCTAAGTAGTTTTTTACCTATACTTCTATAGATTCATTTTCCTTTTACTACTTATTTCACCAAAGGCTGTGCATTGGGAGGACCCGGAGATTCTGGATATAACTTTGTTAAGAATATTAACTTTATTATAAACTCATTCTTGATGAGATACGGTTTTCTTAATTTTGGAACCATGCACAGCTGTTTTGGTTTTTACAGCTTCCTCCTTGTCATCATGTCTGCCACATAATTTGCAATAGAACATTATAGTTACATTGTATGTGTACTTGGTGTGGCTTGTTCCTCCAATCCTGGCCCGAATATTGATTCAAGTCCTTCCCTGTTTGAGTATGGGTTAGGCCACTCACTGTGCTGTTGTGAGTGAATGGCAGGACTTCTTCTTTCTCCGCCCTTAGTAAGTTTACCATAGTAGAAACTGTCATATCAAAAACCCACAGCAACCGTCCTCTCAGCCACATCGGTGGAATAACCCACATTATAGACAAAGTCATACAAGTTTGGATATGCTATCATTTGACTTTCAGGCCAGCTTGTGCCATGATGTACATGTTTTCATTGAGCTAATGAGGCTGTGTGGCTCTGAGGAGGCCCACAGGATCTGATCTACAGGCAGTGCATGAATACAAGGGCATACCATGCTCTCAACATGGTTCCCTGTGTGGCTCTCGGGACAAACTCGGCCCTCTTTGCCTGTGGCCTTTTCCTGGTTTCTGAAGGGCAGAGTATATGTACGATGTATGATGCCGGTCACTGGGGTGTAATTTCAATCCAGGTCAAATGCAAATGCATGCAGATAGGGCAAATTATCTTACAGTTTGTTACACAGCCTGCTAACCGATTAAATATTAAGAAAGTTAGAAACAAGTTCAGGTTTAACTTAATTTTAATATCCAACAACTACAACTCACACCTTTAAAAAGTCAAATCCAAGCAGACATGATCAATTACTGTCATACTCTAAAAACTCAATGAGTCTTTCATGGCATCAGAAGAGAACATCTCACATCTCTTAATAAAACTGGAGTGGCCATTATGATTTATTTACAGCTAAAACGACTCGCAGTCAAGAGGGGTTAAAGCTATCTGAGGCTTATTAAGTAAAACACTGTTTCCGAAATGACAATAAAAGGATGCATTATGCATTAAAATGATCTCATAGATGCAGATGCGACCATAAAACAACAGTCATGATCTACAATATGAAGAAACAGTGACTGTCCCCATCAATCAATCTGTGAAAACTCAATCAAGGTGAGCATAGCATTAGGTATGACTTCAGATCTGAAAAAATCTATATTAAATATAATCATATGTAAGAAGATATCCCTGCCACTTAGAGGAGGAAAGCTTTAACCCTTTCATCCTGTCTGAGAAATGAGAAATAGATTTCTGGGCACCGGACTCATAAAGAAAGGAGGAAATGATGATGTCTTTGGAGTGTATCCACACGCCCATAAATCCTGAGCTCCTCAGAGAGGTGTTCAGAAACACTGAGGCCAGCGCTCGGGCAGCATTCATTACGCTAATTGAAATGCTAAAGAAAAATGGAGGGCGCGTAGGCCATGGCCTAAACTACTGGAAATTACTGCATGACAGTCTGATGCCTCTGCTGCAGTTTTCCATCAGGAAGACTTACATGTGCCCTTGGACCTTTCTGAGCTTAAAGAAGGAGATACACCAGTCAGATTTAAACTTTATTAAGTCAAGAGTCTTTTTCATTTACCAACAATATTCAAATATAATTACATCATGTAAGTGATGAATTGGATCAAGATATTTTTCTTAGAATTGTGAAGATTTAATTAATATTAATAAATTGCTTTATACAGTGTAAAGTATTTGTGTGTATATATATATATATATATATATATATATATATACAGAAAAACCGCATGTTGTGATGTGGTATAGTGTAAACCCTAAATATGCCCCCAGATATGCTTTAATTTAACACTTTAATTTAATTTAAAACTCTTAATACATTCCCTTTAAAGAAAATGTAAAGGTAAACCCGTATCCGTACTGTACAGTTTACACTGAACTCCTGCAGTGCTAGAATGTA
>JBBIGA010000001.1:8304105-8318411 GCA_037576975.1 Alestes dentex
CTTTGTGCACTGGGACACAGTCATGCTGGAATAGAAAAGGTTCTTCCCCAAACTGGGTCCACAAAGTTAGAAGCATGGTGTTGTCCAAAATGTCTTGGTCTGATGAAGCATTAAGATTGTCCTTCACTGGAAGTAAGGGACCCAAACCCTGAAAAACAGGTGTGTCCCAATACTTTTGTCCATATAGTGTATCACCCCTATAAGCTAATTCTCATTACCTACACGGTCTACCACCCATATGTAGCACCGTTGCTTCATTTGTACACCCCTCCACATATTCACAGGTCCTCTGGAACAGGCTGCAAGATTTTCCTAAGACTTGACTCTCTTCCTGGGTGGCAGGTCCTTCAGTGCTTTAACATCATAAACTCTGGAACGACTCATTTGCCTTATCCTGATAGCTTTCACTACAGAAGTCCCATTTCTGTCCTGTTCATTTCATTTCTTTTTGTTCGTACTGTCATTATCTTTATGTCTTTATGTAGCTTTTTCCTCATGATCATTTTGATAGGTGATCCACAGATCCACTATTGTTGTGCCGTTTTGTCCTTTTAACCATTTTTGTTAATATTGTATATCTTTGTTGTGCTGCTGTATTGCCCCCCCATTCTCCCTATTGCTTTATTTATTTATTTTTTTCTAGTTTACTGGAATTTGTTGACTTATATAGCATATGCAAATAAACTGATACGATCTTAAAGGTATGCTTTCATTCAAGAGCAGGGCTCCTAGCACAGATACAGCAAGCTTGCTTTTGGAACGTCAAAGTGAAAGTTTTTTGACAGACATTCAACATTTATATTTAGTGTACTTAAGAGTTTCTGCACTGTAAAAAAAAAAAAAACTCCTCAATTGCAATTCACACTGGTATTTTAACTTCATTGAATTTCAAATTATAAGTTAACAGCATGTAAAACAGTGGCTAGCTGTGGTCTTCAAGAGGCTGAAGTGATCAGGCCAGGTGATTTTAAAGCCCTTTCCTTAATGTACTTTGTGATGTACAGAGATTGCACTGATGGGAGATAACATCCAATTACTTTGAGGCCTTTCTCGCAATCAGATGAAGCTTCCTCTTCATGTGACAGTTCGAGTTTCCACGCAAGACAGCAATAGGCAGTGTCAGAAGACTGTGTGCTGCTGAACAGCACTGTGTCAGTTGTTGCTTATTTACTTCATACTTCCTCAACTGCTTCGTCATAGTGTTTCCAACAAGCTGCCGAAAGGAAATCCTCCCTTTCTATAAAAAGTTGCGTTATTATTTGCGACTGTGCTGTACGTGCCTTCTCCTGCCACCATCGAACAAAGTGGATTGGATTCAACTCAGTCGATTGTCAATTAACAATCAGTTTCCGCTAATTTCAGCACTCTTTCATGTCAAGCGCCTCACCGATTGCTTACGGTGCTTTTTCCCTCCTCTAATGCAAGAGAGAAGAAACACGCAGATCTGTGTGTTTTGTAACGACTCTGTGGTTTCCTGCAAGACAGCAACTAGCGCTCATTGAAACAAATGACACCACTGATCCCTGGGAAGGCGTCAGACAGCTACTTCATCATCCTATTGTCTTGTCCTAAAG
The DNA here is from genome assembly GCA_037576975.1 of Alestes dentex. NCBI lineage: Eukaryota > Metazoa > Chordata > Actinopteri > Characiformes > Alestidae > Alestes > Alestes dentex. The sequence goes on from JBBIGA010000001.1 coordinate 8,305,680, forward strand.
AGAATTAACCACCCCGGTGTCCGCATTAATATTTCACAGCTTATTGATGTCCATTCATCTTCCTTCATGTCGGCTTCACCCAGCGGCATGTGGCGTTTCGATCAGGCGGGCCGCTCTCTCGGTTCTAGGTCCGCATGCTCTAAGAGTGAAAAATGGGCGAGTTTACCGAACCTCGGCCGAAGCCAGGGTGGGCCAAATGGCCAACATCAAACAGAGTGTGCTCACCGGCAGCTGCCAAGCCTGCCCATCTGTGATCTTCATCTCAAAGCCATATAGCCCATAATCACCTGCATAAATCATAATAATCATCGCACTTCTCCGAGCTCCCTCCGGAGGGAGAGCCAAGGGAGGCACAGGTTGATGGCTTAGCATCTCAGCACCTTCCTAAAGTCCCAGTCTGGCAAAAAAATCTACAATTTACATTTTTTTTCTTTTGGCAGTGGGTTCTGCATCGGAGTTGTGGTGCTAATGTAATGAACAAGTAATACAAGAGTGCCTGAAGCATTTGCTTAAAACGAGGATTGACTCACAACTTGAAAAAGAAAAAAAAAAAAACATGAACTGACTGAATAGGACTACCAACCTTGTAAATGAATAAAATCTTTAGTTTCCCATCTTATGTTAATTTTGCCCTTCAGTTTGGCCACAACATGCACAGATGCACAGTCGTTACTGAAAACTCGTCCTCCTGTAATAATAAGCCTTTCATTACAGAAAAAAGCTTCACTCATCATAGAACAAACTGACACAAGCATTAAATGCACTGTTTGAAGGAAAGAGGCACACCAACTTGGCTACCTTCTATGCTAGCTAGTATATAAGCTTATTTAGCTTCGGTTATAAACTAATCAAGGTGAAATTATTGTAAGATAAAGGTCAGTTTCCTTTACAGCGTACTACAACATCAGCTGGATTAGCTATTACACTAGCTGGCTAGCAGAACTGCTATACAAATACAAAATACTACACGAACCGTTTCAGGTTGTTTCGCCTCTTTCTTTTAAATTCTGCATTCACTGTGTGCAGCTTAGAGCTTCAGGCTTGTCCTTTAGATGGAAGATTTTCTGTAATCAAAGTCTAGTTTTCTGATGCCATGTTAAAGTTGAGATATTTCAGTTACTTTGTATAATGCATTGCCGGTAGAAAAGAATGAGACTAATCTAAAACCTCTTGTAAAGACTTCAGACTCCTTTCAATCTCAGACGAAGCAACTTATGAGCATCTCTGCCAGGCGGAATAAGAAATGCAAGGTGCTGATGAGGTAAACCCCACCAAAGATTTTAAGAGGGGGAATCTGTTGAAATTTGATTTGTTTTAACCAAACCACTGCTTTAAGCCACCTCTGTGGATCGGACAGGCCCGAAGATGCGTGGACTATCAGAAATGTCCTTCATCTCCGTGTTTGCTAATCATCCAGAACAGCACTGTCACCAAAGGGATGATGAGATGTGTTTGGGGTCAGCAGCCATCCAAGGATGCTAATTGGGTCCGAAAAGAATCTATTTGTGTGCTGACATCCTAGTGGCTCCCCAGGGCGTGATAAAAACGATGTACTCAGCAGTTACCATATGTCAGATCCAACTGGGCTTAGACGGGGCCACAAAGGTCAGCCTGGAGATTAGGCTGTTAGCCCAGTCTGATGCAAGACCAAAGGGACTAACCTTTTCGTAATAGGTGACTTCGTACTCCACCACCGTCCCGTCGGAAGGCTCTGGAGCCTGCCAGGCCAATGTGATGCTGTCTCGGCTCCTTCTCTCCTTCACTATTACACTCACTGATAGAGGGAGAGAGAGAGAGAGAGAGAGAGAGAGAGAGAGAGAGAGAGAGAGAGAGAGAGAGAGAGAGAGAGAGAGAGAGAGGACCACCTTTATAGGGTCAATGTACAATGCCTACAAATACCAAAGCAAATACACAAAACTGATAAACGCAATGAAATATCAGCTTGCATTAATAGAAAAAAAGAGGGAGAGATGGGGTAGAGAGAGAGAGAGGGAGAGAAACAGTAAAAAATGATGAGAAGGAAGGAAAAGGAAGATGGATGGAGATTGATCTGCATCGTACAGGAAGAGGATTAATTGTGCTTCTAATTAAAGAGCATGAAGGGCTGTGTGAGGGAGGAGGTTTTGGAGGTGATGAATTATGCAGTGTGTGTAGTAAGTGATGGGGTGCAGGGACGTCAGCACACCAAACAGCAGCTCCATACACACACACACACATACACACACACACACACACACACATAGTACACCACTGACAGCATGGCAGAGTGTGTCAGCATCCTTCAGAACACAGCAGCAACACAAGGGCAATAATACAGTCCTGACACACACACACACACACACACACACACACACATACACAGAGGGAGAGGGAGAGTGAGGAGGAGAGACAGAGAGCAAGAAATTAGACTAAGTAAATGAATGAAGGAGAGAGAGGGATAGATGAAGCAAAAAGGAAGCAAAATCAAGACAGAAAAAGAAGAAAACAACCAAATGAGGGAGGGAGAGATAACTGAGGAAAGGAAAGACAAAAAAGACAAGAAAAAATGAAAGAAGGAGAAAGGAAAGAACGACTGAGGAAAGGAGAAAGACAAAAAAGACAAAGAAAAAGGAAACAAAGGGGAATGAGAGAGAAAGCAACGAGTAAAAAAAATGAAACAAAGACAGAGAGATGTGTGTGTGTGTGTGTGTATAGCGAGAGAGAAAGAGAGAGAGAGAGAGAGAGAGAGAGAGAGAGAGAGGTTCTATAAGACACAGGGTGAAGTGTTAATGAAGGTGTCAGAGTGTGAGGACTGGTACAAACGAGGTCCTCCTGTTTTGAGGCTGGGCACAGAGTGATGAACAGAGCCAATGACGTTTTCATCTTTAATGAGCCAGGCTGAGAGAGGGAGAGAGAGAGAGAGGGAGAGAGAGAGAAAGAGAGAAAAGAGAGGTCCCATGACCCTGAAAACCTTGCTGTGCAAACAATTACATACCCAGGTAAACAAATAAACACAGCTCCGCTCACACATCAACACACATTCAAAAGCAGTGCATCATGCATCAATTTTACAGTAGCTGGGGTTCTTTACTGAGGAAGGGCACAGGCTCAGAGGCTTAAAAACATCTGTGGCAGAAAACAGAAGGCCCAAAGAGCCTCCAAAGTTGTCGAACTCAGTGCAGAAACGGATTTAATCAGAATGTGTGCATGCTGTATGTGCTGAGAAAGACCCTTCATTTGAAGATACCATTCTGTATGTGCATAAATACATCTGTCACTATCATAAAACCTTATGAACTCAAATTTTTGCCATTTTACTTTTTAGAATATTTCACAGGTCAGATGGATCGATGTAAAAGCAAACTGTTCCAGTTTCTAATAAATACTTGTTACAGAAGCATTTATTGACTACGGAAGTTTGACTGGCTAATGGTGACCATTTTGTGGAGCGAGGGAAATGGAAACATTTAGTTTAAGCTGTTCTTGAGATTTTGAAATGTGTCAGTTGCAGCGCCCCCTATGGTGAAATTTCACAAAATGTGGTGTGCTTCCACAGAATGTGGTAGTAATGCAGCATGGCAAATTTTGCTAAGTTTGAACCTTTAAGACCCAAAATACTGGCCATTGAAGCGCTAGCTTTCTGCATTGACAGTCTCTGCCAAAACGGTTGTTGGGTTATTGTCCAGAAAGTAATCTGTCCCTACCCGACTTTAGGGGGTGCAAGTGCAAAGGTACAGGGAAGGTTCCTGGAAGCAGACAAATGGGCAAGCCTAAGGATTGTAGTGATTTTGACAAAGGTCAAATTGTGATTGGGTAAACACGGCAGGGCTTGTTGGGTGTTCCTGGTATGCAGTGATTAGTACCTTCCATTAGTACCTGGTCCATGGAGGAACAACTGGTGAACTGGTGATACTGTCTTGGATACCCAAGACTCATTGATGCATGTAGGGAGTGAAGACTAGCCTGTCTACTGTAGCACAATATAGCACAAATTGCTGAAAAAGTTAATACTGACTAGGACAGAAAGGTGTCAGACACACACAGTGCTTCACAGCCTGCTGCATACGGGGCTGAGTAATAGCATACCGGTCGGAGTGCCCATGCCATCCTTGTACACTGCCGAGAAAGCCACCAACCGGCTTGAGCATCTGATTAAGAATCTGTAGGATGTGTTGGATGAACTAGTCCAATCCATGAAGTCCCCACTTCTCAACTTACAGGACATGAAGGATCTGCTGCGAACACCTTAGTGCCAGACACCATAGCAGGTCTTGTGGAGTCCATGCCTCAATGGTTCAGAGCTATTCTGGGGACCTGAGGGGGACCCATCCAATATGAAGCAGGTGTCACGGCTGATTGGTATGAATATATATATAAAAACGTGTGTGTACGTGTGTATGATTTCTGAGATGTTTTCATAGCGTTTTGTGCTATAAGCAATGGACCTTATTTCAATCATCTCCTTGGTGATTAAAGATACTCATACTGAAAACAAACACACGCCTGGCTGCTCTCGGAGCCATCTCCTGAATATTTCAATGGTACACACAAGAGGCTGTGCACTCGGAGCGTCGACCCGGCCCCCGTCGCTCTTTCCTCCTTCCATCCACGCCTCTGGTGGCGTTTCCACGGTAACAGCAGTGTCGGCTCTCATTTGAGTGAGAGGCTGTTGATGTGAGTGTCCTGGTCCAGTGCTCTATCTCCGGCCTCCCATCATGCCTCAATCTCTCTCTCACACACATGCTTTGCCTTTTTCTCTCTCCCTCTATCTTTCTCTCTTTCCTTCTCAGGCTCTTACTCTTTCTCCTATTTCTTATTCCTTCTTCACACTCAGTCTCTCTTCTTTCTTTCTTTCTTTCTTTCTGTCTTTCCTTCCTGTGTCACAGTGTTGGACACAATCTTTATTGCCGTTACTGGAAAGCCAGAAGGATTCAGACCTCCATACCAAGGGACAGAATCTGTTATTTTGTTAAATAATTTCCCATCAGGCCCGTGGTCTTCCTCCAAGATCAGACTGTCAACAAAGTTCGGACATATAGGGCAGGAGACCTTCAGGGTGCTACAGTAGGTTTAAAAGTGTCCATTCAGGACATACTCATCTAACATGCATGGTCTGGAAGTGGCAAGCCCAACAAAATGTTATCAGTGAGAAGTTTGCGAACCTACGGTGGCTTGATTCCGATTACTGTTCAAATTACAAGAAAAATGCAGCTCAATGGGAAGATAAATTAATGAACAAATAGGCCTAGATACTCACTCCTGAGTATCTATTTCCCACAGCGGTGGTCAGACAGCTGTAAATGATCTCCACTCTGAATGGTCCTTGCCTGTATATCAAGGAATTTTGTTGCTGCATCAATGCAGTCCTCGCCTAGACCACAAGTACAGCAGGGCCAGGGCTATCATTTACACTGCAGACTCCCAAGTTTAATTTTGACCACACATCAAAAAAATCATTTCCAGCAGACCTGGAATTTTATTTTATCCATAAAGGCCACTCGCAAAGCAACTAGGGCTGTTTCGTTTCCTATTTTAGGTCTCCAGATGCATTTTTGTCATGTAAAAATGCATGACAATTTGTACTCAACGTCTGCGATATCGCAATTTACTACATCGAACGTAGAACAAGCCACCAAACATAGAGTATATCACTCACCCCTACAAAACAGTGCACTATATTATACATAGAAATGTACTGCCTCACTAATGGAAGCGCAATATAAAATAACAGACATTTGTAGAAGCAGCCATGTCTGAAGGCCTTCCCACTTTCGGTTTCTTATCTCCACCTTCTGTTTCTCATCGCAAAGTTATGTTCACATCCCGCTACCACCCCATCTCCTCCCCGTTGCTTAGTTCTCTCTTCAGGCCTATTTGGTTTTTCATTGAAAAGGGTGGGTCCACCCTTGTAGCTCAAGAAAAAGCTGCACAGAGCTCCCTCCTTTAGCCTTTTCCATACTACAACCATATGTTGAAGGCACACTCACACATTTTTACCTATTTCAAAATGGATAAAGATGGCATAAACCATAATATAGCACTGATATTTCATGTAGGTGTAATGGTCACTGTTTATGATGTACAGTATATCATGATAGGGACATTTCATTCAATTAAAGTGACAGTAATATTTAAAAAACTCCTTTAACTCCTCCATCAAATTGTGGTGAAATGTGGTATTTTACAGTGCCTTACTTGTTTTTTCCCTATGCATATTGTTTAGTGGGATTGGAAATTTACATTACAAGACATTGCTCTGATTTTTTCCAATGCATATATTTTTGTGAGGTCAGAGAATTACATTATAAGACACAGATATAGACACTGCTCTAGATTAATCAAACGTCTGAGCAGACGAGAGCGGCCCTCATCCCTCCTCTGCAGCCCAGCAGCCATTAAAGCCCACTGGGTGTGGGGCAGGAGTTCATGAAAGGGCTGAGAGAGCCCCCTTCAAGCACAGTGTGAGCTGAAGAGGGGGCAGAACAGAGGATCAGTGCTGACTGAAACCTTGCCGGCAGCTGAAGCGAAAGGCTGCAATCAGAGGCGGGGAGGAGGCAGACCCACATCTGCTCACTGCACATAACCACGAGGCCTCTAATGCGCTGGGAACACACATCCACTTTACATTTCTGTGGACAAATGATCATGACAGAGCTAAAAAAATATTTTTCTCTATTAAATAAATATGTCCCTGTAAAGTCTTTGACAGAGACATTTATGGTTTACCAAAGGCATAGTTCCATGCTCTCATACTCACACATGTGGAGGGAGATGTATTTACGGCTACTTACACATTACGAGCCCTGTAACTATTATTTTTCTTCTCTCTGTTTAGCCGTAAGAAAGGGCAATTTGACGGTATAGTCACCATGATACACTTTTGGGTATTGCCAGAAGTCAAATCACGCTATCAGACCGATTCTATCCACTGCAAAGATGTTTGGTGACAGGAATTGAACAGAGGGGTATCTGACTGGTCTGATGACTCTCAGTACCTCCTTAGAGATTCCCACTCTGGAGACTGTCAGCAGTCCTGTCTATATAAACACTCAAATAAGCCCCTGCAGCAAAAGCACACTTTGCTATCTTGCCCTGTTTCTCAAATAGAAGATTATTTTGAAGTTGTCCATTCAGGTATATACCGGATTTATTGGATTTAATCATTTAAACCATTTAGAAAAGGATATGACCTTTAAGTCTCCGACATGCCCAGCATGCCCTTTGAGGCTGCGATTTGCTAGAACAGCTGACTTCCCTTAAGACAGAGGGCTGATTCCACACCAGTGCTTTCAAGTCATATAGGTGTCTCAGGTTCCTGTTGTCAGGAAATATTAAGTTTGTATTGATGCCAATAAATTGATATCCTAATGACCATAAATTGTCCTGTTGCGCTGGATATAGGGGAAGTGCAGAATGCAAAATGCTGAAAAACAACATTGGGCTCACAGACCGCATCTTGCAAAAGTGGCACTACTGTTTTGCTGGAACCTGGTGTCTTCCAGTATTAGACAGCAAATCTGATAAATTCTGCCATATTCTTATTTGTAAGTGTTAACAGACCTCTGTTCTGAAGGGAGCTGCAATTTATCAACATGCTGATGCTGCCAAAACTACATGGTGACAACTGTGATATCCACATGCAAAGTGAAGGGTGTATTCAATAAAGAATTATGTCAATTCTAATTTGGACCTATATGTTTCAGTCAAAGGTGTACTTGGAAATAAATCAGAACGGTGTCAGTCAAAATTGGATTTGTGCCATTTCAACTCTAAAAAAAATGTGTGTGTGTGTGTGTGTGTGTGTGTGTGTGTAAGAGAGAGACTCGCCTGTCTGGCTGGTGGTGACGTTGACAGACACAAGGTGGCGGGGGCTTGGGCTTAAGTCGGAGACTCCGTTAAGGGCCTCGATGCTGAAGGTGTAGTTGGTCCGTGGCTGCAGCTCCGTGACCAGCACTCTGGGGTGGGCTAAGCCAAACTGTCGTGGGTTGAAGTGCGGTCCGCTCCCACAGGGTACACACCTCTCCCCTGTCCCGCTGGCTCCCGGCGCCGCCTCGCCCGAGCATTTTCTGCAGTGGACGCTGTAGGTGACATCGCCTCTCCCACCGCTGTCCCGTGGCGGACTCCACTCCAAAGTCACTGCCGTCTCGTTCACCGTGGAGATTGGGTTGCCAGGTGCTGATGGAGGTCCTGACACACATACACACAATATAAAATACTGTATAAACTAAATAATCGGCTGAGACGAGTACGGTCGTCTGACGTTCGCTTCTTAAGTTTTGCACTGGAGCTACGAGGCTGACACTGCATCATATAGTCATCACACACCTGCCTCCAACCCTGTGGAAGGACTCCAGTAATGGTCATATCGCTGACGACAAATAAAATCAGCCACCTTTGAGCTTAAAGCACTTGAAATCATGCTGATCTGTGGTTATTGGCCTCCAATAATGGCTATGTTTGCATTCGCAGTAATCTCAAACAGATAGGCTTATGCGGTTCATATGATGTACCGTTATCTATACAAATAAACAGACACATTAGTGGCAGCCTGAATCTGTATGCTCTTGTCTAAATTTGATTGTTCAGTGAACAATTCCTTTAATCCATACAAATGCTAACAAGCCTCAGGATACCAAAACAAAGACTGAAGTCAGTTGACTTACTTGTGCAGGCCATGGAGCGAGGGTCAGTCTCTGCTCTGTAGAAGCCCCTCTCACACACACACTCGGAGGCCTTGTCCTGATGAGAGTAACTGTGTGGGGGGCACTTCACGCAGTAGGCATCCATGGCGGAGGCCTTATAGAACCCGGAACGACAGGCTGCGAGGAGAGATGAAAAATAAAGAGTCGTACGTCAGAAATGTGGGGCACTTATACAATTTAAGCTGCAGAAAAAAAAAGGCACAACGGAGTACACACACAGACTGATGATGCAGAGTGCTTTGGATTGGGCTGAACTGCAATGAACTGTAAAGAAAGAAAGCTAGCCAGGCCTAAATAGGGACCACAGAGACAGAAACGTTGCTCAGATCTAATGTGAGGGAGGCTCTCGGCTCAGTTCTCGTCTAGTTGTGCGGCGAGGCATAGCTAACTGCTGGCTGCAGGACAGGGGAGGGGGCGAGCACGTGCCGATAGAGTGCCCGTGTTTATACGAACAGGGCTTGGGTTAAGTGTGTCCTCGCCGATTGGCCTGTGTTTGTTTGAGAGTGTGTGTGTGTGTGTGTGTGTGTGTGTGTGTGTGCGTGTGTGCATTAGAGCGCGGCACCTCCGGGACAGCGCGCCAGACTCCCATATTGCCCACAAAACTAAAAGCAAACCCTTTATTTTTGCAAACACGTCTCAAACATGTCACTTCTCATCAAGCACAGCATGCTGCCTCCACCATGGTTGCCTCCATTTTTCTGGGGGCCGGGCACCGCTCTGCCGGCACCTCTAATGGACAAGGAGGCAGTGACGCAGTGCTGCTCCCTGCACTCGCCGGGTCACCTTGGCCCGCTGGCGAGTACCACGACATGCTTTTCACCCTCAGATACACCCGTCCCCATGGTGGTGCTGTGGTTAAAATGACAGTTAAAACAAAAAATTGAATTTACGAATTTATGTTCCCCTTACCCCAAATGCAATCGGGATGTGTTTAGTGTCCAAAACTGGCTTTGTTAGGTTAATATAGCTAAAAAAAAAAAAACTTAGCACTGAGAATTTAGGCATGTAGTTTTCTTATCACTAAGAAAACTACATGCCTAAATTATCACTTGAAACCACAACCACGGTGAAGTTGCTAAATAATCTCAGTAGCCTTGTGGTTAGGGTGTTTACCCTGCAATCAGGGAGTCATGGGTTCGATTCCCAAGACCGCTAAGCACCTCTGAGGTACCCTGAGCAAGGTACCGTCCCCACACGCTGCTCCCCGGCTGCTGTGCTCCACGCTGCCTGCTGCTTCACTTGGTGAAGGGGTTAAAAACAGATGAAGAATTTTATGTTGTTCACACTGTGTCCTGTGGTGTGTTCACATATGACAGAATGGTCACTCATCACTTAAATGTGTTTGTTTCTGATTCTGTATGACAACATTATGATAAAATAAGCAAAACAGAAGGCTTCTACTACTGCATTTTAGTATTGTTGAATATTTTTGTTCATTTTTATACCTAACAGTATATCATACAGCCAAGTAAGCGAGAGGGTGGAGTATAAGCTGCCACTACTTGTTAGCTACATTAGCCTCCTAGGTCACTTGAGGAAGCAAACCTTGGACTCCAAAACAATGTCTTGGCTGATTTAAGGCAAGAGGGAAACTGTAGAAATGTAATTTAAACCTTAACCTGCCCCAGGCCCCGTCTGCACTCAGCCAGTTTGATGAAGTCACCACATCAATTACCACACTCACATAACCTTTATCATTAACAAAGATGGCAAACCCTTTTAAAACTGCTTATTTAGAGGATGCCCAAACTTGGCAAGACCAAATAAGTGTATAGTAAAGTGTTCATTCTGTCATACGTGAACACCAAGTGAAGCAACGGACAGCGCCCGGGGAGCAGTGTGTGGAGACGGTACCTTGCTCAAGTGTCCTTCAGTGGGGCCACTAGCAGCCCTGGGATTTGAACCTACAACCTTCAGATTGCAAGGGCAACTCCCTGACCAGCAGGGCCACGAGCTGCCGCTAAAAACATTAAACAGACCAAGATAGACTGTTCACTGTTTCTTTTTTATACCAAAATCTTATAATGTGATTGAAAAATATCCGCTGGTTATTACCGTTACGACATCGTAATGGATTATTAAAAAATGAGATGTTTCGAACAGCCAGTATCAATGTCACACATCCAGAATAGATGCATCATAAACTTACGGCTGTCTTTACTGCCTCCACTTCATTAACTAATGATCTGCTTTACTACCAGCTTTAATCGCGGCCACTGGCATGGTATTAATACACTTAGCAGTATCTCCCTGGGTTAATACAAATCCACAAAAAGAGGTCAAATGCATCAGCAAAACAAATCTGGTGGATAAATACAGTCAAGGCAATGCAAACATTTCCAGAGTGTGTGTGGGTTGGGGCTGTAAATCTAGTGTATTAGTGTGTAGCACATAAAGGGATAAACAAACCCGGCTGATACGCAAAACCTGTATTGACTTACGTTTTGGTAGTTGGAGCTTATTATTAGGTTTTAAGTGGACCACTATTTTTATTGTAGTTTTTACAACTTATGCTGTTATTTAGCACTGTAGACCACAACGAGCAAAAATCAAAACAGGTATACAGGTACAGACCAAGATAGCTTGTTCATTTTTGCTCTAGACAGATAGCATGCATTTAGAAGGCATCTCACAAAGCAGGATTTCTCAACTTCTGCCCATGTTAGGACTAACAGGAGTAGAGCTATGGGACAGTGAGCTAAATGAAAAGTCCTGCTTTGTACAATAATCCCCTGAATAATATGTGTCCTCAGATTGTGCTCATTTCATTAGCGACAGCTGTCAACATAACAAGCACCATAATTTACATTATGAATAACGAATCATAATGTAATGTTCTTTCTGCAGCTCACCCCAGCACAAGAGTTTGGATAAATAGTTTCAAACTGCCTTGCTCTCCTTTTCAACAATATCAAACTGATACGTCCCTGATTTTTACCTTTAAATGTGTAGTTTGACACATTAGGCAAAAGTACTGAAATACTGATGAAAGTAGATAAACCCTACAGTCTTTTATGGAAGAGCTCTGCCTTGATGTCATGAACAATTCGACATTTTATAGTTTGACTTTTACAGTCTGAGTACTATAGTATAAGGTTTTTAATATTAATATATAGACTATAATAAAACAACAAAATTATATTATTTAACATTAAGTGCATCATATACTCCTATACTCCTTACCAAAGCATCAGCATACACATATATTACGCAAAGCTAGTAAGGACAAATATAAAACAAAACATTTAAATCTCAGTCTTTCTGTGAACTCCTAAGTACATGTACTAATATAAACGGTGAATACAAGATCTTCTGTTAAACCTGACAGTTTTGTCTAATGTACCATTTAGCATTGACCCAGAGTCAGAATCACAGCACCGTTAAAAGTGGGATCAAAAATGGTCTTTATCTGAATCTTTCATTTACAATTGGTAGTTAAAGATCAAAGGTTAAGAATGTTCTGTAGCTGAGGTGTCAGGTCATCTATTAAAGCTTTACCGGCTGTGTGCAGCCATCCCAGACTAATGTGTTGCAGACTAGCAAGAGAATTTCTCAGGGTAAATGCATCACCGCTGTCCTTGAGCTTTGCTGGCATTAAATTTCTGGAAAAAGTTGAACTACCTTCACTGATGGGATTGCCTTTATTTGTCTGCCCTGTGTTTCTCCTACCATATAAATGAATAATCTTGCTTATCTGTCCCCAGTTCCAACAACAACAATTGGGAAAGGCCAGGGGCGTCAGAAGCATTTTTAATGTGAGGGGGACGCACGGGGGCGGGGTTTGGGCGTGGGGGTGGGGTTTGGGCATGGGGCGGGGTTTGGGTGGGGGCGGGGTTGCTGCGTGAGTGCAAAGTCTCATTCTTTTAGGGGGTGGGGGTGTTTGGAAACCCCTGTTGAATCTTAAATCTTGAATCTTGAATCTTTCACGAAAGAATCCACTCCACTTAATCGACAGGAGAACACACACACCACTGGAAATCCGCTCGGGTTTACCTCCAACTCACCGCATGCAAGTGAAGTGAATCGTCAGCGCACAGACAGGCTTCTCGGA
>JBBIGA010000001.1:8318511-8332166 GCA_037576975.1 Alestes dentex
CTGCTCGGATTTCCAGTGGTGTGTGTTCTTCTATCGATTAAGTGAAGTGGATTCTTTCGCGAAAGATTCAAGATTCACCAGCGCTAACTGGTTTATTTAACTAATTATTTATGTTAAATGTGGGGGGGTCCAAACGAATAATTATGAAATATGGGGCGACACGTCCCCCTCTGACTGAATGGCAACGACGCCATGGAAAAGGCACACGGCAACAGCAAAACACCGCTGCCCAAGTGTGTGCAACTTTCGCGCTCCTCCTTTGACTAACCCGCAACATTTCCAGACCTCAGTCCCAGTTCTTAATGTGGAGCAGTAAGTGAAATGCTGAAATGTGCATCCAGCTCATGGAAGAGTGGGTTTAAATGAACAGGCATCTCAAGAGACAGGAGTAATCCTTATATGGCAGGACAGTTGCTATAATTGATGCAAGGTGATATGAAATGAAATATTAGAACATATCAACACAAGAACATTTAAGAATAGCTATCAAGTAGTCATGGCTATTGCTGGCCTCGTCCACATGATGTTCCTGAGGCTACTGCTGATGGGGACCACTATATGGTCAAAAGTATTGGGACGCCTGACCATTACACCAATAGGGACTTCAATGACATTGCATTCAAATCCATAGACTTTAATATGGAGTTGGTCCTTCATTTGCAGCTATAACAGCTTCCACTCTTCTTGGAAGGTTTTCAACAAGATTTTGGAGTTTCTGTGGGAATTTGGGTCCATTCATTCTGTAGAGCATTTATGAGGACAGACACTGGTGTTGGACGAGAAGGTCTGGCTCACAAGCTCCGTTCCAGTTCATCCCAAAGGTGCTGGATGGGGTTGAGGTCAGTCAATGTTCTTCCACACTGAACTCATCCAGTCATGTCTTTATTGGAAGTTGGAAGCATGGCGTTGTCCAAAATGTCTTGATATGCTGAAGCATTAATATTGAGCTGGAAGTGAAAAACGGGTGTGTCCCAGTACTTTTGTCCATATAGTGTAGTTGCATATGTTGCCAGTATAAAAGGCAAAATATGGAGAAAACAGCCAGTGACAGCTAGTCGTACACCAACACAGCCAGAAACATGCGCTACATTGCCTCGGCATAAAGGCTTTCAGGAAGATTAAAGACGGGAATTTATTTCAAATGCTATAATCTGGCCTGATGCGACACAGACCACCACAACGAAGAGCACAATTACTGAACTAAAGGCTCTGTTTTATTGTTTAGTAGTGTGAAATTACATCGTTTGTCACTCTTCGCCGCAGAAAGACAGATTTTTTCCAGTCTGAGTATTCCCCAGTAATATGTGCAATAAAAAACCCACCAGAGTAGTGAAAAGTCTTGCCAGCTGCGTGTCTTGTTTTGTCACCAATGCTCATAGTGCTTCAGCACAGTATTTTCTCTTATGCGAAGCATGCTAATTGTGTCCTCCACAACACATATATTCTTCTTTTCCCTACTTTCATATATGCACATAGACACACATTTTTCCACTCATGCCTATACCACCCCTTTGACTAAAGCTCTGTGCTAACAGGCTTACTGTAACATAAATCCACGATATGAGAACGTGAACACTCGCTGACCTAAATAGTTTCAAGCCGGCACCTAGCTCCCCCGGCTGCAATGTAAAGTAATGCTAAGTCTTAGCTCTCTCAGTGGTTACACGGAGAGAGTGAGGATTAAAACACTTTTGCATGATCTGGTTACCACATGATTCAATATTAGCTAGTGGAAATGATTATGGCATCTGTACAAGTCTATTTTTATAAAGCACATATAAAGCACAGAATTACATTCCAGTGTTGTTGCTTTCCATCTTGTTGCTGATGCAACATTTGCACAATTTTCTGGATGTTAAAAATTACCTTGTACCACATTGCACCTCCTTGTACCAAACTGCACATTTTTTGCTTCTAGTTTAGAGTTTATACACTACCAGTCAAAAGTTTGGACACACCTTCTCATTCAACGATTTCCTTTGTTTTTATTACCGGCTACATTGTAGATTAATATTGAAAACATCACCTATTGCTCTGATGACAGCTTTGCACACTCAACATTTTTTCAATCATGAGGAATTGACCTTGAATGGTATTTAATTAACAGGTGTTCTTCATCAAGAGGTCATTAGTGGAATTTCTTGCCTTCTTCATGTGTTTGGGATCATCAGTTGTGATGGTCGGGTTGGTACATAGTTAGTAATCCTGTTCCACTACGGTTCTACTCCAAACTTTTGACTGGTAGTGTAGTTCATTTATATATGTTTACTCTGTGTCCTTTTGTACTAAAATCTAGGGCCACCCCATCTCGTCTCACTGTATACATGTATATAGCTGAGATGACAAAAAAGTTTACTTTGACTTTGAGTTTGGTGAAGAGTGACTAAAGTAATACCACTGAGCTGGAGACGAATCTTGGGAGCTGTACCTTTGTCTTAGTACATTTTCAGGTTTTCCTGATTTTTTGGGAAAGCAGGAGAAAAACAGGTTTACCTACAATGTCAGGAGCAACAAAACGGTCCTGCACTTATTAAATGGTTTTGTGTTTGTATGGACTTGTATGTGTATATGACCACATGTCCTGAAATGGTATGAAAACAAGTACGCGGGTGTGTGTGTGAGGCCTGCGGTTTTCCAGCTCTTGGTTTCTCGCTGCCAAATCTGACAGACTTTCGAAAGCTTGGCCTCTCGTGGAACCCCACCAGCCTGACGTGCTAAGGCGGGCGCCTCAGCAACAAGGCCAGCTCTGTGTGCGCCCGTTAGCCACTAACTATAGAACAAGGGAAGAAAAGAAAACAGCGGCATTAAAAAGGGGGTCCTGGAGAATCGGTCTGACCCTGAGCTGAGTGCAAAGGAATTCCTTCATACTTAGGCAGCGCTTCTGAGTGTGGCAATCATGGAGGGTCTATAAAAGGAGAAAAAGAAAGTCTGAAAAGAAAGGCTGGGACAGGGGCTGTTCCACATTTTCCTAGAGGGGATTTAAGCACTTCACCTTTCAGCGATTTCTAGAGCACCTTGCTGAGTTTGGACCTTTCAGTATCTTCATTGAGCAAAGACAGAACGCTAGATTGTGGGTGCTGCGTTCACAACACAAACTCTGCAAAAAAATGCACTATATGTGAGCAAAAAGTTTCTTTGACTTGTAAAGTTCTCTGATTTGTTTGCATTACTAGTTCTTTGAGTGTTCAAGGCTTAATGGCATCATATGCTAGTATTTTAAGAAACAGACGACTAAGCTAACAATCCCGTTCATCTAGTCCAGCATCACAGGCCGGAAAGGGTCATTCAGGTTTACATGACTATTTTCCAAGCTCTCTTCATTCCTTTACTTAAACAGTTTTATATTACTGTCTTTATGACTGATGAGGACTGTTCTGGTTGACTTTCCTGTTTTGTGCTTCATTAGAGAAGCAGTGCGGGCTGAAACACTACTTATAACTTCATGAACGGGCAAAGTCAAACCTGGGAGCTGTCTACTCGTTTTGGCATATTCAGAAATTCACATGGTCCTACATGCCACACAAATAGCCACACAAGTCTGTGGCTGGTTAATTTGCATCAATCAGATGTAATTTACCGTCAAACAACAACAGTCCTGAAACTGATGTCACACACGGCAGTGAAGTTTCAAGATATGAGAAGAATATTGGTCTTGTGATTACATTGCAGGAAAAATGCAATTGTAATATGTTAAAAATGCACATTTTCAATATGTATATTTGTTATATGCAGTTTATATATAATATATAACAAAAATGTGGGTCCCAGATCCACAGTTTTGACCAACACAAATTACTTTTGTTGGGGAGTGATGTTTTCTGACATTACTGAAAAAAATCATTTAAATTAAATGAAAGACTTAAACTAGAGAGTGAACAGTACATTTTGAACATTCTACAGTATTTACGTACTGCATCAAACTCTTTTATTTTTCAGTTCTCCAGTTCATGAGCCCTTTAAACAAGCATTTTTAGTTCTAAGGTTCTCTACCAAATAAACATTTCCTAGAACTGCACATAAGAACCACTTACACATCTGTAGTTCAAAGAACGTAGCACAGAAATCAATGTATCCTAACAGAACCCCTCTCTGAGCTCCCCTTCTCAAAACCGCCTCATCAACCTGAGAGCCAAGTTTCAATCAAGCCAGAGAGAACAATAAAAGGAAAACGTCTTGACTAAATGAGAAATGGCTCACTTATCAAATATTTAGATGCATGTGGTTGGGGCATCTTTGATCAATGCAATCAATAGATTTTATGTTTGATATCTGAGGCCAAGGAGACGGCAAACCTGGCTTGGGAACGGAGAGAGAGAGAGCGAGTTTGTGTTTGTAGGTAATGAAGAAAGACATTGAGGGGAGTGAGTGAATTTAATGCCAGCTCCATTGGGATGAATGGCTGTGGGTGTAATTCTCATTCAGTCCATGGCCTCTAGTCTATAATGAATGAGGCAGATCAATAGATATCAACCTGCCACCTTGACAGCTAGTCAGCAGAGAGGATCCACCCATCATAAAGCCGAGACTCTCACAAACACAGACGTACACGCTCCGTAAATCAGTGCACGCTTTTTACCACGCACTCTTTAGCCCGACTGATATATTGGTTTACCGATAAACTGGTAAATCTGAACACAGAACACTTATATGGTTACATACCTTGGAAAACTGAGGTTTACTTGCTTTTTAAAATCAAAAAGAGTTTAATAATGTGATCAATAGATTTAATAACACAATCAAAACCAAAATGTTTCATTTATATTTTTCTATTGTCTCAGTACCTTCTTGTTGAACTGAGCACACTAATGACTTGGGATGAATAACGTTCTTACCTTATCTTATCTTATCTGGTTTACATCCTGAATGACTTATAATACAGAGTAGCCAATCAGAGCAATCCTCATTAACATATCTCAGTCTTAAAGGTGCAGTAACAAACACAGCCTGTTAATTCTTAAGCTACAATGAAAGGTTGAAAATGGAATTAAAACGCAGGAATAAAGGTCCTATAAAATCTGTGTAGGTCACGAATTATTTATACCGGGCGGGCTGTAATGCATTTCCCGGTAGAAGTCAATGCGCAGTGGGAAAAAGCTGGACCTGCATTGACGTTCTAAATTGGAATTAAAAAGAGGCCTACACAGGTAATGTGTAGGTAATGGGTGTTCTTTTTCAGCCGAGGTGATAAAGGGGCATTCTCTTCACATTAGAAAGACGGTCTTTTCTCCTGAGGGAGGAGGTGTGAGGGAAAGCGGTGGCTGTGCTTTTAGTGATTCGTGTGCTTCAATTTTACAACATCACAGGCTAATTCAAAATGGACTGGCGAAGGGCTGAGGCGGAGAGGGCAGGGGGTTTGGAATGGAGGGTTCTGGCCCCACCTAGAGCAGGCTGCTCTCCTTCCCCCCTGAAAGAGGCTTATGTAATTGTCTCCATGGCAACATAATTCCAAAATGCGCCCTCATTGTTGGATGTGAATCGTGACACATTCTTTAGGGAATTTGTAGAAAAACCGCATACAGTCCTATAAGCATTTTATGTTCATATTCAGTGCAGTACGCATGCACGATTTTGGACCGTTCTGCTGTTTATGAAGGAAATAAACTGATATAAATGACAGTGATTCCACCTAAGAATACATCTGTATGTGTTATGTATTTTTACAGTGTGCTGGAGTGGAGAGCCAACTTGCTGCACAGAAGTAAACTGTGAAAATGGGACCAATATGAAACAGAACTTTTAATATTTGTCCAATAATTAAATGTAAATTTACATCCACAAACTCTATCGTAATTTTCTTCCTTTTCATATTTACTTCTCTGAGACGTTTGATCAATCTGGCACTGTTCCATTCCCCCCTTTCTTCATCTCTACATCAATCCCTTCAACTCAAGCCCTTTTGCCAAACTCCCTCTTCCTCCTCTTTGCTTTCGCTTCTTTTGTGCCTTTTGAACTCTGTTTCAAGAGTTTCAGCCACTTCAAACACTCCAATATGGTGTTTTCCAGAAATGGAAAGCTTGCATGTAAATTTGACTACTTAAAATTCTTATTATCCTGAATTCTAAACAAAAAATACTCATTTTGAAGTTTTATTTGCTGAACTTATGACACTTTTGGCAGCAGAGAGCTGCGACTAATATGCCCTGAAACGCCAAGCTGTAGCTGTTGTTAAAGAGTCTCAGTGCAAATTTACACCAGTATGACTGGAAAATGAAGTCCCAGACATCACAATCTTTGTTAGTCCATCAATGGCCTCATATTCTCTGCCCACAAAGACAAGGGCCGCAGCTTTGTTAGGTACATTCTGACTGGCTGTACGCTCTTCCATGTAAATGCACTTCCATACGCCAGTTTTAATCTGACGGATGTTGTGTCTTCAGAAGTGCAATATAGTTGCTGAATTGAAAAAGAAAATGTTAATAAAATTACATCTTTCAAAGTTATTCAGCAGCTTTCTTGGGAGCCTTTAGGAACTAGAGAAGACGCATATCTGGCAGTGCAAACGACTTTTCCAAGGCCATGTTTTTGCTGGAGCCCTGTTTTGAAATTTGCATGAAATGTTATATTGCAGCGTGATGCAGTTGCTATATATTAAAAATGGGGAATCAATAATGAGACAAGGTCAAAGATCTGCAGAGATCTTTTGTTGGATTGTACGAACACACAGAAACATTAGCTGTGATTGGTCAGGATGCTCAAAGCACAAATCAATGTTGGTTAGAGTGCTTGTTTGCATTTTGGACGAGGCTATTACTAAAACCAATATCATAAAACCCCACATTGTGATTTATAGCAACAAAGGACTCGGTGTACAGTGGTGTTCCTCGGTAAAACCACTGTTATTGTGACTCTGTACCCATATTTCAGATTGCAGGATAGAATGATAAATCATAGCTTGGTGATAATGTAATAATATAATAATTATGCTATGAGATTTGTCACAGTGACTGAGTAATCGCATTAACTTAAACATCATATAATCAGCTTGTCTACATGAATAAAGCTGACAATTTATCACACTTTCTCAACCCTCAAGCTATGGCAGAAAAGAAGAGGAAAGGGAAGAAAAGAGTATTAAAAAACCACCTTTTCTTGCAATAACCTATATTTTGCTGTGTTTAACTAAAAACTAAAGCCGTTTACTCAGCTCCATGTACTTATGTACTCAGTTCCAAATCCTTGATTGAATGTGTACTCTCCTGATTTTTAAAAGAATAAGACCTTTACTTACTAAAGACCTTACTAAACTCTGTTGAATTTGTTCTGTTGATTTAGCACCTGGGCTACTTTGCCGTTGCTGGGGTTTGTTACCTTTGAGCTTTAATGTATTATTCTACACTAAAAATATCTAAAAGGAGAGAAACAGCACTTCACTTGAGTTCTTATGCAGTTCTCCTGCAATTATATAGGGAATTCTTTCCTGAGGGATGCTATAGCAATTAAGCCATTCCTCCGGGATCAATCAGTTTCCTGATTCTGATTCTACATGCCCTCCAAGATTTCTAGACGCGTAACCACGTTTCTACATCTATCCCAACCTCCACGGCATCCAGGCCAACAACAAGCAGAGGGAAAAATGGGTTGGTACCCATTTCAGGGACGTCCCTGACAAGGATAAAGGGATACATTTTGTCATACGGAGATACGGAGTGGAGGTGCATTTGTGTGCAGTCAGCATTTTACCACTGAAGAGTATATTAAAGGTAGCTCCCAAATTTGTCAGTCCTCTTCCCAGCTAACTAACTATAACTGATAACATTAATAACTCCTTAAACAATCCATCATGTTACCACTGTAGAACAATTGGATGGAACGTAAGACATGAACTGTGAATATATGAAATACAATAAACAGACACCAGCACCAATGTTTGCTAATATTATCTTACTCTGATATCTATGAGGGAATTCTTCTACAGAGAATATTTCTTTTGTATTCTTTAAATCAACTTGGACTCCCATATTGTTAAGTGTTCTCTAACAATCCTGGACACATCCTTCAATTTCATTTCAGACTTGGCAATGATGAGAAGAACTGGAAACTGGTTCCATGTTGGGTTTTAAAATGCTGATATTTCTGAGGCTGGAGGAGAAATGGCAGGACTTGCTTTACCAAGTTTCTATGTATTTTTAGGCCTATTGCTTCGGCTTGATTGTTTTGATGGAGTATCAAGCCTTTTATCCAAGTATGGCTTTAAGCTACTCTATCCATGTGAAATCATTCTGAAAAACACCTTTAGCGCAGGCCTGATCATTCAGACAAAAATGTGCTGGCTCTGAGCTCCACAGCTCTAATTTCCAGCTCTATATCATCCAGCCTAAAGCATGATAAAGAGTCCTTAGGGCGTTTTGCCACACACACTTGTGAATACGCATGTTTTCGCTTCTGTTACCTGATGCGTAAGCAACAGCTCGCTAACCTCTCTGACCTACAAACACAAATAAGCATGGAGTGGCGCATTAGGGAAACACTATCTCACCTGCAGAGCTGGAGGTATTCTGCCGATTACAGCACAGTATTGATCTAGCATCAAGTTGCCCAGAGAAGACTTTTTAAAGCCTTTTCAGCCATTTTCCTTCAGCCATTAGGGAGCGGGGCATTGATTTTTAAGGGAGAAAATAAATATTGTACACACGCAGCTCACTGAGGGAATAGACTGGGAGGCAACAGGGCTGACCCTTTCCTTTGGGAAAGCACAGAGGCCGTGCTGCTGGGAGGGCATTCATAACACACACTCAAATAATTCACTTCCACGCATGAGCTTTTACCTGGGAATGTAATAGTAATTATACAGGGAGGAGTTAAGTGAAGTTGACACTGCGATTTACCTGAAAAAGACCTAGCACAGTACTCACGATTGTTCAAGGAGGGCTGTGTGTAAACCAAAGATGACAGACTAACAAGAATGCGATCTAAAGCACAGTCAGCAAAGATGAACATTAGAGGAATAAACAAAACATATTACCATTTACAATGTGTGGAACGAGTAGCGCTGTCGCTTCACAGCAAGAAGGTCCGGGGTTCGATTCCCGACAGTGGTGGCCGAGGTTTCTTTCTGTTTGGAGTTTGCATGTGAAGAGCAAATTTCCAAAACACACTCAGTCCATTTTCTGTGATTTTTTTAGGCATATTTTTCACATCACCTCTTTATGTGCAATAGTATAACCGATCAAAACTCACTCAGTCCTTGCATAATACACGGTACAAGATTAGGAGAATTTCCAAAACTCACTCAGTCGACTCGCATAGTCACGAGTGGCACTTACTTACCCAGGTCTCTTACAATTTTTATGCAGTTAGCTGTCATTGACTCTATGCTGTGTCATGTAGTCGGATATAAACATTAAACTTGTAAATCATTTTGTGACACTGAATATCGATTTACTTAAAAATAGTTTTCATTAGGCTATATATTTTAAACAGATTTGCCCAACTTAAAATGTGCAGGACTTTAGAAACAGGCATTGAAAAATGACAAGTAACTGTAAAATGTCAGTTCAAAAAGAAATATTTCCTGTAAGAATTGCTTTCCAAAAGGTAAAACAAGTAAAATGCGATTTTCAAAAAAACAAAAATGCTTTTGGACAGAGTGAGTTTTGGAAATTTGCTCTTCATGTTCTGACTGTGTCCAACAGGTACTGCGGTTATCTTTCACAGTCCAGATGTTCTGTGTGAGACCAACTTTGTTGGAAAAATAGCACTCCATGCCATCTATACTCCTACCAGGTTTCAGTCAGTGGTAGAAATGGAAAACAACATTGTTTGCTCTGTGTTATGAGTTCTTTACTGAAAGAGTCGCTATAAAACAGCAACATACAAGGTTAAATTCATATTAATGTCTGTTACAAACTTTAAATATTTTATCTAGAATGACACCACCAATAGCTTAGTGATAACATACTGGTAGAAGGGAACTAATCAGCATTGTAATGAAGGGCAGGTTTCTCACAGAGTTTTAACATTGGTATTATGGTCATAACAGTCATATTTTGCCACTGACAGATATAATTCTCTCGAGAAACATGAGTGTTTTTGCCCTTTCAGGTAAAGTGCTTTGCAAAGTCAGATATTGTAGGTTAACCCTGTTTTGGTCCTGAAAACTAACCCGCCCCCCACCCCCACAAACTCTCATGCACTTATCCCTCATTCCAGCTCAAGCATACAAAAGCATTCTGCCTCCTTGTCGATAAGTTTGCTCTATCGACCTCTATCCCTGAAAACTTCTTCATATCCACTATCATTCCTCTAAGTCCACTTATATCAAGGACACACTATCCCACAGTTAATCACAAAAGCAATTTTTGGGGTCTCTGCAGGGACGACAAATCTTGTAAACCTCTAAACCCGAGGTCAAATCCGTCTCATTCTCCCAAGGCTGGGGATACATCTTCACAACACGCATATAGACATACACACACACACAAACACACACACACACATTCACACAACACCTCTTCCAGCCTGACACCTCCAAAGAGCCTGTCCAATTACAGTGGCTGCAGAAGGAGAGGCGCCGGGCTGGAGGGTTTAAACCTCTAGCCTGGGTGGGATTTCTGTGCTCAGACTCAATCTGTTCTGTGTTTCCCTGGAGTGCTCTTTCCTTCTGAAGGCCATTTCTCCTCTCGCCATCCATCACACATCGGGTGACAGTGCCAATCTTGCTGGCTCCACTCTGCGCCTCGCTGCGCCATCCCATAAACCCTCTCACAGCCATAATGGACGTCTCCTCGGGCTGGACAAAAATGTCCACCTGAACATTGACACACACCGCCAGAGACAAAGCAGACAGCTTTATCTCAGCTCCTGGAATGAAACCTTTATCGCTAACCTCCTGCACATAGTTTTCAATTCCAGAGATGTCTCACAGATTTAAGGCGTCTCTGATTTGTAAAATGGCACACTCCATTAAAGTAGTGCTGAATTTACTCGATCTAAATGTCTAAATCTGCCCCGAGATTTGACCACCAATGACAATAGGAAGCATCATTCATTCATCTATTTCATTCTTAATGCTGTAGAACAGGGGTTCCCAAAGTTCATGTCAGGACTTACACACAGATATAATGTTTGCCCTGAAACCATCTAAATACTTTATGAAGTGAAATAAGACATAAGCTTATCAGAAAGCTTCTTAGGTCTTTAAGTATGAAGAAGGACTAACCCCCCCTTCCGCCCACCCCCACAAACTCTCATGCACTCATCCCTTTGAATAAAAGTCATGTGAAGCTGGGGGGGGACTTTTAGTTACTGTGCAGGAGGGGGACAGAGCTCTTTTTATTCCTAAAATCAAATATAAGTCTAAAACCCAGAATGAGCATCTGTCAGGTGTTCGAGCTCTTTTTCCCCACTAGAAGATGAAGAAAATACCGAGGACAGAGAGGAGTTGAACCGGGGAGTCCATGTGAAGTTCTCTGAGCTGCACTCTGAATCAGTATCTGCTGTTTACATAAAATTGTTGATATTATTATTATTGTTGTTATTATTTGGCTAAAATATTTTTGGCAGAATTTATGGTTTCTTAACCATTTTTCAGAGAATA
Organism: Alestes dentex; assembly: GCA_037576975.1. Classification (NCBI taxonomy): domain Eukaryota; kingdom Metazoa; phylum Chordata; class Actinopteri; order Characiformes; family Alestidae; genus Alestes; species Alestes dentex. The sequence continues at coordinate 8,330,048 of JBBIGA010000001.1, forward strand.
TGAATGATAGCACAAAAACTTTTCTTTAACTCATGGTTAGTGGTTGGCTGAAGCCATTTATTGTCAAACAACTGTGTTTACTCTTTTTAAATCAATCACAACACAAACTACCCAAATAACCCTGATCAAAAGTTTACATACCCCAGTTCTTAATACCGTTGTATTGCCTCCTTTAACATCAATGACAGCTTGAAGTCTCTTGTGGTAGCTGTGGATGAGGCTCTTTATCTTCTCAGATGGTAAAGCTACCCATTCTGCCTGGCAAAAAGCTCCAGTTCCTGTACATTCTTGGGCTGTCTTGCATGAACTGCATGTTTGAGGTCTCCCCAGAGGATCATTGTCATGTTGGAATGTCCAAGTACGTCCCATGCGCAGCTTCCAGGCTGATGAGTGCAAATTTTCCTCCAGTATTTTTTGATAACTTACTGCATTCATCTTGCCATCAATTCTGACCAAATTTCCTGTGCTTTTGTAGCTCACCCATCCCTGAAACATCAGCAATCCACCACCATGTTTCACAGTAGGAATGGTGTACCTTTCATCATAGGCCTTGTTGACTCCTCTCCAAATGAAGCATTTATGGTTGTGGCCAAAAAGTTCAATATTAGTCTCATCACTCCAAATGACTTTGTGTGAGAAGGTTTGAGGCGTGTCTCTGTGCTGTTTGGCATACTGTAAGCGGGATACTTTGTGGCATTTGCGTAGTAATGGCTTTCTTCTGGCAACTCAACCAGCCAGCCAATTTTTTTTAAGTGCCTCCTTATTGTGCATCTTGAAACAGCCACACCACATGTTTTCAGAGAGTCCTGTATTTCACCTGAAGTTATTTGTGGGTTTTTCTTTGCATTCCGAACAATTTTCCTGGCAGGATGATGGTTACCTTCAATAGCCATTCAAACCTGTTTGTGTTAAGTTGTGTGCATGTTATCAGGCCAAATCACCAGGGTATGTAAACTTTTGTAAACACAGTTGTTTGACATTAAATGGCTTCAGCCAACCACTAACCATGAGTGAAAGAAAAGTTTTTTGTTTTATCATTCATATTCTCTGAAAAATCATTAAGAACTAATAAATTCTGATGGGGTATGTAAACTTATGAGCACAACTGTATGATCCACACGCTGTTTATCTGATATGTCACGACACTCACACAGAGTTTCAGGGTTCAAATCAAAAGTTCGCTTCCCCCAGCGGTGCAGCAGTGAAAAAGGTCCCTGAAACAGTTTCCAGCTGTGTCACTTTCCAAACAATCTTGAGGTACTGGGGTTTAAGAACTCATATCATAACAATAATAAAAAATGGTTTTCGGTATGAACAGGTATACCGCCCAGCACTACAACAATCATTTGGTCTTTACTTTCATCGTGGACTACAAGTGACTGCAGGGAGGAGGCCACACCCCCATCCACATCAAGGGAGCAGAGGTGGAGAGAGTCAGCTGCTTCAGATTCCTGGGCATCAACATCAGCAAGAATCTGAGCTGGTCACACCACGTTGGTGTGATCACAAAAGCAGCACCACAGCGGCTTTTCTCTCTACGGCGCCTAAGAAGGTTTGGCATGGACTCCAGAATACTCACAAACTTCTACCGATGCACCATCGAGAGTATTCTGTCTGGCTGTATCACCACCTGGTATGGCAGCTGTAACGCTCTGCAGAGGGTGGTCAGATCAGCGCATCACCAGGACTGAACTGCCAGCCATCCAGGACCTCTACATACAGCACTGTAGGAGGAAGACGCAGCGGATCCTCTCTGATCCCAGCCACCCCAGCCATAGACTTTTCACACTCCTGCCGTCAGGCTGGCGGTACAGGAGCATCCAGAGCCGCGCCAGCAGACTCAGAGACAGTTTCTATCCACAAGCTGTCAGGCTTCTGAACTGCTGACATTCTCCACATACCAGCATACACTCACCACAACTACTGGACTCTTGACCTTAGACTCTTCACAATGTTACTTTAAACAATTAAAAAAACAATTATCTGTATACTTTTATAAATATTTATGTAAAGTTGGGGGAACACAAGCCTAAGAATTTCAATACGGGTAATGACGCTACATTGTTATCTGTATATGACAATAAAACTTGAAACTTGAAACAAGTATATAATTGTTTTA
>JBBIGA010000001.1:8352205-8366405 GCA_037576975.1 Alestes dentex
AGAGAGAGAGAGAGAGAGCGAGAGAGAGAGAGAGAGAGAGAGAGAGAGAGAGAGAGAGAGAGAGAGAGAGAGAGAAAAACTGTAATATAGCTGTTTCAGGTGTCTCTCAAATTGTTTGTGTTTCTGTCCACCTCCTGAGAAAGACAAATGTCTAAATGTTCTGTATGACTGACAGACGCTTCTACATCGGAACTTTTCGAATCCAATATCTGGTCCTGGATTTTGTACTAAGGTATGATATTAGGTGGCCAATCAGTCACATTAACTCCACTGAAACAAAATCCTAATATAAAAAACAAACAAACAAACAAAGACCCACATTTTTCCACATTTTCACTTTTGTTCAGCATTTGCAAACAATTAATGAATTAGAACACAGTGACTTTATGTATGCACAATCTATGTAACCTTTTATAAATCATTACCTAACGTACCTTTCCACAAACAGTCACTTTAAGATCACGGCCTTACATTTGAATGTTTAATGAATGAGGCCTGGATTCAAGGCGTAGATTTGAAGACTTGGGGTAGTGTTAGATCTATTATCTTTTCCCTCTTAAAATCTGTTATTTTCACTTGTAACCTGGGGTGGACGATATCGGAAAAAAAAATATGGCCGCCATTAAGGATTATCTAGAAAAAACGTTCAGACTAGGACAAGCACAATATCCAATATAACACATTCAATGTGATACACAGCATCACATAACAACAGCTAACGCAGTTAAAGACCAATGTGAACCTGTTCACAAAAAAAAAAAAAAACAGTCTGACTTCATTATCCTGCCTCGTGAAATCTATTCTTGAAACAACATTTTCAGAGGTTAAAATAGCAGCTCCTCTGCTATTTATATCAGTCGGGCCGTTTCCCTGTAGCCTCAGCCATGAACTTCCCACTTTGAGCTCCATCCCAAACCAATTACAGCCCTGGCAAGCAGAGTGATTAATTTTTAATCACATTCAAACCTCAGATGTTCCTCCTCTTTCATGCTGCATATCAACTTCTCCCTCTCCTGTTGCAAACACATACCCTTTGGCGTTAAATTAAAAAATGGAGAGAAATACAAAAAAGCACAACTGTATCCAAAGTCTAATTAAAACTAAATGTGTGGCTCAGCTTGGATGACACATAAACAATTAGCATTCTTCAAATGATTTTTTAATGTTTCACATGTGCATATCCATCATTATTGTCCATTACTGAGAGGAGCTGGCATGTTAGATGACGCGCTATTAGAAAGAAGCAACTGTTCTCTCTTAAGGTAAAACACAGCTGACACAGTTTCCTTCATTGTTTTGAGCAGGCGATCTTCATCAGATTAATTCCTTTATTCTCAGAGTCATGCAGACTCAGCAACAAATACATTTGCCTTAATCGAGCGCAGATATTATGAGGCACTGATGCATGTGCTATTCATACAAAACCCACCATCAGACAGACCAATATATCTTATACGATCCAGAAGTGATTTAATAAAGTAAACAAAAACAAACAATCGACTGTGAGGCTTCATCAAGTCCATTAATAACAGCTGCCACAGATGTTCAACTTGCAGTGGTGTGTAGTTTTTACTGCCAGAAATATATGAACTGGTCCTATAAGAACAGTAGAAAGCTTTCCCATTCTTAATCCAAGCCTCCAAGGACCTAACACCAGAAACAGACACACACACACATTCAACAGGGGGAAAGAAGAGGGAGCCTCTCTTTCATTGGCCTCTATTCTCAGAGAGAATAAGCAGAGAATTCTGCAATTATCTGCTCCTAATACCCATCCTATCCAGAGACAAAGCAGTTCTTTAATCTACCTGCCAAAATGCAACAAACCTGCAACAAAACATTTAAGAAGCAGAGAGAACAAGACGAAAGAGGAAAAGAGGACAGAGAGACAGAGAGAATGAGAGCACATTCTTCTTGTTTTCTGTGAAATTTTAAAAGCACAGATAAAGATTTGAGATGGAAAAGCCGTACATTTGAAAAAAGTTGTTGCGCTTGGATGGGATGGACAGGTTTGTTTACTGGTACAAGAGAAACATGAAATGAATGATGATGTTCCAGCTCCATCTGGTAATAACAAACATGATGAAAAACGAAAATTCTCAATAGTACATGTTGAGTGACACTCCCAGGGGTCCGGTGGGCAACAGCAACAAAGCAGAGTTATAAAAATCAGGCCTTATTTTCAGCTGTTCTGCTTATCGCTGGATGAACTGGCCCATTTCACTGGGTTAACATGGGTAACACCATCACACAGAACATGGAAGATCAAAATATAACGTATGTAATCATTTCAGGATTCTGTAAAATAAGACTGCATGCTAGGCAAAAGAAAACATTTCATTGATTAGCAATCCTTTTTGCTTGTAGTGTCTGAAAGAGGAGATGGAGCGTAGAAGGCAGAGCCTCTTCCTCATCATTAATCTGCTTGTGTGCTGAGCTAGAGTCCCCCCCAACCCCCCCGAAGGGGACGAGAGATCACCTCAGGGCCAAAGATTAGATCTAACCGTTTACGCCAGCAAACTGCAGCCATCAGCAAGCGCCCTCAGCGCAAGCAGTAACCACACAGACAGAAAAAAGTGAAAGGAAAAAGATGTGGGTGGTGGGATGTTAACAGAAATGGAAAAGAACTCACAGGCTGAGACCTCAGATGCCACCAAAGTTAGTCAAACACAATCACTGTGGCCATAAATAAGCACTCGGGTGCTCGTTTACTAAGAGTACCGTACGAAAAGTTTCTACACATCCATGTTTTCCACAATAACAGCTTAACCCTTTGTCCCCTCAGCTCTAGGCTTATTATTCAGGACCTGTTTTAAATGATTCCATAAACTGCCATAATTATACAGTCACAACGGCAAATTATTCCGTAACTACTATAAATCATACAGTAGCTACCATAAATTCTTCAGTAACTACTATACATTATACAGTTGCTACTATAGGTGATTCAGTATTTGCTATGAAATAACTGTAAGGCACATAGGCCTACATACAGACCCTTTGGGTTTATTTTTTGTTAATTTCAGAAGTACATTCTTAAAAATAAAAGTACCTAAATGACTCTTGGTATGGCTGTGGAGTTCCAGAAGAAAATGTAATTAGTACAACATTTATATTATGTGGAGGTTTAAAAGTTTTTCTCACACTTGCTCACTGTATACAGTAAACCCCAGCTTTTCACGAGGGTTACGTTCCAAGAGCACCCGTGTATAGTGAAAAAACGCATTGTTGTGGTAAATAAATGCCTAAAAATGCCTATTTCTATAGTGTAAACCCTAAATCTACCCCCAAATATGCTCCCAAAAAACTATAAACTCACAATTTCATTTAAAACTCATTACCCTTGAAGAAAATGTAAAGCTAAACGCGTATCCGTACAGTTTACACTGAACTCCCGCAGTGCTAGAATGTAAATACCGATGTTACCCCTGTATAGACTGTACTGCTATTCATTAATTTACAGTAATAAAAATGCAGGGCTTTAAGAAGAACAAAACGAAAAACAGGAGAACACTCGAGACGCTCCACAGGGGAAATTCTGGACTGCAGCATCACAGGGCAGCAGCCAATCAGCAGCAAGGAGAAATAAATAACATTCTCGGATTGGCTACTTTCAAACCTCCCGTCTCTGAGTACTGAAGTATTTCACCGTCCCAAGACGCCCTTCTTTGTGTTTCTCTCCACAGTACCAAAAATGTATATTCATTTTTTATATGGAAATGTAGCTGAATTTACGTTAATATCTGTTACAAAATTAGTAAATTATATTTCTCTGAATAATATAGCACTTAAATGTATGAAAATGTATATATTGCCACGAAAAAGCTGTGACATCCGGGGCTTGTCCGCCACACCCTCTCGTCCTCGTGTTGGTTGTTTATGTTTGGGCGCGGTGCTTAGCGACCCAGCAGGAGGCCGAGGGGGTGCGGCAGACAAGGCGCGGACGTCACAAAAGCAAAAAAAATGCTGAGGATATCTGCAGTTTCTGCGTTAGTGTGGGGTTTCAGCGAACAATTATTAGTTCGGTTCTCAGAAAAAATCCGCATTGGACTGAAACAGCGGGGGGATACTGTATATAAAATTCAGTCGCTGGAAGGTTTGTTAGGGAACAAATAGAGGCTCTTCCTAGCCCTGCTTCTGGAGGCTTCTCCTGCTCTGCTCATTTTAGCGGGTGTGTGAGATCAGGGATAACACTGAAATGTTACAGCAGGGCAGTCAGGCCTCCAGGACTGAGGCTGAGATGCACTGTTCTACGGCATCACTCTAAAGAACCCACTCTGGCAGCTTTATTGTAAAGAGTGCATGGAGATATTCCAACGGGCTGCCATTGATATAATAACCTCTGAAAGAAGACCTGCATGGCTATCAGTAAATTCTTTACACATACGGAGTGACATTTTGCTATCGCTGTATCTCCGGGCAGAATCGTGATATACATTAGAGTGAGAGGAAGTCAGCAGCTCCTGTCAGTCAGCCTGGGTGGAATGAGTGCTGCAGTCCATGGGGAGAGCAGAGCTCACACTGGGGCTAAAGAGAGTGTCCATCCTGACTTGACTGTCTGATGAGATCCACCAGGGATGTCCAGCCCATGCTAGTCTGGCCAGCCAAAGCTGCTGGAATCCCCAAACACCCGTCAACCGGCCACACGCTGTCAGCCGAGCTCCTAGCTTTTACTATCCATAAAAATAGGTCTAGAATGAAAGGAGTGGAAAATAGAAGCAGTTCTGCGATGACGGCAGCCCCATTATCTGTTCAGAAGAGATCAAATCAAATATTAAACCTGATCCCTAAAAAACAAATCCATTCCCAGCAAAGACACATTCAGTTAGGCCCAGTGGGTTTTTTCGGTGTCAAAGAAAATGAGACAAGTTTTGGCTGTTATATCCTATAATGAACTTACAGCTGCAATTAAAACTGATACGCTGACAGTAAACAGATGATATCAATCATATCAGTTACCTTAAAGTAAATTCTGCATAATTCAATAGTTGTAAACAAAGGCATGTGTTTTAATGTGAAATGAGTCATTGAGAGAAACCTGCTGTCTTGGATTTCATTTACAGTAATGTTGACAGGAACCAGAATCTGTGATGTATATGACACAAATCTAGCTGTTTTACTCACTAACCAAAACCACACGTTTTCTGAGCTTTTATATGCAACGCTGACAGTAAAATCGTGATAAATCTGGGAAAAGAATGTTTTTGCCTTACAACATCCTGCATGTACTTTTCCATGTTCACAAACTTTCAGATTGAGCCTCATCAAAACCATCATTAAACAATGTCTGAGGCATCAGGCAACACATTCATAAACACGTAACGTAATAACCTTTAGTGATGTGTATAATTATGTCTCCTTAAGGTTCTCTACAATGGAGCATTTCACATCGAATAATTCCGAATGACTTTGTTTAATTATTTAATTCTCCTAGTGATTTTCAGAAAATGTTAGAATTCCCCTTTTTAACTAGAAAATTACATGATATTGATTTTTTTTAGATCCTTAAAACCAGTACTTGTAATAAACTTCTCACAGTAGTTGCTGAAACCAAAGTGTGGGCGCTGCAGCATTTAGTGATTTTTTTTAAAAGCTGCCAAGCTCCCAGACAGAATGTTGGAAACAAATGAGCCACACAGCTTGTTGACAGGAAGTCCTGGTCCACAGTAGTCTATCATAGCGGAGGAGCATCTGTAGCGTTAAGTCATGGGAACGCATGCTGAGCTCCAGATACTAAGCAGTTCTGCCTCAAAGATATGGACGTATCAGCAGAGATGGAAGGCACCAGCATATCAACACTATCTTTGAGAAAGACCACCAGGCCCCTGTGGTAAGAGATAAACAGTGACCAGACATTCGCTCAGATAAAACGTACTTCAGCCATCTGACTGAGAACAAGAAAAAAAGGAAGACAGAAAGACTGGAACAAACACAGGAAGCAAGCATCGGCAGAAGTTGATGGATGAGGCTTCACTTAAAATATCCAAGTGGTACAAGTCCAGTACGAATGGGACAGGGCCAATCACATAACGGGGCTGCATATTGTAAATGGAGGCTCATAGGAAGGGCAAGTTGTCCGAGTACTGACAAAGAGAAAAGTGTAGTTAGTCAAAGTTCGACATGAAACATGTTTCTTTCAACGGCCAGACTTTCTTTAAACAGGAAGCACTTAAGCTTGTGATTCAGGGAGGCGAAAGCAACAGCAGCAGCGGCAGCCACCGGGACGTTTTACCAAGTTAATAATGTGTATAATGTGTGTCGCAGAACACTGACAGGCTCCAGCAAGCAGCATGTAGCAGCATGAGTGGTACAAATAAGCCTGTGTTAGATGTAGCGTGAGATGGTGGTCTGTGTGGGTTAGTTAGACACAGCACACTCTTGGGATGTCTCATTAGAAGAACACACATGGCCTGCCCCACACCTGCCACTCGTGTTTGTGTGTGTGTGTGTGTGTGTGTGTGTGTGTGTGTGTGTGTGTGTGTGTGTGTGTGTGTGTGTGTCCATTGTTGGCCTGCCCTGAATAGCCAATCCTGTATCAGACCCACCAAACCCCTAGATACATCCCAGACAGGTTAAAACTGCAAACAGGCTCAAGGCCCAATTAGAATTGGAAACCTCAGACTGGGGCCACACACTTGAAAGGTGACATCATCATTTTAGGCTGTATCTGAACTCATATCGAGGCAATATAACCTAAGCAGCTGTTAAAAGACATCAGCGCTCTCAAGAGGCCTCTCAGGAGAGAATGTTGGCTTTAGTAAGAGTTTACCAATCCATGCTCCGCCCACAAATGCTTTCTGTCGTAGCAAACAAAAAAAACGACTGAAATATATAATACTGTCACAATCAATAAGTATGGAACAATTCATTCAACAGACTGGAGCAAATACTCTGTTTAGTACTGATTATATTGCAGAAAGTATAATACAAAGTAAACAAACAAGCTTCTAGAAATTCCTCTGAAAATATATCAATGCTTATAAGCATATATGTATCCAGGCTACTATATCAATATATTTTTTTTAAATATTGAACTTTTACAATGTTGAATGCTCTGCTAAGCTGAAAATGGGAATACTAAATAAGGCAGGTTTTCAGTAACTTCTTATTTTGTATTTAAAAGGTAATTTGGTCAGACACTCTGTTAGGATGGATCAACAGTTTTTACTCCATTTTTAATGTAATTTGTTTAGTCCAATTTTTAAAATGAAATTATTAAATAACTAGATACCATCACAGGGAGGGGGAATGCTAGCATGTGGTCTGTCAGAATCAACATGTCTTTTCAAAGTGCTGCTAACACAATGTTCTCCTCAAAAGGCGTTAAGCTGTCTAATGAGAATGGGTTAACAGCATTTTCCTTTAATTTTTTTCCATAACTTTTCTCTGTTAATTTTCTTCCATAATTTAGAAAATAAAAGGATAAAACATGGGGCTAGAAGACATTCGACATGTCTTCCTCCACCATAATCTTCCTGAACTGTTGCTAACACAACATAATTGGACTGATCAACATGTTTAGAGGAGAACATTAACTGCCAATTCTGGTAAGTCAACTAACAGACACCCATACTGACTTGCGAAAAGAGCTAAGTGATGGGGGGAGAGGCCAAATGTGCTGTCTTGGACTCTTGGCCACAGATGGCTGATGGGATCAAATTCTCAATCTCCTGAAGAGAGGGCCAACGCTTGAGCTCCAACACGGCAAATTCCACCTTTCACACTTCAGTTCTTGACATTCTCTAAAGTTTATCCCACCTTGCTACTGCAAACACATTTGTGGGCGAGACTGAATAGATCAGTTCCATAGTCTGATACACTCACGACTGAAATAAGGAAAAAAAAAATATTCGCAAGCACTGCTTGGTACTAAGATGGTATTAAAAGCAACAACGTCACCACTGACAACTTCTCTTTGGAGCTCAGTTTCTTCTGAAACAATCCTCAAGTGCTCCAATTAAAAAAAAACAAAAACAAAACAAAAAACACCCACGACCACTCTTCACTGTCTCAAACCCAGCAGGAGAGCAGACAATCAGTGATAAAAGTACTACAGTTAATGAATAGTCTACAGCGCTGTCCTCACCGCTTCTGTCATTAGGAAGCATTACTGCGGCGCATTAGGCCAGCCGCTAACTGTGTGCGTCCTAATGAAGCTAAAAGACCGGGCTGGAAGGAAGGATCAAAGCCGCTGCGGGCTGAAAGGTCTCATACGCAAACGCCGCAGATCTGTTTTAATCAGGTATGATTACTCCGCCTAAGGTAAAACCTATTTCTGCCAATATGCAGTGCCATTATATATCAGGGGAGTTAAAATGACTTCATAATGTCTGACTGTCAAGGGCGAGGGGAGTCGGGGTGTTATAGCAGGGTGGAAACAAATGTGGAGAGGAGATTGAGGGTGTGTATTACAGTGCCTGAGGCTACAGCAAAGAAAGCATATCAGGATTCTGACGGATACTGATGGAGATAGTGGTGCCCATTTCCCTCCCATATTTTCCATTCTTTTCCTTTATCGATGGTGGCAAATGTAATAACTCCAGTTCCAAAAAATCCAACCCTACCCTTTTCTTAGACATAGAACATCTCCTCTTTGAGACACACTCATTGCTGACAACAGTGTAGAGCATACAGCCATATCATTTCCATAGAAATGGGACTATCTTGCAATAGGGCTTCACAGTATGTTGGTTAATCCCTGCTGCAATTTTGGTCTTTACAATACTGCTATTTTTGAAAGCTGCATGATTCTAATTAGTGCTATAACCAATGACAGTGTGTGTTGTGACCAATCATGTAGAACTACATAAATTAAACAAATTAAATGCCAATCCTCAGCTTTAGGTGTATAAAACTGTGGAGCAGTGGAATGACATTTGTGGAGTGGAGAAGCAACATGAAACACCTTTAACACCCAGCAATGCTCCAAAGTGAAGCATTATCTGTTGTTAACAAAGCGGGGATGACCTTGGTGTTAATCCTTTAACTAAGAAAATGTTGGATGAGTAGGTGTGTGGGCATAAGAACTAGTCCATTTCTCTTTCGGGAAAGGTGTTTTCTGTCTGGTTGACATTTACAATAAGGCTCCATTCAGTACAGTCAAAACAAGCTGTGAGGTTAGGAAGACATTCATTAACCTCATAAATGTACAGTTAAAATATAGTCTGACACTATGATATATATATTTTATCAGTGTTTCTGAGGGTGTAGTGTACTCAGATGCAATCAGTTCCATTCGAAATGAGATCAAGGTTCATAATCACAAAGATTTCATTCAGCTCTGTTACAGTGCAGCATGGCTCTCCTGGCCCTCTTTGAAGAACCAGGGCCCGCCATGTCCTGCCCTGCTGAAAGAGCCATTTGATCGGTGAGCATTCGGATAGGGCTAATAGTGATAAGGCTTAAAGTACAGTGTTTGGAGAGGAGTCGAGGACTGCGCAGGGTTCGGGAGCTCCCTCTCTTGCTGAGGGTCCCGGCTTTTGATAAAAATCAGCTTGGAGAGCTGAGAGAGTGCGGATGTGCAAGCAGCTGAATCAAATCAGTCTCTCTCCCCACACATTATATTAATCCTCTCACGCAAATACAGCTCTCGAATGCAAGGTTCATCAGCGATTTTGAGCCTCTTCCAGGAGCAGGAATCAAAGCTGCTTAAAGATCCTGCTCCAGGCCGCGCAAAAGGCAGATCATGCAATGTGTTTTCTTCATTATCATTTAAAAACAACATTCAAGCATTTGGAAATCTAATCTGTGTCTACTGTATCTCTAGTGTATAGGACAATCATTTGGATATAATGCTCTGTAACAGAAAAAAATAGTGATTTACTTATTGGAGGAATTCAGAAACTGCTCGACTGGCTTCTATTAAACATGAGTCTTGACATTTCTTTACTGTAGTCAAGGGAAACGCGCCTGATATAATATTCAAGGTAACTGATATGATACAGTTGTGGCATATCCTGACTTTCAGTGGAGAACAAACAGTCGAAACAGTTTTACAATCATGTCTCTACCAGATTCAGTGTCATTGTATCTTCTTAAGACTTTGTTACAGGACTAAGCTGAGCTTGCTATTTCTTGTAAAAAAAAAAAAAAAGCTACTGTGAGAAATAATTTGGTACACTGTCAGAAAAATGTATGTTTTAGGGCTTGGGATTTTACCTTCAGTACATTTAGACGGGGAGCATCATTGTACCATATACTGCTGCAGTTCTATTTTTTCTTATCTCCAACCTGTTTGTTTCTTTTCCGTTTTGAAGGTAAAAGGACAAATATGCCACTTTCCCTTGGGAAAATGAATTTAGTGTACCTTTAAAACTCATTTAAGGTGCACGACTGGACCATAAGGAACATTTTGTACCTTTGATGGTACAATTACATTGTTTGTATCTTGGAGGACCAACATTTACAAGGATAGTATCTCTTTTTCCTGACCGTGTTACCTGTGTACTTTGGGTTAATACTGTAATAACAATGTTTATGACCTTCAGTTGATTAGTTATTTGTTGATTAGCCCAGTGAAGCCCGTCAGGGTGCTTTCATAGCCATCAGCAGTGTTACAACAGTGCAGGGTCTCTGGCAAATTCATCACAATTCTAAAAAAAAAACACATGAGAACAATAACAAACAAGCACTCAAAACATTCATGACCAGACCTCATTTTTTTTCCAATCTGTTAGGCCGGCTGAATGATTGTGTGTGAGAATAAAACCAAGGCTACAGATTAGGCCAATCAAGAGACTTCATTACCACTCGCCAAACAAAAGCGAACGGTTCATGGTGCTCATGGTCCGCGCTGAGAACAGAAACAGGGTAGGACATAGACACACAGAGAGGGAAAAAGAGAGAAAGAGAGGGACCCAGACCTTCACCGTGGCCTCCAAGCCCGGCTGAACAGGGCATAGAGAGGGCTTTTTCTCATGCTAATTTCACTGCCACCGCGCCAAGTAGGGAAAACAAAGGCGGCAAAGAAAGCCTCTCAAAACACAGTAGGAATGCTCACAAAAAGAGAGCTAATGAGAGCGAGCGGCTCACTGCTCTAAAGTATGGGGGCACCTGAAGGGACTTACCAAGATGAGGAGATAGACGGACAATGCCTGCACGGATGAATAAAGGTGTCATTTAAGCAGGCTACCTGTGTGTATTTCACTGAAGGTTTAACACAACACAGACAGGACTTGCATTCATCTTTCTGATAGTATCCAGCATAATAATGAAAAGAAAATCCATTAAAATAAAGTCTTTTGTTACTGCCATTGCATATGCATGAAGAATGCCCTATGGAATTGTATACACATGTAGAATATCCAACGTAATTGTATATACATGTAGAATATCCTATGGAATTGTATATACACGTAGAATATCCTATAGAATTGCATCCACATGTAGAATATCCTATGGAATTGTATATAAATGTAGAACATCCTATAGAATTGTATATACAGGTAGAATATCCTGTGGAATTCTATATACATGTAGAACACCCTACAGAATTGCATAAACATGTAGAATAACCTATGAAATTGCAAATACTTGTAGAATTCCCGTATGGAATATTCTAAATGGAGCTAATGCTCTCTCACAGAAAGAAAGCAGAGATCATGTGTTTTTATTCCTCCTTTTTGTTGAAACATGCCCATCCAGAAGGGTGGCAGTGTTGTGCCTGTGATTGTGTTGTCTCTTTATAAACCTCAGCGGTGCCTTGAGCCTCAAGGGTCTGGCACATTGAAGAGGCAGCAAAAGTTCTGTTTGAGGCGTTGCATTCACATTTGTGCTGATTTCATCAACTCGTGATGTGTTACGCCTTGGGCAGAGAATAAAAACAGAACATCTGTTTTTCTCTATCTGACCGCCATTCAGGTAAAAAAAAAAAAAAGAGTAAAACATAAGAACACCCCAGAGGACGAGGCTTATGGCTCTACTATCTGCACTGAACACACACACACACACACACACACATGCACATGCACTCATACACACACATCAATACTTGCGCACACACACACACACATACACACATATACACACATATACACACGCAGGGCCTCAGGGGTACCACCTGCTGTTTGGTACAAGCACTGCACGCTCTTGAACTGATGCTGATTTCACAATGAAGACATTTAAAAAAAAAAAACAACACAATCAGCATCACATCCCAACACAATTACAGAGACTGTCTACAATTACAGACTGCTACACAGTGCTGAATGTTATTTCATCTTTAAATGTATACAAGCAGCATATACTGACACTTGGAGTTGCCTAAGGAAAATATACGAGTACCACGTCCCTTACACTGTTTTGTCCTGTAGAAAAGTCCTTGAGAAATCCCATTTGTAAAGAGCAGCTTTGTGAGCTTTCGGCATGAGAGAAGCGACGTGCTAGAATTAAATGTGTCTAATACAGGTCTTTGTTTGTACAAGAGTACCAAAGAAAAATTAAATTAGATTTAAATAAAACAGCAATATGACGATAAAGAATAGTTATAGTGCATCCCAGTATCGTTTTCTGCACATGGTACTTCAAGAACAATGACCAGCTGCATATTTCATTAAAAGATAGTCTAAATTATCTTGTTGGCTTGGATATTGTGCAGCACAGTGTGTGAGATGTTAAATAAATAATAAATTATACTGAAAGCTGCTGATAGTGTTTTTAATTTAACTGTGTCACTAATTGTATCTAACTAAATAAATATTACGACCCTCACCCCTTCTTTAACATACCTTCCATTTGTAAACCAGAGATCTGCCATTTGTGTCTTAATACTAGCATTCAGTCAACTGTTCATTAGCTGAATTGTTAAACATATATATTTATATTTATTTAATTTATTTCGAGATTTTTCTTAGGATCTCTACAGTACCACTTTTGCCTTTTGTTATTCTGCCTTTAAAAACAGTTCAACCAGGGGCTAGCCCTTATGTTTAAGTAGGTGTGGCTTCCACGTTATGTTAGCCAATCAAAAACGCAGCTAATGAATATGTATAAGGCTCTCTCAAACCAGCATGTTCATTGCAAAAAGAGCAAAAAAGACTGCAGAAAAGCAGAAAGACGAATAAAATACTGAATAAAAATAAAAAGTCGTGTGTATTCAAAGCCGGAGGGAAAGCTTTAAAGGTACAAAAAACGAAGTAACCACTGCTGAGTGGAGAATAGTACCTGTTCTATCCATTTCTTTTAACACAGCCAGGGAAAAAAGCAACTTAGAGCTGCGAGCACAGCCCAAAGAGCGGAAACTTTTCAGGTAAACAAACGGGAAGAACGTTTAAACCACTGTACGCATGCACTCAAGCAACATTTCTACTCTTTCTCATGCAGAGTTTGAAAAGTGCTTGGAGATAAATCTTTAAAAACCCCCATGAAGGTTACTTTTCTCACAAAGAGCCTAATTCTAGAACTCTGGTCTCATCATCATCACTCCCTCTGTTCTTCAGAGCTGAGTCCTCACAGTCCGTCCAAGTGATGCTGCTCTCCAACAGCTCTAACGCTTGTTACTGCTGTACTGCTGACCGTTCTAATATCTCGGTATTTTGGCACAAATGGCCACTGACATGTCTACCAGCCTCACACAGTCTCAATACGAGTGAACAGTCTCAGAAGAGTCTCGTTGAAAAGTGGAGACGCATCCGCAGAGCTGGCTGAGGAGCCTCTGTTTTTTTTAAGGTGGTTAAAAAACAGACAGCGAGGTTTTTCAGACAGGCTTACCTTCGTTGTCCGGATAATTTCTCGCGGCTCTGCAGAGTGTTCTGGTGTGAAGCAGCAGAGAGAGCAGGAGCTGGGAGTAAATCCAGGAGAGAGCCATGTTTCCAGGCTGCTCCGCGCCTGCATCCCTGTGCGTAAACTTGCCGTGTGAGCGAGCTGGGCGCGCGCAGAGGAGAGGAAGGAGGATCCAGCGGGAGCGCGCACTGTCAATCAGAGCAGGCGTGCGGGCGCGCGCGCGAGAGAGAGAGAGTCAAAGTATGCTAAATACTAAAGATTGACTGACTTATGACTTATGAAAGAGTCCCGTTTGAAAGCAGAGGTTGGCACAGGAGGTGACTCTGAAGTGAAAGTATTGCTTCGATGAAATAACAATTCGATGAATATAAAGGTCCTCAGATCCTACATGTACTTAGTTTCCTATAGAAATACAGTGGAAGTCACTGGTACGCTCGGAATGTATTAACATAGGAAACACTGTTTCTCCCTGTATATACTG
>JBBIGA010000001.1:8372506-8387938 GCA_037576975.1 Alestes dentex
AATCAGTATTGTGTGTATATAAAAAAATATACTGGCCAAAATGTGACTGCACACGTGTTTGAATATCTCCTTTGAATCACAGTAAAACTTGCAGTTTAAACCAATGCAGTTGACTCACCTCTGTGTCAGAAGCGCATTTCAACATCCCTGCACTCTTAAATATAAAGGGTCAATATGGTAAATGGCTTGAAAATGAAGGCCTTTACTCGTTATTAACCAGTTATGTAGGACATTCTTTGAACTAAAACGAACAAAACAACCCACTGACTGACAGGTTCTTTAGGGAACTGGAGTTTTTTCTGTGGTGTCACTCCAAAGAAGCCTTTGTAGTGCCTATAATTTTAAGTGTAGCGTACAGGGAAGAGAGTGAAGAAAGTGGAAGGAAATAGCCCAAACAACCTCTCTGTTATCTTTTTAGGTAGTGTGGATTTCTTCAGATACTTTGTTCCAAAAGAGAAGAAATGCCCTGTAAGTGTTTAAAAGTTGACTCTTTAGACTCTTTCATGGTTTAGAGTCTCATGGTTTAGCTCATGCTTGACAGCTAGTTCTGCATTCCTGCCTGGCTAATGACCTGGTGCAGGTCGCAGAGCCGAAGCTTAGAGCGTGTTCACAACATCTTTATCGCTTTGAGAAAATAAAGGCCCTGTGGTTTCATAAGCTGCGTTGGACAGATAGGAACAACCCCTTCCCTCTTTGCCACCCCCCACTCTTCCTGCCTGTGCACCAGACGCTTTTGAGGACCAGCACAAAACAGAACAAAACCACAGCGACTCCATTGAGGGCTGCATGCTGCTGGATTGACGGGATCTCAGGCCACACCCCCCAGAGGTGAACAGGAGTGTGGGAAGAGCCCAGGGGACAATGGCTGTCCCTGGAGGGGCGGGGGGGTGCAGGTCCCAGGCCCCAGCTCCATGGCAGACAGGCCAAGGCCTTCATTCTCCGCTGAGAGCCCCAGAGGTCAGCCCCGGGCCCCCGCAGCACCCCGGCTTTGGAGAGAGGCACGGCCTTTCGTTTAACCCCGCACAGATGGCTCGGTTCTGCCACTCAGAGACACTCAGCGCCAGACACGGCCGGTTACATGCCTCCGCGGCAGCCAAGTTCAATACAGAACGTGCCAAGTTCAACACAGAGGTGTAATTACAGCAAATTTTTGTTTTATATCTAATTAGTAGCATTGAGGTCCACTGAAAAGGAACTTGTACTTCATGTTTCCCTTCACCTACATCTGGTAACCTTGAAATCATGGGCCTGAATCATCAGTGTGATGTTAAGCTGCGACAAAGAGGCAAAGACTGCAGGGTATCACCTCAAAACCACACAAGGCCTGACGCAACTACTCCCTTAAGATTCAAGATTCTTTATTTGTCACATGCGTAGTTATACAAGTACAACATGCAGTGAAATGTATCCTGAACAGCTCCTTTTGTGGCTGTGAATATATAAGAAAGAAAAGGACAGTTTTAAATTAAACACAAATCCGAACATTTGTGAAACAGAAATAAAAATGAAAAAATAAGTACAAGCACAGTAAATATATGTATAAAAGTAAGTACAAGTAAGTACAATTTAAAATTTCTAAAACACACATAAAAACATAAATCTGAAAGAAAAAAACCTTATCGTCTGATCGCAGTATTTTACACGTTGTTTTATGACATTATGTTTCACTATTATATCACAACAAGCAAATGTTTCATCATTTGGGTGAGGCAAATAAAAATACATTTTAAAAAAAAGCAAGAAACAGACAATGAGACTTTGAATGCAATAGTGCATTAGGAGGGTAAGGCCAAGCAAGGTTTGCTGATTTCAGTAAGATTTGCCCAAAACAGAGGATTTGCCCAACAGTCATGCACTTTTATTCAAGTTTCTTATACTGTTTTCTTATTGAAACCTTTTTTGAGCCTTACTTTTATTCTATATTGATTTTACCTTTCCTTTTATGCATTTTATCTGTGTAAAGCACGCTGAATGATCGCTATGTGCGACAACGTGCAAATGCTAAGACACCCTCAAAATGAATATCTAAACTCTGCTTGACTGACTACATCTGATTCTATGTAACTGTGGGCGCATGCATACAGCGCAGAATATCATTTTATGTTAGTATGAGATAGTATCAGCCTTTCAGTTAAGATGGATAAGAAGCAAGACAGCTAATCAGCCAGTTTGGCCACTTTAAGCTTGTACTCTTCGTAATTCTTTACATACCAGCCTTCAGCTGTTTGGCCAGATCTCCGCAATCTATATCTGAACAGTTTCCTTCCCAAACACCGGATATACTGTACATTTTCGAGAACTTTGGATATAACCCGTTTTTGAAAAGAATAGGGGCTGGCACACAAGGGAAAGCTCATTTTTATTTCTCTAATAAAAGTCATATTAATCATAATATAGCATTAATGTTTATTGCATGTGTGAAGCAACATAAAAAGGAAAATTCTTGAAAGTGGTCAATAATAAGGTCTTGGAACAAAAGCTTTCATCTCCTTATGCTGCATGGTAATTATGTATTACAGAAACATTCTTTTAATTTTCTTCTTTCAAAGTCCAGTTCAGTTCAGGTCTTGTCAAGTCAAACACAATGAGCAACCGGTTTTATTTTATGGAAAAGACAAATGGGCAGAATGTTTTCCTTTCAACTTGTTCTGCTTAATTTTATCTGAGTTTTATTCGAGGGCCTACGTGGTTTTGTTTTGACGTCAGGTCAAACGAGGTGAAATTCAAAGCCTCTTAAAGACATTACTTCACTACTGACAC
The DNA here is from genome assembly GCA_037576975.1 of Alestes dentex. Classification (NCBI taxonomy): domain Eukaryota; kingdom Metazoa; phylum Chordata; class Actinopteri; order Characiformes; family Alestidae; genus Alestes; species Alestes dentex. The sequence goes on from JBBIGA010000001.1 coordinate 8,375,267, forward strand.
TGTTCTTTTACCTTTTTTTTTTTTTCTCGATGACTTGCCAAATTCATCGTAGAAGGGAAATTAGGAACAGGTTTTGGCCAAATGAATAGAGATGTTGTCAGATTTTGTCAGGGTGAGAAAACTTAGATCTCTAATGTGGTAAAAAGTATGTGGACACCATATCATCGCACCCTGACATCCCATTCTAAAACCATGGGCGTTAAAATGGAGTTACTACACACAAAATATAACAGCCTCCACTCATTTGGGTTGAGGTCAAGCCTCTGTGCAGGTCTCTGGTGTTCCTCCACATCAAACCATGTCTTAATGGACCTCACTTTCTGCACCGGCTTATAGTCATGCTTGAACAGGAAAGAGACTTCACAAACTGTTACCATAAAGTTAGAAGTACACAACTGTCTAAACTGTGCTTTTGCTGTGACATTAACATCCCTTCAGTGGAACTAAGAGACCTAGCCCAAACCCTGAAAACCTCCTCAAGCCATTAACCCCAAACTTTATTGATGGCACTAAGCCTTCTCTTGGGCAGCTTTCTCCTGGCAGTGACCAAATCCAGATATGTCCATCAGACTACAGGTAGTGAAGTGTGATTCCTGAGACTTGGAGAACACATTTCCACTGCTCCACAGTCCAGTGACAGCCTGTTTTACATCTTCCCAGTCTTCCCAGGCGTGCAGTCCTCAATACCACATGCTTGAGCTGCCATGGCCTACCACTTTGTGGCTGAGTTCTTAGATGCTTTCAATTCATAGTAATAGCACTTACAGTTAACTGGAGCTGATCTAGTTGGACAGACAGAGTGACTTGGCCACGTTTAAAGTCACTGAGCTCTTCGGTACTACCCATTCTACTGCCAGTGTTTATCTATGAAAGGTCTTAATTATATACACTTCAGCCGGGTAGCCGGTGGCCTAGTGGTTAGGGAGTTGCCTCTGGAATCAGAAGGTTGTGGGTTCAAATCCCAGGACTGCAAGTGGCACCCCTGAGGTACACTGCTCCCGGGGCTCTGTGTTCCTGGATGCCTGCTGCTTCTCTTGGTGAATGGTTTAAATGCAGAGAAAGAATTTCATGCTGTGGTATGACAAAAATGGACACTTTAATTCAAAGTTTATTTATATATATATACATGTAAAATGTTATTTATTATTTTTTTGCCAGTTACTTTTAAACAATCCTGAAATCTAGAAGTGTTGCAGTCCCTTCATGTTCCATTTCCCAGCTGACCATATTCAGTATTCTGGCCTGGTCAGATGAGTAGCTATTCAGGCCATATAGCATCATGTGTATAGAAGTTTATTAACATCACTTGCATCATGATATAACACATAGTTTCACGGCTTGCAATGTTTTCTTCCAGGTTTCCTCTTTCAAAGCGCTGCCGTTGACTGTTCAGTAAGCCTTTAACAAACCCTATATCTCGATCTCTTTCTCTCTTTGTCTTGTCTTGAAACTCAGCTTCATATATACGGTGCCACCCATGCACGAAGAACTGTCAAAAGAGCTCTTCCCCGTGTGATGCGCCTTCTACTGGAACACTCAAAAGACGCCGAACATCTCTCTGACTACAGAGAAAGAGGGGGAAAAAAAGAGACTGGTGAAAGACTTGTGGTCCCTCCTGCATAGTTATATAAGTAATCAGACAGAGGCACTGCTCAGTTCGGCCGTATATACGAGTCGCAGGGAGGCGCCAGCCACGGAGACAAAAGCTACCCTGCAGATCCTCTTCTTTCTCAAGCATGGAAATGAAACAAAACAGATCAATCTGCGGAGCTCCTACCCCGCTAGGTCTTTTATAATTACTTGAAATCTCATTATCAAACAGCTGCTCTGCCTAATCTAATCAATATCTAGTGATCAGATATCATGTGTGTTCTCTGAGTATTGGCAAACAGATGCGGGGAGGGGGGGCATGCTGTTATGGTGATAAAGCATATCCCAGCCTAGCATCTACTTAACTGGGTCAATATGCAGAGCTTTCCACCAAAGCCTTATAAATATGATAATTGCGTTACTCTAGGACTCGGAGCTGTAGCAAACCAAGAAACATTCTGTCTGAAGACCAGGGATTTTCAAGCTGCTTATGCTTGTTTTTATGTAAATCCTCGCTTGTTGTTGATGTTGCAGGCATTAAAGTTGTAATATATGGACAAAATACCATATTGTGATTATACTGCTATTTATTGCGATTGTGATACGCCTTATGATATGTTGCAGATAGATGTGGACTGTTGACTGATGATTGACCTGCGTTACTTGGTCCAAATTTGTTACACAGCTGTTGGAAAAGCACCAAAAGCTCTATGTGTGTGTGTGTGTTTTGACACTAGTGTGAACAGCAATTTGGCATTTTTCAGTTGTTAAAAAAAAAACACAGAAATGGAAATACAAAGTTTGTACTGACGGTGATTACATATAATCTACATTTTAGATGCTTTCAGTTGTCAAACTACCATTTTTAGCGGCGTAGTGTTTAGTGTGAGGCCCCTACAGAGGATCCATGGTCTATGTTAGGCAACACACACAAGGTTTCAACCTTTCCTTTAACTTAGTCCACTCTGACCTGCTGGACTCTCTTCAGCCCTCATGGGAGCGGAGGGAGAGTGCTTTAGCTTCAACAGACACTATTAACACCGCCTGTTTCCAAACGCAACTCCTGTTTGGCTACAAGTCAGGTCAAAGCTCAAATCCCTAACCTATAGGCTGCAGCCTAATCTGGGACACACAGCCAGGCCCTCTGCCCCCACACAACACGAGGCGTCAGCGACCCCAGTTAACCTCTCAGCTTTAAAACACTGAAATCCCCTAAGTAAACACCAGCCCACTATCTCCAGCGCACAGTTGGGCAGACGCTTAATGCCAGACCCAGGGACCAGGAGGGATAAAGAGAAATGGACACAAGGACGTGATCAATGTCGCTGATGAAGTTATGACGCATGTCGATCTGGCACTCAGAGGAATTACAGTAATAAACCACCAGATAGGGCTACAAAGGCAAAGGCTAAGCACACGTGACAGATCTGAAGTGGCACCAATCCAGATGTGTAGTCTGTGTGATAAGCAGGTATATGAATGTCAAATACCCATTAGGTCTTGCTGATTCCTCGCTTCAGAATGCAGTGAGGAAGGCACACCTGCATGGACTACAATGGATCCTTGTGAGTTTGTGTTACTGTTGGCTACCCAACCATAATGGCAATATTTTAATGGTTCCCCTACTTTAATAACCCCCGTTGCTATGTGAAAACTGTTCTGGTCTTACAAATAGCTAATCTCTGTATACTCACTATGATCCTTTATGTTTTACACTCGAACAAAAGGAATTTTTGTATTTCTATTCTGTCCACTAAAGGAAAATCAGCACAGCATGACTATAAGAACAGGAACTTTGCAGTTCACTCACCTTTCAAAATACAGGTAATTCACCTTAATTTCATGAAATTTTGTTACTTGGTTCATGCATTTCATTTCAGTATATTTTCAGTTTGTGAGTTAAACACCACTGGTCATGTTTGGGTGTGTTTGTGTTTAGTATTGTTTTATTTATTTATCTTTTATTACATTAAACTTCCCCATGGTCTATTGCTGGCGGCATGCTAGCAGAGACTAACCATAGCGGCTACTGATGCTAAAATGCGTGAATGCTGTCCTATTTTAGTGCAGAGGCTTCTTTACGTTAATAACATAGAGTCAGAAAGACCAGATCTGAGCAATAAGGCTTGTGGTGTGAACATGACTATAGACACCAGCCTGGCAGGAGCTTTGGTTCCTGGCCAGGCGTTTTACCGTTGGTGGAATGGCTGACTCTTTTAAATCCGTCTGTTTCGGGCTGGTACTCTCTGTTGTCCCGAGCATATTGAAACATCATGTCACTCAGCATCAGTGGTGTGCAGGGACTTGGAAAGATGTGAGTGTTAGCCGGTCGTGTCTAGCCTGGGCTCAGACGCCTCCCAGTCGCCATGTGGTACACCTCATTGACCCTGCCTTCACGGAGACTGAGCCACAGAGGATGATGGAGCTCCTTCCTTCTGGCCTGGCCTATGAGAAAGGTCTCAGTATTGATTTCCAGTAGATAGTGGATATTCATAACATGCAGTAATAACAGTATTCTTTTGTATCTTAAGGATATGTGTTCAAAAGCAAGGGTGAAACAGATGATCGCAGCGTCTCTAAACAAGGAAGAAGATTAGGGAGTTTATTTAAAGTACATCCGCAAAACAGTGCAAAATATGTCTACAGCTGAATACTTATGAAAATTTTCCCACAGCTTTTCCCCTTGAGCCCTGCAGTGGCTGTGTATTCCAATGGGTAGTTACGCAAAAACATTGTTAAATAGAAATAACCCTCAATTGCTTGGAGTAAAATCTCACTGCACTATTGCACTTTAATTACTTTTTAAAACGTTGATCCTATGAAGCTATCAGTTATATCATCATTGAATTATTATATGTTACTTAATTGGTTATTGTTTTTCTATATGTAAGTTGCTATAAATCAGCTGCACACCTTTAAATTCATTAATAAGCGATGCTGACAATTCTTTACATTAGATGTCATCGCAATTGTAGCAAAACCTCATATTTCTGTAATGGTGACTTTTAGAAGAGGGAAAAATTGTAGGACTGACCCCACAGCATTTTACAGACACTTATTTCCAAATAGGTACCCAAATACTCATTCTTATTTATTCTTAAAAATAATAGTATTAAATACATAATGTAAAATGCTTTAGTAATGAACCATCTTTTTTCAGTATGTGCATTATTTTAGTTTGTAATATATCCAGTAGGTGGCAACAATGTGTCAGAATCTGATTACAGGCCAGACACTAGCATTCTCATTCAGGAATGTTTTTTCTACGCCACTTATCACATAACTTGATGCTATGACTGCACTAAATTAGCATGATCTCAAATGAAGCTATGGGCCTCAAAAGCTCCATCAGTTGGCAGAGGTAACCCCTCCTCTACCAACACCAGAACATGATCACTATACTTGCATATATGAGAGGCTTCATCAAACTTGTCCATGAAATATATACCTCTTACTGCAATTTTTTTAATGCATATTAAAGGGGACATATGCAAAAAAAAAAAAAAACAAGTTATAATAGGTATATGGGCTACAAACCATGTTCATGAAGTTCTTTGCACAAAATCACTCCCACATAAAGAGATTTCACCAGCTCTATTCTCAACAGTTTCAGTCCCTTTCAAAACGAGCCGTTTCAGAGCTCTGTCCCTTTCATGTAAATGAGCTGTTGCTGGCTACACCCCACCCATACTATGCTTACGAAACAAAACGAACAAGCTAGTTCATACTTAACTGCGATAGAAACACAAAAATCATTATTTGCAAGTACTCACATCTCCCGCATCTGCTGACTTGTCATGAACAGTAGGTACAGATCCCCCCATGACGCTGAAGTTAGCTCCTTATTCACAGCTCCTCATTCAAATTTTTCGTTCCACCTTAAATAATTAAGGTGTATGTAAATTGGCCCAGTGTAGTACATCACAGTAGGTCCTCCATCCAAACGGCTCATTTTGAAAGGGACTGAAACTGTAAAGAATAGAGCTGGTGAGATCTCTTTATGTGAGAGTGATTTTGTGCAAAGAACTTCATGAACATGTTTTGAAGCCCATAGACCTGTTATAACTAAAGTGAGTTTTGCATAATATGTCCCCTTCAAAGTGCTGCCATGATTATTCAGGCATCTTTGCTCTTTCAGCTCCTATGGCAAGTTTGTTGTGCTCTTGAGTTGAGGTGAGGTGAATGTCTTTTCCATATATTGACAAAACTCTTCCATCTAAAGGCCTTCGCTGAAAAAATCGTGTCTTCCCCATCAAATGACGCCACGGTCTAAGCATGGATCTTGGTTTTTCTCTCAAACGTGGATGAATGAGATAAACCTCTCTAATACTGACCTCTTTGTCACCCCAATCAATCTATCCAGCACCATATTAACATACTAATCACCTCTTCATCTCCCAACTGAACCAAGTATGTGAGAAACCAGGGTATCATGATTGATGACCAGCTATTCTTCTCTGACCATGTTGCATTGGTCATGCCACTTCACACTTAAACCACAGAGTGTGAGGTAGCTGCAGGGCAGCTGGTGGCCTGGTGGTTATGGAGTTGCCGCAGGAATTTTGTGGGTTGAAATCCCAGAACTGTCAGTGGCACCACTGAGGTACCCTTGAGCAAGATACTGTCCCCACACACTGCTTCCCAGGTGCTGCCTTGCTGGAGGCCCGCTGCTTCCCTTGTGAATGGGTTAAATGCAGAGAAGTATTTTGTGCTCTTCACACTGTGTGTGCTGTAGCGTGTTCACATATTACAAATGTACACTTTACACTATAAGGAAAATCAGATTTCCTGACTCACTCAACCATGGTTATCTCCCAGAACATCTGGTTTTCAATCAACCTAAATAACCAAATCACACCTCTACTCACTGATCTCTACCCATCGTCAACCGAATCAAAGTCACTAAGTCTCGCTTACAGAGAGTTCTGCAGCCATCTACCTAAACTTGCTTATTGGAGCCTCTGCTCCTTCTCACCTGTTGTTTTCCTCTTAGGAACATCGTCTGGCTTTACCATCTCTACAGTCAGTCCAGACTGTTTTTGTTTGTGATTCCTCAATGATAAAACAATCTACCATTCTGTCCTCAGAAGCGTTGTCCCACCACATCGTCAAGAACCTTTTGAAGACTCACCTCATTTGAAATCATGTCTTCTTCTAATACATGACACTTCTAACTTCCATCTATTATGTTCCTCTCCACCTATTCTCCTCACCTACGCTCCTCATATTAGATAGATATAGTTTTTAGTGCTTAAAAACTAGGTCTGTTACTCATAGGTCCCCACTTGTGAGTCACTTAGGATAAAAGCATGTGTTAAGTAAATGGAAGAATGAATGAGCGGATAGATGGATGGATGGATGGATAGATGGATGGATAGATGAATGGATGGATGGATAATAGCTATGTTTCTATTCTAGTCAGGGGCTACCCCTACCTGTTGCGGCAAAAAATGTGTATTCCTGTGTGTGTGTATGTGTGTGTGTGTGTGTGCATGTAGATGTGTGTGTGTGTGTGTGTGTGTGTGTGTGTGTGTGTGTATGTGTGTGTGTGTGTGTGTGTGTGTGTGTGTGTGTGTCTGTGTGTGTGTGTGTGTGTATGTATGTGTAGATGTGTGTGTGGGGGTGTGTGTGTTTGTGTGTGTAGATGTGTGTGTGTGTGTGTGTGTGTGTCTATGTTATCCTGGAAGGGCAGAGAGGTCTGAATGTAATCTCCTGATGGTACAGTGCCTCACATCGATCCGCTCCAGATCTGGCGGCTACAGTGCCGTCCCTCTGGCAGAGTGAGGAGAGTGAGGGGGAGCAGGTGTGTTTTCCACAGCATTTTACACCCTCTGATGAGAAAGCAGTGAGGTAGCAGGCGTCTAATTTCACCCTGTCTTCCTCCTCCATCTTCACACACACAGACTGTGAACCTGGTACCCACACACACCTCCATGTGCAAACTTACAAATGGATATATGATGGAACAGAGAAGGATGGGAGAAAGCAGGTGAAAGCGCAAGAGACACAGAGAGCTCATTCATTACGAAACCCACAACAGAAACCAAAACAGAACAGGGATAAGGTGGTCATTTCCTGTTCTCATGGGGTCAGGTCCTCGGAAACACTCAAGAAACCATAGATACAGAGAACCACAGCATTACAACCATTGACAGGTGAAGTGAATAACATCTCATTACAGTGGCATTACGGTTGGATATATTAAGGTGACCAGTCAGTTCTTGATGTTTTTGTGTTTGAAGCATGAATAAAGAGTAAGGACCTGAGCAACTTTGAAAAGGATCAAGTTATGATGGTTCCAAAACAGCGGATCATGTTGGGTGTTCTTGGTATACACTTAGTACCTACCAAAAGTAGTCCAAAGAATGACAACTGGTGAATTAGTGACAGTCATATGGACAGCTGTGTGTGCATAGCTTGCCTGGGGAAGAGATGGCACCAGGCTGAAACATGAAAGTGACCCTTCTGTCATACATGAACACAGCAGCAGGCAGCCAGGAACACAGCACCCAGGGAGCAGTGTGTGGGGACAGTACCTTACTCAGGGAATCAAACCCACAACTTCCTGATCACAGGGCCAACACCCTAACCACTAGGCTACCAGCTACCCAAGCAAGCCAGTGGAGGCAGTGTGATTCTCTGGGCAACTTTCTGCTGAGACATCTTGGCCTTGGCATTCACGTAAATGTTACTTTCAAGTGGTTGACCTGTACCACTTAACATTGTTGCAGACCAAGTACACCCCTTCATGGTAATGGTATGACCTAATGGCAGTGGTCTCTTTTAGCAGGATGTGTTCAGGAATGGTTTGAGGAACGTGACAAAGAGTTCAAGGTGTTGACTTGGACTCCAAATCCCCCAGATTTCAGTCCAATGTGCTAGACAAACTAGGTTGATCAATGGAGGCCCCACCTCACAACTTACAGGACTTAACTGGGTGGTGGTGGCCTAGTGGGTAGAATACTTGCCTCTGGACCGAGAGGGCATGGGTTTGAATCCTACCTTCAGCAGACCACCACTGGGTTCCTGAGCAAGACCCTTAACCCTCCAGTGAAGTTGCTCCAGTGAGACTGCCCCCTGTAGTTAGGGAATGGAAGTCTCATTTGATAAAAGTGTCTGCTAAATGCCATAAATATAAAGAGTCTGCTGCTAACGTCTTGGTGCCACACCAGACCTTCAGATGTCTTGCAGGGAGTCAGAGCTGTTTTAGTGGCATAAGGAACACATACACAATATGAGGCAGGAGGTTTTGATGTTAACCTGATTGGTGTGTCTGCTAAGATTTGTAAAAGTCTTTAAGTTATATGACAGAATCTGGGATATACATTAATATATGTTTTTAACCATCTATTCAACTGTGTGGAGGGCCTGGATGGTGCTATATATATATATATATATATATATATATGTAATATATATAGAATGACATCATCTATCATCATCTCTTATACGTGCGGGTAATGGATGCGTAGCATAAAGAGTGAGTATTACGACTGAGCGGCTGGGATAAATTTAATAACATTATTAATTTTCCAGAGAATATATACTGTGTACCATATCAACGTCTCGCTAAATGGGGAGGGCTCAGACAATGACTGTTATTGCCTGTTATATGCTGGTTCATTTCAGTGCTCTACGAGTCATGACAAGGATCTGCTTTAAAACACCGACGCCTCGACTTTATGAAATGCATTTCTCAGAAGAACGGCTGCAAACACCCCGGCTGTAAAAAAGGCAGACTGGCCTAATAGTCCTGGCACATATCCGCTGCCGCTATTGCGTTTATTCATGGTTTACGAGAGTCACAAAGCTTGGCACAGATTGCGTCTCAGCAGACACATTACCTTGGCCTGGTCTCGCTTCCAAAGCCCGTTCCCTGCACTCTTTCTTCCACACTAAGGGGTGGACTACATGTGACATTTTATCTCAATAACACATGTCAAGCACAGCACAAAGGTTTGCGTAAGTGAGGAAAATTGCACTTCAGTAAGAGTTACATTTAAGTGCTTTCAACCAAAAAGTTCTAAAGTGTGTGAACTGCTTTAAAATAGTTAGGAGGAAAAAAATATAACTCTCTATTTCTTTGTATTTTTTTTTTTTTTCAATTATTCACTTCCAGTCCCCCATGTAGTTCTGATCTTTCAAATATATTCAAACACATCTAATATGTAATTTTACGTCATTTATGTGATTTGATGTCATTTAGACCACTTGTAATCGTGTTCACCTGGCACATTTCTGACAAAACACTAAATATCAGATGTTGTGGTTGTAGAACCTTGCCACTACCATATTCTGACTACTACCATATCCTGTTGTGAGCTGTCATAATAGATTATATATGGTAATGTAACAATGTTGTAGCATCGGTAACTGTCTTGACAGACATAGAAACATATTCTTCCATGACATTCATAGCACAGTTATGTCACTATGTAGAGGAGCTGAGTATTGAAGTGTTACCATTAAAATGCCATGGACCTACCTGCCTATTTACTGGATAATACAAAACACTGACATAACCCTGCATGGCATATGTTATATACTGTTGTGAGCTGACATGACAGATTATGTGCAGCAATGAAACAGTGTTGTAGTACCAGGAACTGTCACGATGTTATGATGTTATGACAGTTTATGAAGCATGAAATCCTTTACGACAATTATCAGTAATGTTAACATGCTGCCATTATAGTACAGAACAAAAGTTATCATGACAGCTCATAACAGCACATTACATCTTCCATGACACTAATGACACAGGTATGTAGTTCAGGTTGTGCTTTCTTAAATGCAGGTCCCTTAGATGTTGGGTCTGGACTTTTCTTCACTGTTGTTGAGAAACTGGGGTTCAAGTTTCATGAAAATAAATGTCAACTTCAGCCTGCCTCAGTGTGACTCACTGCCGTAAACACCACCAAACCAAAGTGACTGGGTGCCATCCTAACACAGCTAGCTCTAGCCCTGGGACTTTCAGATATAAAGAAAGTTCCTCTGATCCCTGTATATGGCTGGGAAACAGGATCAAAACAGGGAAACGCCGGCCTTTCCTCTTCTGCTTCTTCAGGGATTAATATAAACATCTGAGGACCTTGATGCTTTTCTACAAACCCCAAAACCCTGAACACAGCAGATGGATCTATTTCACATTTAATGGGGGCAGTTTTGGTTTAAAGTTATTGCAGGACTCATTGCTGGCCTGCTTTATATCATCCCCACATTAATAAAAACACATGTTATTAGATACCTACCTTGTACTGACACTAATGACATTCACTTGTTGCAGTTTGCTACCACGGACTGTAGTCCTTCTGTGTCATTTGTTATCCAACGTTTAACTCATCGGTGTTTAGGGCCCCACAAGTGTGTGTGTGTAAAGATATGTAAAGATATTTATGTTCAGTCTTCATGCTAATGAGGGTACAGCTTGTAGGTATGCTCACTAAAACAAGCAACAATCAAATATAGTAGCTATTGTTATAGTATTTATTGTCTTTCGATGATCACCCCCTCCCCCACTCAAAAAAAGGGGTTAAAACCACTGAGAAGAGTGGGAACTTCCCTCCAGCAGGGAGAGAACACACTTCTGACAGCATGAAAAACTCCACTTGACTTCCAGCCAAGAAAAGTTTAGGTTTGATGATTTTGGCTGCATTCACTGTCAGCTAGCACCCCCTAGTGGTCTGTTCTGGAAAGGCATGTTAGAGAAACGGTCTGAGGACCACTGTTGTGCGTGTCCAAGGAACTCACAATAACATGCTGCCTCCATATAATATTGTCATAGTTGGGACAAAGCTTTATATCTCTCTATACTTTAACTTATAACTTCCATTATATGTTTTCTCCCTGTCCAGTAAAGCTAGCATTTTAGAGATATCAGATTTTGTAATTTTTGGATTATAGTGGCATCCTTCATTGAAGCTACAGATATAAAAATGCTGTATGGATTGTGACAAATGAGCGAACTAATACTGCAACTCAATATCAGAACAAGCCACAGACAACTGAGAGCTAGCATTAAGGTCAACTGACATCTCTACCTTACCTCCAGTGTGGTTTGTGGCTCACAAGGACATCACAGAAACCGCTGTCAAGCACTCACGTATTAACATCTTGCATGAGCATGTCATCCTGCACTAATACAAGCAAATGCAAAAATCAAAGACCCCATGGAAAGATCAGACACCGTGCAAACAAATAAAAAAAAGATGATGGAGGGATCAATAGGAGGAGACATAATCCAAGTCATTCAGAATCCAAGTGAGAGCTCTCAGCAAAGGGGAACACACATTCAATAGTAAAAATAAGGGACTTATTTAAGGTGCCAGTGGCATATATAATATAATATATATAATATATAATATAAACTGTCCCTAATGTACATGCTGTTTAAGGAAAAGTGTAGGAAAAGATTTGAATTCAAACACAGTATGACCTTCTATTTAACCATGATCATCTCACTGAGGGACGCTTCAGGTTGTTGCTCACACTCCAGTCATCAGAATTAGAAGCAGAAAACTCTCTTGATCCTGAAGGAAACTGCTTATGTTATGACTGCATAGACACACAGACAAGTACAGTGTAAAATAAAAGCCTAAATAAATCAAATTAAAGTCCATATGAAATGCACTATGCTATATACAAAAATGCTGGCTGTAGATACTACGAAGAAATTAGTTAAATGAATTACTATGGTGTAGTAATGGTTACAAATGGTTACTATGGTTAAAAATGGTGTTAGGAGTATGATACTTCATACAGTAGAGATAAATAGTATGTAAGTTATATTGACATGTAGTGATCTGGTAAGACTATAACATAATAATACAATATTGCACATACTGAAAAAATGTTAATTAAGAAAAGCTTTTGTGATATTGCACATGGTAGACTATTGCTCATAATAATAAGATAATATTGCACATAGTGATACACATAATGATCGTGACCTAAACCTGATGAGAGTCTGATGGGTGGGTGTGTGACAGAGCGGAGCTATAGAGTTTGATGGGTGGGTGTGTGACAGGGGGAGGAGTTATAGAGTCTGATGGGTGGGTGTGTGACAGGGGGAGGAGTTATAGA
>JBBIGA010000001.1:8388038-8407173 GCA_037576975.1 Alestes dentex
GGTGCTTGTGTAGGAATTTAACAGACACTGGCATGGAATGGTTTCACACTCATAGAGATGCTGATTTAAAAATAAACCGCAGTCTCTTTTTTTTCTGGAGCTGTATATATATATATGTGTGTATATGGTCTTGACCCAAGCCTGTGTGTTCCACTAACCAGCTCCCAATGCATGTATTTTAATGTCAGATTGTGTTTCACAAGCAAAAACAAACTTACTTCTTAGATAAATTGTTTAAACTTGTTTAAACAACGACCTTAAGGCCCCACCTCGCAACTTACTAGACTTAAAGGATCTGCTGCCGACACCTTGATGATGTTGATGCCAGATACCACACCTTCAGTGGTGGTGCGGAGTCCGTGCCTCGATGGGTCAGAGCCGTTTTGGTGGCATGAGGGTGACCTACACAGTATTAGGCAGGTGGTTTTAACATTAAGACTGATTAGAGTCCGTATATACACCCATCAATCATAAGATGTGAGGGTGTGACGCTTGCAGCAGATCCTGTAATCTGCTGCACTGTCCTTTTTCCTCCTCTGAGCCGATGAGGAAACGTACCAGTCTGTTCCCGATATCCCTATTCACTTAAGCATATTATGATATAGGCCTGGATCTCAGGAGAAATCAACTGCCCATCTGCTACAGAGGATCATCTATTACCACTGAGCAAACTTCACATGCAGCACACATGACTAAAACAATCTCTACCTTACTTATGATGGTACAAAACAAGGAACGTTAAGGTTCATGGACTGCAAACATTCATCGGATGCTCTTGTTTACGCTTTTTGTAAATTCATCTGACCATATGCTCACCTATGTTCTTTGACACCCATTGTTCAGGGCCGCATCTGAGGTCTTATTAGGCCTGCGTGGCCGGAGGTGTCCCGTGTACATGTGCACTTGAATCGCCTCGTTGATAGACCTTAAATGGTAGCTGTTTAGATTCTCTTTTGCACGGATATTTTGGACATGTCTCTAGGGACAAGGTTCGAAGTGTTCTCTCCCCCTCGCTCGGTACATTCATTATTCAAGGTGAGTAAAACCTCCAGCTGCTGCCTGTCTGGCTGAAGCAGCTCCACCGTCCATCTGAGCCCATCTAAAGGTTCCTCCTCCCGCTCCTGGTCTGGCACTATACATACAAACAGCTTGTAAACCATGCATGAGCATTAGATTTGTATATTGAGCATTGCTAGTTCTTACGCGCATGGGGAATATTTTCCACAACCGTGTCACGCTCACATGATCACTGAGCCCCTAGATATCCTAAGTTAGTAGGCTTTAGTCATTTACTATTTAAATGCAATTAGTAGCGATAGCTACTGGTCTTATATGTTAGGGTGTGCTTCTTCTGATTTAGGCATAGCCTCCATGCTATGGTTATACCAATACCAAGTTGCTGGTATTGACCGGTAGTTTAGAACCCAGAGTTTCTTGGCTTGTGTTTAACAGTCTTGATTGAGAAATACAGCAGTGAGCCCCTTCACTGTGTACACCAACCTTGTATCTACATCTGTCCACTTTAACAGCTCCACTGACCCTACAAGTGCACTTTGTAGTTTACAGCTGCAGACTGAAGTCCATCTGTTTCTCTGCATCATTTGTTAACCCCCCTTTACTCATCAGTGGTCAGGACCACCACAGGATCACCAGTGAGCATTATTTGCATTTTCATTTTTTAGCACAGTAGTGACACTAACATGATAGTGGTGTGTGTGTGTGTGTGTGTGTGTGTGTGTGTGTGTGTGTGTGTGTGTTTGTGTGCCATCCTACCTCATGGTTCCCTTACATAAGATGTACAATTAGTCCATCTTCCACTATGCCCCATACCGGGTTGATCACTAGTCAGTTTATACAGAATCAGAATCAGAAACTTACTGATCCCAGAGGAAACTGCTTGTGTTACAACTGTGCAAACACACAGACACACAGAGACCAGTACGGTATAAAATATATCCAATAGAAACGTTGCAGAAAATGCTCAGTATGAAATATGCTATGCTATATACACAAATGCTGAAGTACAAAGACTACAGATGAGTAACATACAGATAAGTGAACTACCAATGACACAAATAGTGGTTAGGAGTATGCTATTGCATGTAATGGAGATCAGTAGTAGATCAGTAATATTAACATGAGTAATGATATTTTACATGGTAACACTATTGCACATAACAAGATATTGCACATAATGATAGTGTTTGCACGTAAAAATACTGTTTTAATGACAATATTTGCACATGATGTTTGATGACCACAGGACTGGTGTTGGCACGGTAGGGGCATCGTTGGAGGATGGTTGACCCAAACTGTGACCCTAAATGTACCTTAAAACAGGTCCAACAGTGAGATGGACCTGACTGGCAGTGGATTCTTATAGGGTAGTCAATGTTTTTAAGCAAGAACTGTAATGGAGATTGATTACTGTCACAGCATTCTTGAGTTGATGTTTTTGGGCACAGAGAGAGTCAATATCTGTAGAGAAGCTTGAAAGTGTCCTCACACAGTGGAGCACGTACGTCCCCTCCAAAAGGGAACAAACCCTCAGCGAGGGGCTGCTCTCCAGCAGGGCTTATTGACCACAACACCTCCAGAGAGAGTCAAAGGGAAAGGGCAGAGGGTTTGAAGCGCTTCAGTGTCCACAAAGAGAACAGGTCTGGCAGTCCACTGGGGACAAAAAGTTTTCATTAAACAGCTATATTTATTTGGGCTGCACTTGTGTACAAACAGCATCAGTTTCTGAATACAAATGGAAAAAAGAGGCAAGTGATTAGAAAAGTAACATGGGACAAAAGATGTTGCCCAGAGGAAAAAGTCATGAATCTAGTCGAGTCAAGTTTATTTAAATAGCCGATTCTCGTACACAAAGGTCATTCATTGTGCTTTACAGGAATCTAGTCAAAAGCCCAAACTATCAAATGATAATAGGAATTAAGATGTTCAAACAATAAATTGTCATTGTCATCACTGTGCATCTTTACCGTTACATCGAAAGACAAATGAAGGAAAGGACAAAATCATACACTTTGGAAAGCTGGAAATAAATACAGTGGGGACCAAAAATCTGAGACTACAAATGAAAGTACATTCACTATATATACATTATATACAAAGAACAATATTGATTCTTTTACAAATTTGCAAACATTTCATAAATTCTTCTGAGTGTTTCTTAAACCTTTCTTTGCTTCATGGACAGTGAATGAAAAAAAAAATCTGACCTTTTAGTTCAAAGGCCAAAGTGATGCACTGGTTTAAATTTAAATAACGGCCTAAAACTTGAGCCGAATCCAGACCATAATCATAATAAGTAGGATGATGACTTTTGTTCATTTAAATTTTTCAATGTCATTTTGACTGGTCAGTTAGTTTAGTGGAAAAAAGACTCTTTTTGGATCTACTAAATGTCAAAATAAAGAAACAAGCCGGTTCATTTCTGGCCATCAAAAGGTCTTCTTTCTTCTGCCATGGCAGCCATGTGCTCCCAGCTGCATCCTGTTTCCACGGCAACCAAACAATTGTTAAAAGAAAGTGTACCGCTCTCAAAATCCTTTGATGTGACGACGCTGACGGCAGAACGTTGTTTATAAAATGTGCATAAAATGAATAAAATGGTTTGTAGACATCTCCTCATTCAAACAGCCTCTATGATTCTTTACACTAGATTTTAGAATATTGCTGTGAGTATTCAAATGCATTCAGCCACAAGAGAACTAATGAGGTCAGGTACTGATGTTGGAAAATTAGTTCTGGATCACAAAAGCCATTCAAACTCAAACTCCCGAAGATATTGGATGGAGCTCCATCACTCCAGAGAACAGATTTCCATAGTTCCCAGTTCGATGGAGAGCCCTTTACCCCTCTATAGTGATTTTCATGGCTTCTCCAGAGCTTCCCTTTCTACTGATCTGGTGCTTTATGATGGAGATTACAGTAGGAGTCTTACAGTAGCTGACTAAAAGGTGTCTAGATACTTTTGGACACACATCGTATTTAAAAGGGAGGGAAATAAGCAGAAGTTGAATTAATTCAGTGCTCTCATAGTTTGCTGACAATATGATTTAGAATATCTGATTACTTGAATATGTGCTCAGATCTAAAATGTAAAAAATGTATAAACAAAGCACTATTACATGAATGGTAAGTTTGTTGACTGATGCATGAAGAGAATCCTAAAAAAGTAATTGATATGACGAGGCTGTGCATGGATGAGGCCTATGAAGCACTGAAATGAAATGTTTGACATACACAGAAAATTCATTTAAAAATGGGGCAAATTTCTTTGCCCATATTAGTGCTCACATAAAATGTACAAAAATGTAAAATCTAATTTTGAAACGTAACAGTATTTATGATGAATCTACACAACGTTAAGAAACGTACTCTTTTTGCTAAAACAAAAAATATCGCAGTGAGTCAAAAATCCATTGGAAATGCATATGGGTTATTTTGACCTCCTTGGGGTGGTGATACAAAAACATAGTTTTTTTTCAGAACCTATGACCAAAATATGGATATGATGTAAGTGAGGCCCACAAAGAAGAATCATGTATGCTATCTTTTAAAAAAAAAAAACACTCCCTATATTTCTAGGGTAAAAATAAACATTTGATTTTCTGACCTTTTTCTTTCTTTGAAAATCTACCCAGGTGACAGAAACATTCCTCTAACTGAAGAACCATCTATAAACATGAGAAGATTTGTTTCTTTCTTACAGGCCGATGACACGGAGGCTAACCAGAAGTGAAAGATGTTGCTGGCGTGAGAGGGTGTACAGTTGCAGTGCAGTGGGCCTTTGGAATCATCTGCCAGCCAGCGTGAGGACCGGTCCCCAGAGTGTCTGCAGCGCTCCACACATCAGTGCCCTCCTCACACACTCCATCCCCACAGCGACCACTTGGTCGTGTGCCTACCATTGGTGACTAGACGGCTGCTGTCACCAGTGCGGACATGCACGTCGCTTCTACTCCCTCGTTTCAGTCTCATCCAAACAGGCTGGAATGAAGGTGCCGGCAGTGCCCATCCCAGCCAGAGCGAGTCCCAGCGCTTCTATGCTAGTATTCATTGTGGAGATGAAGGTATTTGAATCAAAAATAACTAGATGAATGTCTCATGTGTAAAGTGGCCACAGTGTGAACAGTGTGAAATTCTTTCTCTGTATTTAACTCATTCACCAAGTGAAGCAGCAGGCAGCCAGGAACACAGCAGCCGGGTGTGTGGACGACGGTACCTCACTCAAGGGTACCTCAGTGGTGCCACTAGCAGTCCTGGGATTCAAACCCACACCCTTCTGATCACAAGGGCAAGTCCCTAACTACCAGGCCACCAGCTGCCCCAAAACCTGTAATACACAAGTGGTATGTACATGGTGCAGTAGTGTTTGACTGAGTGTCTTTACATTGTGTAATCCTAAAATTGCATACATTGTACTGATACTAATATTGATAGCAATTTTAGAATTAGCACAATGTAAATTCACCCAGACTGACATTTGTGCAGCTTCTGCTCTTTTGCAATAAATGGGATGTACATGCAGCAGCAGCAGTGTTAGGATGAGTGAGTTTACGTTGGCCTACAATTCTAAAATTATTATCAGTATATATATCAGGGGTCCAAACACAGGCAGAGTTACCGCACAGCCTGAAGAGATGGTCCTCTAATTATTGTCTCATACATTGGAAAACAGGAACTCTGTGTAGCAGTGGTTCTCAAACAGGGTCTGTAATCCCCTGAGAGGCTGCAGAAGGGATCACTCTGCCTGTGTTTGGACCCCTGCTATGTATATTGATGGGAATTTTAGAGTCAGTATAATGTAAACTTACTCAACCAAACACTGCTGCTGCCTCTAATCATTGCTTCACACATTGCAAAACAGGAACTCTACATAGCAGTGGTTCTCAAACAGGGGATGTAATCTCCTGAGAGTCTGCAGGGCGGGTGCTTAGGGGGCTGCAGGATAGTTCTACTTAAAAGTATTATTTTATTAAATCTGCCATATCTATGGAAGTGGTACTTGTTTAAAGGGTGGATGGTAAGTATTATTAAAATTTTATATACATCCCAAGCAATATTTTACAACCATACAGTGCCCATTTATTAAGTTATGTGTAATGTCATAGAACATCAGCTCTTATGTGTATTCATATGAGAAGCGCAGCAATAGCTACAGCAAAAGCTAATGAAATGAACAAGGTTGTGGTGGGTAGGTTGGGGCGGCACTTATCCACAATGTGGGCTTTAGACTGAGAACTGTTGTTATATGTAGTACTCTTGAAGGGAAAGAATTCATGATCACTGTTGGTTGCTTGATGGTTCTGGATAAAGTGGTTACATTTGTGTGATCTATTTGGTTCTTACCTCGGACATATGTCTCCAGAAAACAACATTTTTACAGTTGGTGTAGAACCTTTTTTATTATGTGAAGCTCTTCACACTCACATATCATAATTACAATTGCCTAAATAACCATCCCCAGAAAGGACCTTTTAGAAAACCAAAAGAGTTTCTTCTGTGGCATCACATTTTTAGAATGAACCAGGGAGACGTTGGGTTCCAGGGTTGCATTGGTAAAAGTGTTTTATACTTCAGAAAAAGTTAAGATAAAACTGATATTCGTAAAAATGAGTAGAACGCTTTTCCCTTAAGAGCAACTGTAGGAAAAACATATTATTCCACAATTCATTCCACAATAATTCCATATTCAGTTCCGCAATATAATACTGTACACCATTTTCATAACTTCATAACTTAACATCTTTCATAACAGCCTCCCAGGAGTTGATAAGGCACCTGTCCAAAATGAACTTTTTAAGAGTTTAACAAATTTATGGTTGTTAAAAGAAGTCCTGTTGTCTCTTTCTTTCACCTCTTGTAGTGTCTGTTTGCTTCTTTTTTTATGTTATGGTTTTATTTTGGTGGTTTGCAAATTAATCGAATAATTTGGCAATGCAAATGCATTCTATTTATTTATATAAATTCAAAATGTATATTGTGCCAATCATGGCATAGTGTGCAACATACCATTATATAATAGAAATATAATATATTGAAGAAATTGGGAAAATCTATTTTTAATTTAGTTGTGTCCAACTCCGCCCACTAGACAACACTAGAGATCAAACTCGCGACCTCTCATTGACACTTATACAACTCTCAGTAAGACCTTCGTAGGGGGAAACTTTCGAGGATCTGGCCCCCAGTGACAGCCCATCCAGACGGAAAGGCAGTTGCTGATTAACAAGGGGGGGGGAGGGTTATGATCAAATTAGCCCTAAATATCAAATTGAAATATCTTTGGTAAATGAATTTCTTTTCATCGTGACCCCTTTTGCTGCATGAAGCTGAACCGACATAAATCAAAAATCTGCTGCTTTAACGAAATGTGGATCAACGTTACAGTTTGTTGCACGGCAGGAATTACCTTACATGTTCTCAGCTGCATTATTTAGATTTTTTTTTTTTAATCTTCTCCTGCACACAACGAGGGATAAAACCGGGGGGCTCTTCTTGTCAGATTGGGTTAGAAGCTGGAGAAATCACTTTAATCATTTCTCGCACCAGAGGGTAAACTTTATCGGTTAATTAAAGGGAATGGCCTTGTTAAGGAGCACGCTGCTAATGAGAAGCAGGCAGCGTTCACAGACACACAAGAGTTCACTGTCCCCTGCCCTGGTCGCGTGCCATCCTTCTGTCCGCAGAAAGGGGACGGACATGACCCCAAGATGCCGAACCCTTGACCCAAGCACTCTTCTGACCAAGCACTTGCTAAAAATACAGGCACAGGCCCACCCTGAAACCCCACAGATGGAGCTCCCACATCTCACTAAGCAAATCTCTCTGGAGAGGGGCCTCACACAATGACAGCCTTTCTGTGTCAGTTCGGCTGCTTTAGCGCCAGAGTACAGTTGGGTTTCTGGGGCAATGCATGGGGAAACGAGCCGCCGGGCCTGTGCGTGTTTTTGTGCAAGCTCACATGTCAGTGCATGAGGAATTGTCGCCGGCTCATCAGCGAGGCCCAGGGGAGCACAGTGGCCTAAAAGACCGGACAAACAGAAAAGCTGGAATCTGATACTCACTGCAAAATATCCCACACTAAACACCCATCACTGAGCTATGGGTGTCACCTTGAAGGGTCTTGTCAAAAGGCTATAAAACAGATACACACGAAAAAGGTAGAAATCTGGCTTGGAACTCACTCACTCATGTTTAGCATTCTACAACATCTCCACAAGGGGGCAGCATTAGTAGCCAAACTGGTTTTGATTGGCCATAAAGCGCATTAGCAAAACCTTGTTTCCTTGTTAATATACATGTTTTTGAATATTCATTAAAAATACATTTGGCATATAGTTCTTTAAAGCAATAACATAGGAGAAACACTTTGAATTCCCCAAAGAACATTCTGATGTTTCTTTAACCCCCTCTCCACAGTGGTCCTAGACTCCTCAAATATTATACTAATATAATCTGACCAGTTATTCAAATTCGCATTGTAGTTAAGATGAAATAAAAATATTTTCAAATTTCGAAATGAAAACATCTTAAAAGTCAAGGCTGAACTAAGAAAACTGCCGAACAATGTATAGCTACTTTGAAAAGTGGCGAAAGACTCATTTTTGTATATTTATCAACACTCATAGTGAATCATTAGATCCATTCAGGCAAATTCAATCAGTTGTTCCAATCTTGATTGAACGTAAAATCTGTTCATTTTCACTCCTGGACATTAAATATTTGTGGACCCAATGTATACATTTATGTTATCCAACTGTCAATCATTCTGAAATGTGATGCTAAAGACTAAAATATATGATGTAATGCTAAAAAATTTTAACATTTAAGGTTGTGTTGCTCGCTTCTATCATTATTTCTGAATTAAAAGGGAAAGGTAAAATACAGTTTTGGCCTAAATCTACTCGCAACACGATTTCAAAACAATGTCTCAAGCAGTGTATTCATACTAATTTTTGTGTGAAGGGCATGTGAGAGGCACTTTCTGTGAGGGAGCTTCTAAAGGCAGTAAGCTCTTCAGACGTCTGGTTCCTATCACCACTACTGTAAACAACTCTGACTTTTTCTCCACAACAGAGCAAAACATTCCAAATGATTTTGTTTACATCTTAACAACTTAATTATAAAAAAAGTAGAAGAAGAATATATTTTGGAGAAGTGTTCCAAAATGACTGGGCCAGCAGTTTTAGAAAGGTCTTTCTTAAGGGAGTTAGTCAGATAGTGTTTCGTATGTTTTTTTAAAAAAAATCAACAAGAATTCTGCAATTGTTTCTCCTTTTTTTGGCGTACACTTAAGCTCTTTTTAATGTTTGGAATATAACAGCAATAACTAAGCTGTCAGACATTGGAAGGCCACCACAGAATTCTTTTGTACACAAAATATATTAAGAATATTAATTAAAAGCATGGGGGAAATGCAGTACTCGCTCCTGCTCTTGCTGAAGATCACAAGATCACATTCACATCAGCAATGTCTTTATTAAACATTCACCCATTAAAATCCACTGAATTTATCCAGTTTAGAAAGAGTTTTTTCTGTGCTTTGGTAAGCTAGAAAATGTATTATATAGTTTATTTCAAAAATTGTATGTGGGTCGTGTAATTTGATGTCGGTTACATCAAGCATGCACCTGACTAAACATGGATCAAGATGACATACAATCTTATGTATAATCATGTACTATGTGGACAAAAGTATTGGGACACACCCGTTTTTCAGGGTTTGGGCCCCTTACTTCCAGTGAAGTACAATCTTTATGTTTTAGCAGACCAAGACATTCTGGACAACGACATGCTTCCAACTTTGTGGACCCAGTTTGGGGCTGCACTGCACAAAGCGAGCTCCATAAAGACATGGCTGGATGAGTTCAGTGTGGAACAACTTGAGTGGCCGCACAGAGTCCTGACCTCAACCCCATCCAGCACCTTTGGGATGAACTGGAACGGAGATTGTGAGCCAGACCTTCTCATCCAACATCAGTGCCTGACCTCATAAATGCTCTACAGAATGACCTCATCAATGCTCTCCATATTAAAGTCTATGGATTTGAATGCAATGTCATTAAAGTCCATGTTGGTGCAATGAACAGTTGTCCCAACTGAATTTTTATAATTAATTTAAATTGAATTTAAACTGTGTTGATCTGAAATGTTCTGTTCTAGAGAAACTTAAGAGTAAGAAGTGTTCATAGAGGTGGTGAATGGAACCAGATGTCTGGGGAGCTTAATGCCTCTAAAAGCTATTAGAAAGAAAGTTATTAGACACTACATGATGCCTGGGACATTTACAGAATTTTTTAGGAGCTTTTGGTTTTTTAAAATAAATTCATTCAAGAAAAAGGATTTTACCATTTCTATTTCTAGGTCATCGCTGCTGTCGAGGTGAGGAGATCTCCTGTCAGACTCATGTCCTGATCTCAGCGCTCTGTCTAACATGGCATGCCAAAAGAGAATTGAGTTCTAATAGCTCTTCTGAAGACAATTCAAACTGCAGAGCATGCCTTTAAAATGACCTGCAGGGAACATGATTATAATACAGTTTGAAAACCAATCACTACGCTGATTCCTCAATACATTTTTAATTGAGTAATTGATCATAATCAAGTCACCGTGACATCACTAATATGAATAATGCATGTGAAAAGAAGAAACACCACACTCATATTTACACCGCACACAGCTCTTTCAAATGTCAATTTTTATTGAAGTATTTATATATAATGTACAAGAAATTCTCTTCCTGAAGAGCTGACAAGTGTTCAGGCAGATCATGTAGACATTATGTGAAGAAGAGAAAATGACATATACTTTTATTTTTTTTCATAAAATACATTTAAAGTACAAAGCCCTGGAATTCATAAGCGAGTCTATGGTACAGTAACAGGAAAGCAGCCTCTGTTCCTGGCGAGAACACCTCCCACGTTCCATTCACATAAACACCCTGCGTTCCCTTTCTAGAGTGCACCCAGATCTGAATAATGGCTGATGTGCCGCCTCTCATTTGCTCTCCATGTTAATGATGCTGAATGTGTTCCTGCCGCTGGCCAATCTCTCACTTTACATCAGAAGATCTGTGTGTGTATGTGTGTGTGTGTGTGTGTGTGTGTGTGTGTGTGTGTGTGTGTGTGTGTGTGTGTGTGTGTGTGTGCGAGCCCCGTGCCCACTCACCCTTTTAGCTTTGCTTGAAAGTTATCCGATTTGTATTCTGTCTCCAGTGTGATCTCCGGGTCAGAGCTCATTCACTGGCATGCCATTTTGTAAGTCCACTGTTCACTGGACCCAGATCAATAGTCAAATACCCATTAGGGCTAATTAATGGCTTACAGCTGTAGTGAAAGGCTACAGACAGCACGACTGGTTCACTGTTTCACATCACTGTTTTGTGATTTATATCTGGTGCATCTGCATCACTCTGTTGATTAACACGGACTATCATTCCTGCATCTGATGTGTGGCTTATATTTCTGTTGTGAGATAATGTCAAAATCGTATCATCAAGTAAATATCTTTTATTAGGCGTAATTATTGGAAAACCTGGCCTTGGCCTTAAAGGGTTAACCAAAGACTTCACCAAAGTGTTCTACAAAAATATGCGGTTTGCATAAACTATTCAGAATTCAGAAACCACGAAGTTGCTTCCGAGTTGGTTCCAATGGGTTTTCTGTACAGTGGAGAGTGCTGATCTAACTGTGGTAATGGACCATATGCCACAGAAAGATAGAAATGAAGCTGATAACCCCTTTCTGCTGTATTCCTTTAATGTTTCCCTCGTCTGACAATGTCGTCTGTAATGATTGAGCAAAGAAAAATTTTAAAAATTGTTATATTAAAGCACAAAATAACAAAATGTGATTAGTACATGAGTTGAGCAACAAACACCACTGAATGCAGTTTGGCGAAAAGACACTGGTCCGCCAGCTGGGACGCTTTTGTCATTAATGGTCTATTATACAATGTCCTGGAAATGTAAAAAGCACTTTAAAGATGGGGCTCTCCTCTGGAACAAAAGAAGCCTCTTGAAACAAATATGTATGTTATGGCAACATAGACATTAAGTACATTCGCATGCTGAAGATTAGACATACTGTAAAAGGAACAGTCGCTTCACGGTTCACAGTAACATTCACGTTTGTTCCCATGGCAGTGCTTCCAGAGCTACAGACAACGGGACCGTGCAATGAACCAAAAAATCAGACCCTGCAGTCCTGCTTCCACCTCTCTTCCCAGGATCCTAGTTTTCTTCTGGATGCGCAATGTCCTACAGATGTTCAGATTGATAGGGCTCTCAGTATTGACATTAGAATTAAGACTGTGGTCAGTGTAGATTATAATCAAGTTTATAAGCAGAAAATATCAGTCAGACATCTATGAAGCATCAACAGCATAGCTTTGGAATAGATTATCAACACTTTATGACGTTTAGGGCCCATAACCCAGACTTGCGCCAGACTTAAGCCTGGACTAGAAAGCACTTGCAAGAGTGAAGTACTGGAATTTAGTCCAAGACTGGACTTATTCCACATGAGTGAAACCAGCTGTCGAAGTCCTACAGTCAGTCCCTCCAGACGCTCTTCACCAGTCCGTTCCCGCTCCATGTGTGAGTTTGGCTCTTTGGTATTGTGCTTGAGTGGAGCTAACACGGAATTGTCCTCTCATGCAAGAAATGCATTGCGGTTACGGAATCATCCTTATGGAACATAAGGCCTCGTCTGTAAGAGAGCTGATGTGAACACCTCCAGCAGTAATGGGCTCCTAATGAGCTGGCCGTGTTCCTGCGCTTTTTCAGACCTAGCTCTACGCTAGCTCTCCAGAAAGCACGGAAACCTCCACGCCCAGCGCTTCTGCGAGGCCTGCGTCAAGCCTCTGCTCTGTGTCTGGCTCTCGGACTCGTCCATAAAAGCAGCCAGGAGCCGAGAAATATTTACAGGGTCATAAGTACTGCGCTCTGGTACAATGCAAGCGCCGGACTAATAAAGATGTGTTTGGAAATAAAACATTTCTGACTCTGTGTTTACACGTGCGAGGACAAGCAAGCCGTACGAGCTGAAATAAGTTATCCGCAAACAGTGGAACTGTGAAAGTAAATGCGTGATTCATCAGGGCTGATGTCATCTTGTCCTCACCAGCACTTCCATACGAACATTCTATCATCTTAAACACCTGCTGGTCCCGACACTCAAATTTGGTATAGAAAAAAAAAACACATTTGGGATTATTGATCACGCCCTGTTGTAGGAGACATTGGTAAAACTGGGAATCGTCCCAAGTCCCGGCCTTTTCATTATTTGACGGGTAATGAGAACTGCGGACGGTTCGGTGGACCGTGTATATGGCATTTCCTGTACAGCTGCTCCAATTGCACAAAGTTAAGGGCAGGGTGTGTGTGTGTGCGCGTGTATGTGAGTGTGTGGGTATGTGTGAGAAATAACAGGCTCACACTACGGTGGTCTCTGTCTGGAGGAAGGACTGGGCTCTGGAGTTGCGATGGAACTGCGCGACGTTGTCTGCTCCGTTTCTGGAAATGGACGAGCTGTGCAGCCGGTAGTCTCGGCCGATGTAACGTTTCAGACACACACTCCGCCACTTCCTCTTCAGCTCGCCCTGGACCTGCCGCACACACACACACACACACACACTCACAACACTCAGGTCCGGACACTGCAAAGGTCCACACACTTGCCAGGCAAAAGTTTGTGGACATCTAACTTTTAAACGTTTTTTTAAACACAAATGTGCATGTTTTCTTCGTTGCCATTACTTGATATATTACACCAAAACTGTTTATTCTTCATATTTTTCTTTATGTAACAACTAAAGGAACTCAGTGCCAAAGATCTCATATTTTATCCTTTTGCTGTGCTGTCTGCACTCTTAACGCATTCGAAACCTTTCATCAGGAGTGGTTTTCGGAAAAATGTCATTTACACAATCTTCTCCGAAGCTCATATGTGGCCAAGACATGTTTAGTTGGAAGTTTGTTTCAAAGCTTTAGATTTAAGCTACAAGGCTAACAAGTGGTAATGCACATTACTCAGAACCTCATTTAGTGATATAGTGATATTTAGCTCCAGAATCCAACACCTAGAATGTCTTGAGTAACAACATTTGGGCTTAGGGGAGTATTATGTAGGTAAGATTCTTCTGTGGACCAATCCTTTAAACTATGAATAGATTTTCAATATACAGGTTTATGCAGAAGTTTGAATGCCCCAGTCAAATAACAAGTTTTGTTGATTTGGTGAGAATCACAGTTACACCTCATTTACAAGGAAAAAACAAATAAAATATAAAACACATTATATTCGACAATGTAATGTTAAATCAAGCAAATGAGCAGTAACTGTGCACTAAAATGTGCAGACGTGTGTTCCACATAGACCATGTATACTTATTTTCACTTAGAAAATCAACTAAACATGTTATTGGTGAGCACAAACTTATGCATACAACTTCTTCTACATGTTTTATAAAGCTGCAGTATTAGATTATTATTATTAGCAGCAACTGCAGTGAAAATCAAACATTCCCTGAGAGAAAAAGGGTCCCCAAACTGTTGCCAGGCAGTGTACAAAAAAACTGTTGTTTACGTAGCTCCATCAAACATAGACTTCACAAGGCTCTCTTCAGAAGGTAATACTTACCTCACTATTCAAAAAGCAATATAAAATGGCCACAACCAATCCCTGTAAAAAGAGTATCGAGATATAAGAAATCCAGCACGTCCAGAAAGAAAATGAAACCTATAACGAGTCATCCCGAACTGCATATTCCATTTCCCTACCTGGAAAGAGCCGAGGCCGAGGTCAAAGAATATTTTGAAGTGTTCAAATATGTCGTTGTCACTCACTTCTTGCATGTACACAAACACGATGTAGTTCACCCCAAAGAGTGGGATCAACAACAGCGTTGACTTCGCCAGTCTTCTGCAAAAAAAAATGGAAAAACACAAAGGGGGATTCAGTAAGTAGGAATGGGGGGAGGGGGGGGGGGTTCCATTACCTGTTGTGAAGAAGAAAACAGAAAACCAGCATGACTGTATTGTAGGGTTTAGTTCACAATTTTACGGCTACAACGAATATCCAATTTTGGAAAATATGAGAAGCGGTATTTTTGAAAAACAACAGGATATGCAACAAAACGCCTCATGCATTAGTGACATGGCTCTGGGAGCTGGGACGATTGCTCAGAGGGGCACAAGTACACAGATGAATATTTCAACAGCCAGAAATTCAAACACATTCGGTAATTCACGGTGGAAAATGGAAAAGTCTGATGAAACATGGTACCGCAATTTCAGTTCACCTGTCAGAGCAGGGCAGCAGAAGTGTTGGCATGAATGCACAGTCGAGACGGAGAAAACACCTGGGGACAGCTAAGGATGTGTGTATGTGGGTTCGTGTGTTTGTGTGAGAGAGAGAGAGACAGAGAGGAATGTGCCTTACTTGTACTGCGACTGGTCATTCCCTCCCACATCGGGACACCTGAGCTTCTGCACCAAGATCCGAATGATGCTGATGAACAGAACGAAGTTGATCTGAGGAGAGAGAGAAATCAGTTAAAGGGATAGTTTGGCAAACTGTCAAATCTACACCAGACCATGAGTGTGGTCAAGTAACTCAGAGGTTTTTTTGAGTAGTAATGGAAGCTAATACCACAATACATCCATAATCAATCTGCTTTACTATTTGTTCCATTGGGGTGGAGCTAAAGTGACACTATTATGGACGGTCCTGATGTAACGTGGTTTTGGAGTGAATGCATAGCTCAGTATTAAGTGTTTTTGCTATTGAAATTTCACTCAGTAGCTCAGTGACAGCATTTTTAATCATGCCACACTTCCCTCAAACTATGATAAAATTTTAAATAATATCAAGACGACTTGCTTCCGAACTTAAGTCGGTACTAAAGGGGCATTTGTCTGACGCTCTTATCCAGAGGGACTTACAGTCAGTAGTTACAGGGACAGTCTTACAGGCATTAGTTACAGGGACAGTCTTACAGTTATTAGTTACAGGGACAGTCTTACAGTCATTAGTTACAGGTACAGTACCATGGGTGGTACTGTGATGGCATGTAATGATACAGTTAAACGAATGATTCGGTTCCATAGACGAGGCAGGGTTTGCAGTCTGATCCTCAAAATATTTAACAACATAAGACTGAAGACAATTCAGTACACAATATTTATAATGCAATGCAATAAAGAAAAATCATAACTATCTTCAGTTCTATAGCTGTATGAAATTTGCTAATAAGACCAGAGCTGGAAGGTGGGAGATATATGACTTGAATGTGCTGGACTGAGCTGTTGGCACCAATTTAACCCTAAACAATGCAGTCAAATATCATAATTAATAGAAAGCCAGCTCTCCATGAAGCATTGGCCGAGGTCCACAATGCATATTGTCACATTTTCACATTGCAATATCATAAACTTGCACTGTTACCCCTAGTACTGCGTCCAAACTGGACTTAATGTAAAGTGGAAATATGGAATCAAGAATCTATGCAATTGAAAGTCAAATATGAACTACTTTACATGAGTTCATAGTTCAAAATGAGCTGAACGTTAATAAACTCATCCACTGCAGCAGTCAACAAAGGCCCTTCCTTTTGATTAATTGACTGGTCACGAAAGAACTGCTCATGCAGTGACCATTTAGAGATACATTGTCTCAGGACTCTGCACAGGACACACAAAAACACTGAAAAAAAGCCAAAAATGTTATTTATTCATTTTCTCATTCTAAATGCTACTATCTAATGCTACATGTATAAAATATTTTAATTTTTTTGTCCTTTGATGTAGAGCAATGCTTTTTTCAACAACATAACTCCACAAACCCACACGCCCCCCAATGCTGTGCCCTACTGTGACCACCCCCCTTGCAGTTAAAAAAAAAACACTGTTAAAGTTTCAAAACCTACCATTAGCTCCTCAGTCCATACAGCCCATATATGCCTGCATATGCAAATTCCAGCCCACATAAGCAATATCGGCTGCATAAACAGCCCAGTTTGAACTTGCTGTTTTTGTGATGTAATAAGAACAAACACATCTACATATTTCCACCTTTCCAGCCTACCCCAGTTGTCCTCATTCACAATGAGGCACAATACAGGGCAGAGATCTGAGCAGAGATCATTTACACACACCAGTCTTAAAGGAACAGCAGCAATTAAACTGCCCGGGTAATTCTAAGGGACGATACAAGGTTGGAAAATGGTCATGTAGAAATTGGGTCTTTTTGATGAATAAAACCCACACAAAATATCATTTACATATGGAAAAAAAAAAGAAAAAAAAAGTGTAGGGCATTGAAATGCACAAAAGTACATCACATAACTAAAAAAGTCACCCTGAGGCCTAAATTTTATCTGTGCCTTTATTTTTTTCATAATTTTCTTAAGCGTCAAAAGCCCACTTCTCACCAAGGCTGGACAAATGCATGGTGTTCTCTTCACTTTGGCCTTATTATGATTTTAATATGAAAAAGAAAAGAGCGGCCACAGGGTTTTGCGTGGTGTCACTGCAATTATTTCCCCTCACAGGGCATTTCACAACGATTCGCCCAAAGAGCTTCTCCTGACATCTTGTCAAAAGTTGTTTGACTAGGACATGCAGGGCAGAGCATGAAACAGAGCTATCTTGTATGTAACATGTCGCTATTGATCATCTCAGACGTTTCTGCCTTGACAGCATCCCACTGCGTAAGAAACAAACAGAAGAAGCAGGTTCGGCTCGGCTAGGGCTCGGAGCGAGTGCTGGACGGGACGTGGGAGTTGTGCGTGACGTTCTGCGCCGGGCTGTGTGAGAGAGGTTAACGATTTGGATTACTAAAAGTGCATATTTTACCCAGAAGCAGAAAAGGCGGCACTCCTTTTCTCCTCCCTCCCAACTCGGTTAAGAAAAATGAGTCTGTTTTGACCTGGATTTGCAAAGACACTGCTGTCAAACCCCCTCCCCGCTCCATCAGCAGATCAGTGCTCTGTTACAGGTGAACTTATGTAAAATGAAAGTGTCAGCCGACTCAGGGGAGTTGCACACGCTGCGCCGTGGGGGGCCGGGGGGAGGGAGGGGGGTGCAATGACAACACGTCGACTCCAGAGACATGGACTCACGCTGGGAGAGAAGCACTGCGCTGCTCAAATGCTCGCCTGACAGAATTCATCCTGGCCTGGTTTAAACACGCACTGTTTGACTCGAGCCTGCAGCGCAAGGATGTGCTTCTGATGTGCCCATCACATACGCATAATCCGGCCAAATGAATTCACAAAGATACATCAAATGTATACTTCATTTTTTTTTTTTTTTTTAAATCTTGTACATGGCTTTTCAAAACGGGTCATGATTGCATTTGTACATTGTAGTGTAATAATCCATCCATTCAGTATCTGAACCACCAGGGTCATGGGGGTGCTGGAGCCTTGCCCAGTGGTCACGGGGCAAAAGGCAGAGGAACACCCTGGACAGGTCACCCGTTCATCACAGGGCAGTTATGTGCTCATTTATTACATTATATTTTGGTAAATTGAACAAATATTTTGTTCAATTATATGATATTTGGATAAGCTATGAAACCAAGGACTTAATTAAATGTGCCCTGAGAAGGTAACCCACTTTTTTTTAGGTGTCAGAAGCACACTTAAAATGTTCTCTACACTTTGGCCTTATTATGGTTCTAATATGAAAAAGAAAGGAGTGTTTTTTATGTGCAGTACAAGTGCCACCATAGCTAAATCTCACTAGTTAGTAATTAGTTGGATATTAGTTAGTTATTAGTCGGATACTAGATAGACATTATTAGGTTTCACCTTAGGTATTTGGTAGTTAGTGAGTTAGCTTTCTTTCATAGTGGGGTTGTCATGAAAACGGAATTTTGACTCAGTACTGATACCAAAGGAAATTTAATAAGAGGCTGGATCATTTTTCAACCTCCCTTTATCCCTTAGAATTAAATGAACTGTTTATGTTCCTGTGCCTTTAAGACTGATATATGTAAATTAGTTCTATACTCTGATTTGACATTCTATGTGCCTTATTCAGTCTGGGCTGAAACACTCCTAATAACTTCAGCATGAATGGGTGTGAATGTGAAACTTCAACAACTTTTACATACTA
>JBBIGA010000001.1:8407273-8421017 GCA_037576975.1 Alestes dentex
TCTTTATATAAAAAAGAGAGGAACATCCAGTTTTTCATTATATATATATATATATATATATATATATATATATACATAAATATTTCCATTGTTAACATTAGCAGTACAGATTCACAGGGCTCACTTTGCGAAAGTCATGTCTGATAACACCTGGTTAATGCTCACAACAGACCACTACAAGCATTCAAAATGTATCAGTTGCATAACGCTAATAGATTATTATGAGACCATTTCCAAGAGTCAGATTAAGCCTAAAACCAATTTCCAGTGGTGATTCACCATTGGCTCTGCAGTTTAAGGTAAGACTAAGCTTAATCCATGTCCGGGAAACAGGCCCTATAGGATATTAAAGACAAAATCTAATAATAATTTTTTATTTGTGAAAATATTGTTGGATTGTGCAGATCTAAGTAGAATGCTGGCCTCTCTCGGCTGGTATTCGTGTCCCTTTTTGTGCCGGTGCAATAAATAGACAAGTCCCAGCACCAGAGGGCTTCCGCAACAATATCAAAGACTCAGCTAACGGTGGAATCAAGAGCCAGGTGATACAGTATCCAGGGTTTATGGAACATGATGAGTTTCTGAGTACAGTCTCATCATGTGGAAAACACTAAACAAACAAACAAAAATAGGGTCATGCTTACTACAACTGAAGCCATGATTGGCCAATTGATCACCCTCCAAGGAATGGTGGCATCATTTCTCTCCCAGCATCTGCTCAAAGAGATGGAAAAAAAATCCCCACTTACATTCATAACAGAACATCCTCACATCAAAGTGCTTTTTTTCTTTTCACCCCTAAAGCCCAGTTGTTCAATAACGTGAGTTATATGTATCTCAGAACGGGCTCGGCTGTACTCACCCTACATCGTCTAGGTAGATCCGGCAAATGATCCACTTGATCACAAAGACTGTGGGGAATCCTAGCAGAGAGAGAGAGAGAGTTGAAGGATCAATTAGCTGTGGGTTTCAAGGGACAGAAATATTATTTCAACTCTCCCTCTATAACGTATGTGAGAACAAGATCATATATAATTAGCTCAGTCATTTGTTATGTTCCTCGTGACTTTGGATGTTTTGGGTTTGGTCTCTTCTGGTTTCCACCAAATGGCGTAATTTCTTATCTTGTGATTTATTCTAAAGCCCAGTATATCATTAGATGAGAATTAAGGGAGTGCATCACCATCTAGATCCTGGCTGGGGAAGTGGTTTGAGTGGGGTAAACATTGTTACCAAGATTACAAAAGATGTTTGTGCCGAGTGTGTTGGTAAGAAGAAGAAAAAAAAAAGGCAGTAAACATAAAGGAAAGAAGCTTGTTTATTATCACTGTCATGATAAAAGAGAATGTTAATGAGGTGCTGATGGGATGCTTCCAGTGAGCCAAAGTCCAGCCCCGGCTCTTTAGGCACAGAGACTGAACTGCAGTCACCCGCCTTTCATTTCTCGGCTTGGCAGAGGCTCCGCTCCACTGAGACAATCAACTACAAAGACATTTAATACATAATGCAGGGCAAACAGGGTGAGAAAAGCCAGTGACAAGCCATCCTGCTCCTCACACACTCTCGTCCGCTGAGCCTCCTTTCATGAGAAGGCGCAAGTACAGCGCAGTGTTTTGAAAAGTTCTGCGTGACTGTGTGTGAAGGCATGATTTTCTTCTTAATGGAAGACAAGCGGCGACTTTCAAGAAGAAAGCTGACTGAATGGTGCTTGCTTCTGAATGTGCTTTTATCCTCCTTTCTGCAAGGCGACTTGATACTCGCAAAGGTTTACAATGAAAAATGGAACAAAGGCGTGAATGGAGCTCAGGGGCAGTAACGTGATTTCGGGCTTTGAAGGATTATACATGCTAGTGGGGAAAAAAAAACCTCAGGAAATAGCTGTACAACACAACAGGCTCCAACAGTTTAAGGATGCTACAATAGTGTTTACCTCTGCTCTGGGCACAAAACCAAAAACCTTGAATGACTCCTGCTTAAAGTGGAAGGTCAGAGACAAAGCATTATGTAAATTCCACGTGGAGTGAATGGGACAGGACGTGAGACAGTGCAGCTGATCTGAATGAGGCGAGCCAGACCTACCCCATCCAATGAAGAGATAGACCACAAAGTGCCGGTTCTTGGAGAAGATCACCATCAGGAGGGTGTGCAAGTAAAGGCCCTCCACCAGCAACCAGAAGAAATTAGCCATGATGAAGTAGTGGAAAATGACCAGACTGGCCTTGCACCCAATCTGGAGAGCGGAAACAGAAAACAGAAGTGTTTCTTGTATATATCTCTATCCAAATGATTGTTTACAGTCTGAAAGTTGGGCTTCAGACTAGAGATACCATATTCATGTTTAGGGCTACTTGAATTACCGGTCACCAAATAATGGGAACATTTTATAAGTATTATCAGTTTGAATGCTGAAATCATTGCCGATAATTACAAATAAAGCCCGCTGCCAGCACAAGACACTGGACAGCTCAACATGCTTGGAGGAGAGTCTAACATCAGCTGAGTAATGAAGATAGGAAATTCAACTCTTCATATTCACAGATAGTCAGCTATGCTCTCTTGGACTCCCAGCCAAAGAGAACTTCGGCATCACCGCTTATTTCTGCACAATCTTGCTGTCTCTAGATGACACAATCGATGCTTAGATAGTTTGCTATTTGGGTCTCTAGAAATTTCCATTCTACTTATGCTACGTTTAAATACATAGCACAGATTGGAGAGCATAGTGGCTAACACCACAGCCCCACACCTGGAAAATTAAAGGTTAGATTTACCACTTGGGAAAGAACAACACTGCAATGCCAAAAATGACGGAATCCTAAAGGTACATTCACCTACCTAAGCTATTGTATGTTGTTCACCTGCTGAATACTGAAACCTTACAATGCATTTGTTTGTTTTAACCAAGCTTGTCACATTTATTGCATAACCAAACAGACACAATTATTCAACACTATTTACCACAGTTGTCAGATTGTACAGTTGTACATAGTTTGTATGTCACAACAGAGAGAATGTGTTTTTTTTTATCAGATGGGTTGAGGCAAATAAACGAAAATAAGAAAGATGTCGTGAGCAGTAAAAGTTCTAAATGCTGCCCCTTCAGATGGCAATGTTGAGTAATGGTTATTTATTTGAGCTCGAGTTGTATCTGTCCTTATCCTGGAGCTAAATTTCGAGAGCAAGATAGCTAATCAGTCAGTTGAACCACTTTATACTTCAATAGCTAGATGCCATGGACACAAAAGGACATTTAAATTATTAATCAAAGTTATTTATATTGCAATGAAGTCACTGAAATGTCATGATCGTGACAGGCCTAGATTTAAAATCTTTCATTTGAATCTCTTACTGTCACTTCATACATTTATTATAGTGTGAGCCTGTTTTAAAATGCCAAAAGTATCACTGTTGTTATTGCCCAGAAATTCCATTTCATTGTAATAAAAAGGATGAACCTGAGAATTTTCAGCTTTTTGAGGTTTTAACTCCAGCTCACCAGTGAGGGCTGTTCGTGGCACTGCATGTTCTCTTTGTGGGAAAACAATATAGCATCCTTGATCAGTACGGCAATGGCTCTCAGAATGAAGGAGAAGAACAGATTCAGATGGATGTAGTTCCTGGTGCAGTGGAGCTTTCTGCAAGGTACGGAGAACACAGTCAACAAACGCTCATGTTTGCCACAACAACAGTTTCCTCACAAAAGGGGAATTAAGCAATGCCTAATTTGTCCATCCCCCATCTTTTATATGAATATTTCAGGCTGGCAGTCATATAAACACTATCAGGACGAGATAGGACGCCAAGTATAATGTTTACACTTCGTGTCAAAACCTCTGAATTATAGTCTTTCCAAAAATACTGCCAAAACACAAAGCTAATGATTACAATTAATATCTGCCACAGCTGTCCATTCACAAGAAGTGGGGTGTTACATAAAACAGAGAGAGAGAGAGAGAGAGAGAGAGTGAGAGAGAAAGAAAGGGAAGATGTGTTTGTTTGGCCGAGGGCTCATTTCTGTACCTGAAGAGACACAGGATGGTGCTGCCAGTGATGAGAGCCACGAGCGAGAGGCTGTGGCCCAGCGTGTACAGGGTCTTCACAACTGTGTAGAACACCAGCTGTTTGAACAAGAAGAACATGAGGTTGACTTTTACATTCCTAGAAAAAAATGCTAGGACAAACAGGACTGTTCCTAGAAAGTCTTTTTTCCATCTCTGCCAGAACATCCACGGCTATAAACAGCTTCTAACTGGACAGCATACCCAGCGAGCCCGGCACGCATAAGCAGTGTGAATGACCCCTCGCCCTTTAACCAGTCCAGTGTTAACAGTTGAGCACGACATGCAGGGCTGATAACGGTTCGAAACTCTGAGCAGGGCAGACAGCATGGTTGGTGGGAGAGGAGTGTGATGGAGCTCAGATCTGAGCATCCTCCATAAACAGCATTCTTCAGGCCTTATGCAGCACCTGGCACATCCACACACAGCTCAGCCTAATTCCCCATAACCAGCAACCGCATTCCCGAACCCAGCACCAAGTTAACAGCGTTCCATTAAATTTTATAGAATAGCTGGGCCACTGTATATCCTTTTTATTTATACAGTATGTACGCAAAGCATGTTATTTAAGGCTGAGCTGTTTACGCTTTCTTCCCTTTCGAGCTTCGTGAAGACAGGACTCCTACATAGTGCTTTATGCAGGCACGTGGACGTACAACTTGGTGAAGCGTGATGATGCTCAACTGCTCTCTAGTTCTAGATCTAAGGAGCTGCTACCATTTCTGTCGGTATCCGATGACCTTCTGAAGCAGTGTCACTTTAAAACTAAAACACCATCTCCTGTGAGACCAGGAAGGCCATGTTCATTCAAAAAGAATTAAAATATTTGGACATTCTTTGGTGCGGCGGCCTAAAGGTTAACTGAGTTTCAGTGGGACGATGGCGTGAGACAGGAACCAGTCACTTTGCTCAACTCAGGAAAGGTTCGAGGGGAAGCCAGCTCATTTCCTTTTTCAGACAGACACTTATATGTTGGCAGAAGAATCTCAAGGAGCCTCTTTGGAATTTTTTCTGAGATGCCCATGGAAAGTGTCTGGAGAGTCTCATAGTAAACGTGACATTAAAACAGGACTGGGTCCTGTGAAAGGTCAGCAGTACTTTGACATGTGTCTTCTATCAAAATGGTGTGAATCGTTGAAGTTTAAAAGACAAGCATGTGTCAC
Organism: Alestes dentex; assembly: GCA_037576975.1. Lineage (NCBI taxonomy): Eukaryota > Metazoa > Chordata > Actinopteri > Characiformes > Alestidae > Alestes > Alestes dentex. The sequence continues at coordinate 8,412,495 of JBBIGA010000001.1, forward strand.
TTGCCTGGTGGGTCTGGCTGGATGGTTGATCCACAGTCTGAAGAGGGATTTGAGGGAATTTTAGTTCATGCAGTAATGATGCGTGAAAGACAAATGGGGCTAACAAATACAGTGATGCTTCTAGCAGTGCTTTTTCATGTGAAATGCACTCTAAATATCCAAATGAATAGACTCAATCAATACAGCATCAGTGAAGGAACTTGTCTGATTTCCTCTAAAATGAGGCCTTTCTGATGCACAGCAGCACTCGGTCTTGAAATCAGGCTGCAAACGAGCCTCAGTCAAGGTCAGTCTACTTCACCACCCCACCCCAAACCCTCAGGAGGTGAACTCTGTGTCATCTTCACTAATTTCAAAGAGAGAACTTCAGCAAGGCCCAGATTCTGCCCTCTCTGCCTCTACCGCTCCTCATCAGGAAATTGCTCTGATGTTTAATTTCCCCCATTGCAGGTAGAGAAAGGAAAAACAACTCACCCCGTGTTACCCACGATTGGTATATGAATCAGAGAAGCATCTGGGCAGCATCCCAAAACCCAAGACTGACAACAGCCCCTCTGATTGAGGTCAAAAGTGCACAGGCTGTATTCCGTGGAGTTACCAAAAGAGCTTGAAGCACATAAAAGCAAAATGCTCTTGTTGTGTGGCCAGTGATGTTTTTCATATTTCCCCCATTATACAAGGAAATGCCAGTTTATTACTGTAGGTACACCACCCACCTTCACACAGATTTCACTTTCCAACTGGATCAGGCAGATCTGCATTTTTAGCATAAAATGAGTGTGCAGTCGGAAACGGCGAAACGAGAGACCTTTGTGTCTTTGAACTCGGCATGCTGGCACTAGACGTGCCGGTCCTAGCAGCTCCCAAATGTCATCATGTTTTCTTGGACGATGATGAAAAGCAGTTTGTGGATCAGAGGGGTCAACATAGAATGACAAGAACTGTGCAAAAAAAAAACAAACAGACCATAAGCAGGCGAGAAAATGAGGAAAAGTGACGATCTTAGCACGCCCTTCCACTGACATTTGGGGGACAGATGCGCAAATGAAAAAATGGCAACCTAATTAATTGTATTAGTTATACATTTCAAATTTAATAAGACACATATTACTCACTAGGGTCTCGGACCTGGATTCTGTAAAGCTGCTCTGTGACAACACTGGTTGTAAAAAGCGCTATACAAATAAACTGAAATTAAATTAATATTAAGACTTATATTCCATACTAGCGTAGCTAAGTGAGCAGGGATTTGAGCAGAACTCTCTAGTGTACAAGCAGTGAGTGATTATCAAAAAAGCTCCTCAGAGTCTGGAAGAAATCCTTGTTTTTCAGCCAGTAATATGTGTCTCCCTTACTGCTGATATTATGTTTGGTTGCTGTTCAAAAAAAACGGACTGAGACTCTTTTTTAATTCAGACATGAACGCTGGGATCATCTCTGAGATTTCCAGTGCCGTGGTGATGCAACCCATGATCTGCAAACCATGTCTGTTGGACAACCAAGCATCAAAGGTGCATATCTGAGGAGAAGAAAAGAGTTGGCTGGTAATGACAAATCCAGGTTCTGTTCACATAATGCCACTAATTTGGAACCATTATGGAGTCCAGAACAAGCTTGTCTAGAATGTCTTCCTGATACATATTCATCCTTCGAACGCGAGCAGCACAGATCCGTGCCTGAAGCGCAACCATCATATGGCAAATCAAGTCTTTATATGGAAGCTGTCAGACATGTAATAGTAGTAACCATTACTGGGTTTGTAAAAATAGTGTCACACGCAAATCCCCAAAAATCAAGAACAAATAAAGAACAAAATTCTTTTATTTTAGGCCTTAGATGCAAAAAAAACACAAGATCTTTGAAGCCAGGAGATCTTTCAGGATAGTTTCTGCCTACATGTGGGTGGGGAAAACCCACAGAGGGAGGGGGGGTCCGGAGAGCGGCCGAGTGGCGAAGGGTTGAGCATAAGAGCAGCGAACAGCGGCCGTGTAGGAGAGTGTTTTACACCGTTTTTATTTGTTAAAATCAGATTTCTAAGAGTTGTAAGATTAAGGTCGCTGATACCTACAGAAGAACATTTGAATGGCACATTGTTTCTTGACATCAGCGCTGACTAAGGTTATCCCTTGACTACTGTTTATCTACACTCAGTTTGTTCCAGGAACACGACAGCATGTCTTGATTGCTCCAGCGGTCTGCACAATCCCCAGATGTTAACCCCACTCAGCATCTTTGGGATGATGTCAAGATGAAGGTCAAGGAGGCGCTGCTTATTAATAAGGGAGACAAGATGTCCCACACAACCCTCAGGCTGCAACAGGCCGCTGCTTTGTGCTTCGGAGCAACATCTTTTAGCATGTACGCCACTCGGGAGCTGCAACTAAAGAGCAGGTCAATGCAAAGGAAGCTTTAAATGAAACGTATTTACAACTGTGTTGAATCATCTTCCTCAGGGTATGAGTCTTGTGCCCCAGGGTTTGCGCACTTTCCAAAACACTTCAGAGATGGAGCTCCGGCATGCAGTTTTCGTCACAATGCCGTGCGCTTCTAGGTGTCTGATCCAATCCCTGAAATCATCTCCAGCGGCGCTGATAGGACGCCAAATCTAATCGAGCGGCTTACTCAAGCATAATTCAAAGTCGAGTCCCTAGACGTTCAAACCCAAACCCCAGGAAGCTGTCACACAAAGTGCATGAAACATCTGAACAACATCTATTGCTTCATGTCGGAAGATAATTACGGTTTCACTGCTGTTTCATGGGAACCGCAGTGCACTAAATTAGCCACCCAGACAAGCGCTTTTGAGGCTGCGCTTCTTCTCTTGCATCAGATAAAGAAGCTGAGTTTCAATCTGTTCTTTGCATTCCTTCATGAGTCTTTAACCTCCCTTTTAGTATCAGAGTTATTTAAGCACTTTGTGTGAATTATAACAGTTCTGAAGCTAGCTGTTTATCTTATGCTAATAATTCCAACATAAAATGAACCTTTTCATTCCCCTTAATGGCAACCTAAGATTTTCTTTTCCAGCTGAAACATTCACATCAAAGCGAAGAAGTGATGCTATTATTTTTCTTTAAAAAATATGGCACTATGCATCAAGTACAGCAAGAGAAAATGAAACACAAAAAGGATTCTGGGGGCTTATTGAGATAAGATAGTATGGATCAAGAGCTCCACATTTCTAACTGCTGGATATTAGATTTTTACATTTACAGAGTGCACTAAAAGAAGCACTTAGAGAAGTACTTTATAAAAGCTTATCTCTAATATCTATCTACAACTAGGGATGTACAATGATATTGGAATTATATCAATATTACCAGATATTTGTTAAAAAAAAAAAACATACAGGCATTCAGATATGTTTGGATTTGACTGATATTTCAAACCACTATCTGATTTTATATACTCTGGAAGAGTAAAATGTTTCACTGCTGCTGGGCTATTATTCGAAAATGTCAGCTTTTCCATGAATTTAACTGCATTTGTAAACTACTACAAAATGTAAGAATGACTGTTTCCTTCACTCACTCGCTCACTCACTCACTCACTCACTCACTCACGTTTATAATTTACTTAATAATTAGCGTCCTGTACTGGTCATCATCATCATCATGAACAATGTGGTTAAAAAGCACTGTAACAACTGTTTTTTTCTTCATTTTTTGTTTTCTCATTATAGGAAAAAAAAATCATATGGGAGCAGCTGGTGGCCTAGGGTACAGGGAGTTGCCCCTGCAATCAGAAGGTTGTGGGTTCAAATCCCAGGACTACTAGTGGCACCTCTGAGGTAGCATTGAGCAAGGGACCGGCCCCACACACTGCGGGAGAATGGGTTAAATGCAGAGAAAGAATTTTGTGCTGTTCACTCTGTGTGCTGTGGTGTGTTCACGTATGACAAACGGTCAGTTTACACTTATGGTCATGCCCAGTTTCAACCACTGGCTAGGACACGCCCTATCACACAATCCTCCCAACACTGGGAGGGGTGTAGACTAACCCGTGCTAGCACATGGTTTTCAAACTGCCGTTAACGCAACTTAATTGGACAGCTCAATGAGACTCCAACCTGCAGTTCTGTTATGTCAGCTAACAGATGCCCATGTTAGCTAACGTCATGCTGAGTGAGTGATGGAGGAGAGGGAAGGCCATCCTCCCCACCCGCGGAGGTTCAAAGCCAGCTGTGCTCTCTGGCCACAGATCAGTTTGGCATCACTGGGGATCAGTCCTGCAATCTCCCGATGACAGGGCCAACACTTATCAGCTGCATCATTTGGGAGCCCTATCAAACAGCTGCTTTACATATGCTAACTAACAAGACCAAAGGTGAGCAAAGAAGGCTAAAATCACTAAATTAAATGAATAAAAAGCAATTCACATCAGAAGACTAACTGAATGATCAGTGATGCCTCTGTTAAGTGGTGGAAGTCCAAGCTGGTGGTCACAGAAGAAGGCGGTGTCACAACATTGGGAGGGGCTTTAGTTGCTGAAAAGTGCTTAAAGAGACAGATGCATCAACATGTGTTTAACATCAGGCTAAAATGATTCGGATAATTATACACTCTTGAGATTACATTGCTGCATATTGATCTGCATGGTTGGCAGCGGTGGGGTGACCTGGGTGCAGTCGCCAGTTAGCCAAGGAGCTAGCATTTGGCATTAGACTAGCTCATCCACCATGGACCAAAAGAAATCACAATAGTAAAGATTTAGAATTTAACAGACCATTTTTGTTTCTGGCCTTTATGGCTAATATGTAAATGGCCAATGCCCCGACTGGCTGCACTTCATTTAGCCTCTTTTAAAAATGAAATACAGAATAAACAAGAATGTTCAGACTGAAATCAGTTATATAGGACACATAAATGGTGCTTTTGGATCTGTGGCTCTTTTGGAAAGTAGCAATGATCCATTTGCTTCACAACAGCCAGGAACAGCACAGGGTTAAACTCTTTGGCCAAGAAATGTAGTTCATTTAGAGCATGTTACTGGTGCCAAGAAACCTAAATGCATTCGATGATCACTGTATATTGCAGTCATTTCATTGGATTTTTTAGACATGTCATAATGAAAGCTACCACTGCAATGACCGTGGAAAGTTTCATTAGCACCACTATGTGATTTCAAGTCTTGCACCAAGTTATTTGGCATCCCCTTTTACCTAAAGGGCTTGAATCTCAAACAGCTTACAATGCTGTCTCTCTCTCTCTCTCTCTCTCTCTTTTGACTGATTGCACGTCATGCATTCCCTCTAAATGAGTCTATTTATAGTCAAAGGGAAGAAATGTTAAAAGGTTTGTGCTTAGTCACTGGCTATATTTACTTTATTTTGGATCTTTAGTGCTGTGATATGAGGGGCCACCCCTTCAGTGGTCAGCAAAGAAGCAGCGCTACAGGCCAAAGACGCAAAGCCGAATGTCAAAGTTTACTAAAGTTGAGCTCTTCGGCCTGGACAGTAATTAGGGTGCGTGTTTGGGTGTGTGTGAGCGTGTACATGCATATCCAGGAACATGGACCTCTGTTTTCATGAAAAACAGTCCAGCTGCTTCATCTTTCATTCTGGAGGCTTTGCTTGATATTGTGTTTCCTCACGGTTCACTTCCTGCGAAGTGTCCCGCCTTTCCAGTTCAGTGGCTTGTTCCTGCCTCGCCGATTCACCCACTACCCCACAGCTGCACCAGCGGACAGCCACAAGACGAAGCCACTGATTTAATGCACAATGAAAAAGAAAGAAAGAAGCAGCTACAAGACCAGAGAGATGGTCAGCGGTCAGTACTAATAAGGCATGACGGCTTCAGCATAAGCAACCTAAGAGCTTACCTCTCCCGTTAGGCCACTTCTGCTGTTGCAGACTGCTCTTTAAGTCTGTTATCGTCTATGTCTATTTTGGCTCCTGGCACTTCTTTTCTTCCTTCTACGTTACAAGATCATTTTCCTTTCATTCTGGTGAAGGAGGAACGTGATACTCGCTGCAGTTTGGTGGCCAGCCCATCAAAATAGTCTACAGTCAGAATCTCTCTTTCTTTAACACTTTTCAAACACTTTCTCTGCCTTTCCGTCTCACGCGCACACTCGCGCAGACCCACACAGCCTCTGAAAAGCAGCCTCAGCTGGCAGAGGACCAGGCTGGGGAGCTGAGTGGTTTGGACAGAGATGTTCGAGAGCCCCGAGGCTCCAGACAGAGTGATTCTTCAGTCAGCGCAGCGCTCACACAGCGGACGACAGGGGCCACCCATCAGTCAAAACGGATCTTTCCTGCATGGGTTTGCGCACTGATTTCATTACCTTCTCTTATTCACTCTATCCTTCACAAAGGCCAGATGTATAAACACACGTCGCAGTCATGAGCGCCTGCCGTAGTCTGGCGAGGGCCAAAATATTCCTCATGAAAATTCAGCGTCCTCGATGGCATACCTCCAACCACTGCCCCACTCACCTTCCTGGGCTTGGACTCAGAATGGCATATGTCCATGCTGGGGTAGACCGCCGACCATCCACCAGCCGTACAGTTCCTACTGATGTTCCCTGAAAGACAAAACAAATGACTTTGGTCCGCCACTTGATCAGAAAGACCATAGAAAAGTGAGAGTTTTGGGAAAGATGGAACTAAGCATTAGTCCGCTCTACATTTACTTTACCTGCTGTCGATGTGATGTTAAAGTTTTATCAAGCTGCAATAGAATCTTTGCAGTATAATCTATAAAGCAAACCATGAATCCTGCTTTTAGAAGGTAAATCTGAATTTAAAACATTTGTTTAATTTTTAACCTGCACTTTGATTTTGACTCTTGACCTTTTTACTGCATTACTATGCTGATAAGAGCGCTAAATAGAACACATCTTACTGTATCATTCAGTACAAAAACAGAGGTACTGAACAATACAACAGACTGGAACAAATAAAGTGCTAATTCTAATGCTGGGCAAATAACATCAAAGAAGCCCAAAATGAAGCCAGACCCTTCCCTTTCACATAAAATCGAGAGCTGGGACGAAAGGAAACTCCTTTTAGGCACAAATTAGATTGGGGCTAACATATCAGCCTTTGGCAAGTACTTTTTTATGTAAAATTGCACATTTATAATGTATAGTACGCTAAAAAAAAAAAAGATGATGGGGCAATTAACATGTGAACATAATTGAAACTTTGAGGCAATCCTTATTTTATCTTTATCAGAAAAAATGTACTGACTCAAAGCACTGTGTTGCACCAACACTATAATTTGCTTTGTTTCTATGTTTTAAATATGCTTTAAACGTGTCTGTGTACTATGCCATTCTTAGCACTGTATTTTCAGAGCTACTTCATTCTACTCCTCTCTACCTTAAAATTAAAGATGCTTGAAATTAAAACCCAAGCCCAGAGTCTCAGTTTTCACTTGGATTAGTTTTGATAAACATATTAAAGCATTAGTCAACTCAGCATTCTATCGTCTTAAAAAGTATTTCTAAAGTCAGGAATTTAAGGGGGACTTGGAGAAACTTATTCATGCTTTTATCTCTTTCAGACTGGATTTCTGCAATGCTCTTTTCTCTGTCCTGCCCAGAAAGTCAGTTAAGCTGTTCAAAATGTTGTTGCCAGACTGCTCACTAAAACAAAGAGAAGAGAACATCAGATCACTGCATTATGATAGCATCAGCAATTCCGTTATTATGCTCTGTTTTATTTATTTGTTTTTATCCCTACTCTGCTCTCTATTTTATTTCTATGGTAATTCAATGTAACTCTTTTAAATCTTTTTCTTACGGGTCTTTCATCAACCTCTTTTGTCTCAATGTTTCTTTTCTAATAATGCTTTTTCTTTTTGTATGTAAAGCATTTTATATTTGTGTCTTTGGAATGAAAAGTGCTATACAGATAAACTGGTCTTGCTTTCCTATGTTGGATGCATGGATGCATTGTTCTATTATATGCTGTATTTTGAGCCCATCATATGTGAAATTTGAGCAAATTTCCATAAACCTGGTGGCTGATGTGTAGCAAAAACGTATGAATGGAACTGAATTACTTGACATAACTTAATACACTGTGATCTCCCTCTCACTAGCCGCAGTCATACTACACCAGGCACCCTGCTGGGAGCTTGTCATCATTTCTCATCATCATAGTGAACACTGGGATCTCACTTGCACTCTAAGCTTCCATATGCCAAACTGCTAAAGGGGCAGCGAGGGGCCGGGGGCATAGACTTTGGGCTGAAGAGCCTCTTTCACAAAGCACATACATGTTTGTGGCTCATGCATAAAGGATAACTGTGTAGGCATCAGTAGCAAAACATTAGCCTCCCACACAGCACATTCCATAAATAGCCACCATTATATCTACAATGGCAGACTAGGCAGACAAATGATGCATTATATAAACTTACACAATAACATCAGTGCTTGCTTGTGATGATATAACCTGTAAACAACCTCATATATGTGATACAAATATATATATATATATCAGTGGCGGCTGCTCTAAGACTACAAGGGAAGCTCCGCTTCCTCTAATATGTCAGAAAATAAATGCTCAAATAT
>JBBIGA010000001.1:8421392-8443774 GCA_037576975.1 Alestes dentex
GTGTCCAATGCAAGATAGCACAGATAAACCAGTTTCCCTAATGCTTGGTAGCACAGATAAACTAGTTTTCCTAATGCTTGGTAGCACAGAATCCCAAAACTGTGGAACTGCACATGCACAGAAGGGCCCGGGAGCACATCTCGATGGGTTGCATGTGTGGACAGAACACACCGGGTTAAAGTCACGTGGTGCGATTCATCAGTGTCATTTTTTTAAACACGTTATTTTTTCTGAGAATAATTGATCGAAATTAACACGTTTATTCGACACCCCTACATACACATATGCAAACATATACATATAATATATATTAATTATAATGTATCTTTGATATTTCTTGTATGTGTAAACTCCCAATAACGTAAGTAGTAGATTGTTTGCTTACTGTCAGTCCCTTTTCAAGTGTGACGGTCTGGAACAAACCGATTGTCACCTCAGTGGTTTCAAAGTGACTGGTATTCTCCATGTCGGGGCTTTAAATCCTGCATTAATGTATGTTAGTGTGTTGCAGGTTGGACCACGCAGCCATGTCGCGGGTACTGAAGAAGAGGCAGGCTGACCCTAAAGTTGTCCAGTATGTGTGGTCAGCCATCGAAGTCATTCGCAACCAGAAGCAGATTGCGAACATGGACAGAATCTCAAAGTAATCCTCTGCTGCATTTATTTGAATTTGCTATTAGGTTTGGGCTTTTTGTTTTTTTTAATACAGAAATTGCAAATGTGAAGTGACACATAAAATAAGCTTGGTCTGTACTGCTGTTTTTGCCACAGGTATTTAAGCCGGGTGTACGGCATGCACCCAAAAGAAACAGGCAGGCAGCTGGTGCTTGCGGTGAAGGACGGCCTAGTGGTGGAGACCCTCACTGTGGGCTGCAAAGGGTCTAAGGCTGGGGTCGAACAGGAGGGCTACTGGCTGCCAGGGGATGAGATGGTAAGGAACACTGAAGATCATGTATTGCACTTTAGGATGGCAGTGACTTGAGACTGACTTTCCAGATCCAAGTTAAGCCTGGTCTTAGACCAGATTTGCCGTTGACACTCCCCTTTAGTCCAAGACTAGGCTTAATCCTTGTTTTGGGAACTGGCTTCTAACGTTAAGAGACTTGCCTTGCCTTTTATTTGAAGTTTATAACTGACATGGGAACCTGCACAGAATTTTCTAACCACTTACTCTTGATACGTTAAAACAATGAATTTAGGACTATAGAGTACGTGTACCTAGGTCTTTGATGTAATTAGTTTCAAATGGCAGGTACTATTTAACATGTTTAATAGCTTTCCTGACACAACCTGTTTCTCCCTTTTCCCTTATTTGAAAGTTATAACTGTAAAGTTTATAGCTTCATTTAAATGCATGTTTCCTTCCGCCTCCTTCATGTGGTTTTAATGTGAAAGAGACAGGCTTCAGCGTTTTCACCAGTAGCCGGTGAGATTCCTCTCCTGTGTGAGAGCCTGGTTTTAGGGTGCTCTGTGTTTGTCTGAGTGGGCCTAAACCTAACTTTTGCCTGAGTAAGCTAAAGCTACATTTGATAGCCTGTTGAGCAACAGTCATAGTATGTGTGGAGTTCCTCTTGAAGTACTGCTAATTTTGTGTTTAACCAATGCTTTATCTCCATCCCTGACACTTCTGCTGACTTCTATCTGTCGTAATAGCATAGTATATACATCCCCAGCTATTCATCGGGGGCTTCACATGTGTGTTAAGTTCTCACGCTAAAACCCAGTGGTTGCAGTCAGCCATCTCTGTCAGATTTAGAATATTAAGCAATTTTTTCTGGATCACTTGCAATCACAGGAGCAGATGTCTGAGGGAAGCAAGGTAGGCTGACATTAATTTGCTGTGATTTCTACTTACTAACTTAATCTCCCCTGTAGTCAGTAGTTTGTGTAGCCTGTGCACGGTACAGTATTGGAGCTGAATGTGGCTTTTAGTCATAGCAATGTCTTCAGAACTGGATTTCTATCAGTGAGACTGGTCACATGCATGAAACTGAGATGCCTAATCCTCACTAGCATCGTTCATAACTCTGAGAATTACATTTCATTGCTTAATTGAGAATACAAAATTGCTTTAAAATCATTTAAAAGTCGCCACATTTCCTTCTGCCTACAAGCTCCACGGAGCTTCAAAGCTGTTCCGTGTGCAGTCATTCCTGTGAGTCTGTTTTGTCACTGAATGCTCAGTAGTTGTGATCTCTTCATGCTAGTTAGAACTTTGAATCTATAAAATCTCTCCTTGCCCCGGATGCATACACACCATTGTGCTTTCACACGTCTAGGAGTGTTTCACAAAGCAGGATTTCAAAGGTAGCCAGATAACTTCAGCCAAAAGTCAAGCCTGTTCAGTCGGTAGCAAGCAAGGGGATGTTACGATTGGGCAATCCTGGTTTGCGTTATCCAGTTTACTGAGAAATCCTGCTTTGTGAAACACCCACTTAATTCCTCTTTTCAAAGCAACCCCTCTCAGTACACACTACATCTCCAAACACTGATGGAGAGCCAGGCCCGAAGCCGAGGTGGTGCTGTTCTTGCCAGAGTTCTCACTCATAAGTGTTCCAGCTAAAGATCCACCCACCTTCTCAGTAGGAACTACCATAAAAAGTACCGGTTACTTTTCAGGCTGCATGTCACCTTTTGTACCCTGAAAGTGCTGAAAGCAATTTGGAAAGCAACCATGCATAACCGATGCGCCTGCAATTACAGAAATAGCATTTTGTCTCACCAGTGTGTGTGTGGTGGTGATGGTGGTGGTGATGTGGCGAGACTCTTTGAAGTGTTGATGCTTTGGGTATTTTCTATTCACTTTTTTAGAGTGATAGGTAGAGGAGTCATCACACGGGAAATGGTGTGAAAACGTGATGAATGTGAATGTGGCATGTGAGGATGTGATTGAGATTCAAAATGTTTGGAATAGTTTGGGTTTGATTTAAATGGTCACTCACCTGAACACAGTTTTGTTTTTAGGTTTATAGATAGAATGAAACAGGATATGTCGTTACATGTACTGTTACGTACTGCCTCCAATGTCTTAATGACCATTTGTTGTAATTATCTGATTACATAAATTATTATTTATACTATGTATAGATTATTTATAGAAGCTACTTTCTAATAATGCACAATGTGTTCAAGATACTGACCATTTAAGTCGAATCTGCTGTCAATAACCATAAATATTGTGCATAGTGAATTGTGAAGCAATACACTTCCTTTGAGTTGACATAAATGACTGTGATGCAGCTGGCCCAGTCCTCCACTTTATCCGATCTGAGGGGCGGAGCTTGTGCAGTCCGCTGTTCCGCAAGGCGGGGCTGGGCGGAGGGCGATCACTGTGCTGTGTGTGTTGCAGGACTGGGAGGCAGAGAGCCACGACTGGTACTGCTTCGAATGCCATCTTCCCGGCGACGTCCTTGAGTGTGACAGCTGCTTCCGCGTTTATCACCTACGCTGTCTCCCTGAGGAGCACCGGCCCAGGGACGCCACCTCCCACTGGCAGTGCACGATATGCAGGGTAGGCATACACAAGCTCACATGCCAGGCCTTGCAAGGTAGTGTGTGGGTAGCATTTGCATTCATTTATTTTTTTATCTTAAAATCCACCATTCCTAAACAAATCTGAATTAAGTGCATTGGAAGGCCTGTGGAAAGGAGAAGAAGTGAAAGGGTTGGACACGAGATGGTTTATGCTGTTGTCCAAGGTCATAAACCTCCTAGAAATGTGTTTATAATGAAGCAGTTATGTCCAGATTATTTAGACTATGTGTTGGCATGAATGCCGAGTTGTGTATTATACGCACAACTGGCTGTTATATCTAATACCCTCCAAGTAACAGCGATGTATCTCAGCGTTTGCCATGAAGAAGCTTACACATTTTCAAGTGTGGTGTTTGAGACTTGACACGATATGTGTTTTTAATCATCAGTGGTGGTTTTTTTGTTTGTTTGTTTTGCTGTCTGCTAACAGGGTAGTAAAAGGAAAAATTTCAGCAAACAGGAAATGACCACATACCTGAAGTTCATTCTTGCACGTATGAAAGAAAGGGTAAGTTCTACTTAGCTATATGAGAAAACCTTTAATGAAATGGGCCTCACCCACGTTGCCCACAAGAGAGCATGTTTTCAGCTGTCTTCATCTCTTTTGCATTCTTCAGGCGGTTGACTTGCACAAGAGGGGTAAAGAGACAAAGCAGCCTATGTACAGGAGGCTGATCCACACAGCGCTGGATGTGGACAACATTCAAGAGGTGAGAATGACGTCACAAGATCACTGAGTGGTAGCTGGGCCAGAGTGCATGTAGAGCGAAAATCTAATGTGATATGCTGAGTTGTTCTATCCTTAATTATCAATTGTAAGATATCTCATACTTATCTGAGTAACCTGTGTAGGTTGAAATGATGGTTTCATAGACTTGTTGATTAATAAATACACGAGTTGGCTGTAGGCAGAAGTCATCTAACTGACATGATGCTTAAAATACAGCGGAAGGAGAAACAGCTGTGCATAACCAGAAGACAACTTTAGAAGACTGCCAAACACAAAATTCAGGGAACATTATTAGTGTAGCGAAACAGCATGTGAACTAACAAATTCCACTGCAAGCTGTTAAAAATTACACTGGAACAGAGTCTCATAAACTAGACCATGTAGATTTCAGGAAACGGATACCTTAACTGATGAGTATGACTTAAGATTCTATATTTGTCCGATACAGTTGTACAAGTACAACATGTAGTGAAATGTGCCCCTGAAACATCTGAGAGACCGTGCAGTGTAGTTATGATAAATGTAAGAGAAAAATAAATATATGCAAATAAACTACTGAACCCATTATGTGGACATGAAAGATGGTAGGAAGTAAATACAGTGGTGCCTTGACTTACGAGTTTAATTTGTTCTGTGACGGAGCTCGTAACTCAAATTGCTCGTATGTCAAATCAATTTTCCCCGTTGAAATGAACTGAAACGCCTTTAATCCGTTCCGGACCTCCAAAAAACACCACATTTTTTGTTATATGTTTTTAAGTAAGAAAAATTCCAGCAAAAGTTTTGAGGTGATCCTCAGCACCTTCATATCCGCACTCGCTGCCTCACCACGCCTCACAACCGAGTGACTGCCAGAACACAGGTCCTCTTTTTTAAAATTCTCGAGAAATATTTTAACATTTTGGCTGATGTTATAGCCTTTATCAACTCCTTCTACTTCTTTAATTCAGTGCACATCGTCTGCTTGTTCTCAGCACTGTCCTTCGCACTCACTTTCTTTGGACACATGGATGGATGAACGAACTTTTGCAAAATAACTGCAAGCACAAATGCTCGTAACCCAAATTTTAGCTCTCAACTCAAACCAAAAAATCGACCGAGAAACGACTCATATCTCAAAAAACTCGTAAGTTGGGACACTCGTAAATCAAGGTACTACTGTAGAACACTAAATAAATACACAGTCTACGTGGAGCAATCAGGCAGGCGTATGAATGTAGTTGTGCCATACCAGAACTGGTGGCGATCGCAGTGGTTGCACGCATGAACTTTTATGGTGTACTGGTGGACAGCCTTTTAATACTTCCATTTATTCATTTTTATTCATCACAATGTAAGCATTTTTTTTTTTCACTGAAATATTTTAAGGATCTTATTGAAGGTTTTGTGGGCTTACAAATGGTGAGAGCAAGTGTCTAAGCGTTGACCTGCTTTAGGAGGTCTTGAGTTCGATCTCGGTGATGCTGCAGCCACGCGTATCCGTGAGTCCAGGAGAGCACATTTGGCTTTGCTCTCTGGATTGGCAGGGTGACTTTCACTTTAAAACTCTATAACCCCTCCAGTGTTCCTGAAATTGTTGTATCACTAGACAGAGTCAGAATCAAGATTTCTTTATTGCCATTGTCGCAGCTGTACAATGAAATTTAAAGTGCAAGAATGTTCAAGTAAAAAAAGTACTGATGTGTAAATATGAAAGACAGTTATAATATTTCTAAAACACAGAATATTTCTAAAATATTGCAAGAATGTTCAAGTAAAAAGGTACACAAAGGGAAAAAGTAGAAAAAACAAGTAGGCCGTAGAGGTATATGTTCTTGTTAAAATTTGGTATTGGGCAAAAATGTACGCCCTGGATTAGGCGGAGATATACCAATTCCAAACCATCCGTCATTCCAGACAGTGCTTGAAGTGGGAAAAAATAAGTGCAGGAACTCGGGCCACTGTCGCTGCGTCGGATCAGTTTCAGTAAGTACCGGAACGCAGAAAAAAAGTGGCGGAACCCAAAGGACGAAAATACAGAAGTTCCGGAACCGCGGTCCACTGCGTTCCGGCCCACTTCAAGCACTGATTACAGATAAAAGTAATTCATTGTATTTTTCACTTTATGCGGAAGTCCTGCCTCTGTATGTTTCTGACCCTCTTGTCCATAAATTGTCAGATTTTTTTTGCAGCTTTTCTGGTTACAGAGTGAACTTATTAAAAAGGGAATGCTTGCTTGAGAATGAGTCTGAAAAAAACCGTTCCTGAAATATCTGGGATTAGAATTACGCAGGTCTTTAATTTTTGAACCTCTTCCTAAGAAAGTCGAGTCAGACCTGCAGAGCTGGGGTGTTTAACACATACTGGCAGAATAATCTGAATGAACATCTTACCTAGTTTTTTAGAGCTCTTTCGGTGCATTCCAAAGTTTTAACCAAAATCATTCTTTAATTCAGTGAACAGTCTTAATTTATTGCTTCAGAGAAGGAAATTGAATGATTGGCTCTGCCTAACCTTAGTGGGATGCTCCACACTAAAAACTGGGTCCAACAACACCTGAAAGCACCCCAAAATCATCTCAACCCTATTTTTAATAATCCCCTCTTCCCCCCAGCCAAATTAGATTCAGGTTACACACAGTGGAGCAGTAAGGAAATAACCAAATTCAGTCACATATGTGAGGACGATGTGTTTTCAAGCTTCACAGCTCTGAAATCAAAATACAACTTACTTCAATCTGACTTGTTCAAATATTTCCAAACCTGGTAGTTTGCCTATACTCATAGTTCTTCCTTCCCCGACAGACGATCACTAATAGACTTCCTTTTGGAGGATTCTGTACAGTTAAAAGGTCACATCACACTTATGCTCAGTGTCTGTAAAAGACTCTTCCATGTGTAAAATAAAAGGAACTGGAACCAGAAATACCAGATAATCCACGGAGCAGAGTGATGTATAGAGTAAATAACTAGTTCCTCTTGTGCAAGACTGAGCCTAATACAATTCAGGGTCCTCCACCAGATACACTTGGCAGGGATAAACCAGCAACCTTTTATCCAAACATGGACAAATGTGTATCAGATGCTGCACTGAGGCGGCACATTTGACGCACTTGTTTTGGTCGTGCCATGAAATTTCAGTTTTCTGGTCTTCTATTTTGAGAATCTTGGCGTAGACACATAACAGAACTTTAGAACCATGTGTACAGATGTCTATTTTTGGAATTCCTCAAACAGCTGGTTCTTTCACTCATCAACAATTAGTTATTGCATTTGCATCTCTCATAACCTTTAGACAAATTCTATTGCAGTCCATAAATCCCCAAAGTGGCTTCAAGATGCTTTTTTTTTTTTTTTTTTTAATTAAGTTAGAGAAAAATCTAAATATACAATCAGAAGAACCTATGTGGTGATACCTCTTGAATATGAAGAGGTATCACCAGAGGTATCATCAGATTATAACGAGAAAACGGTGCACCCCATACTCAGATATGTTTAAACGCACCCATTGAGGTAAAGGCTGCAACCCCCTTCTTTTTTTTCGTTTAACTATTAGATACCCTTCTATTTTTGTTTTAACTATCAGTATCATTATTTGTTGAAAATTACTTGTTAAGACAGGGGTCACCAACCTGAGAGCTGCTTCACGGGTACTGAGCCATACGAAGGGCTACCAGTTTGATTACACTAGAATAGAGTTTACCTAAACCTATCTAAACTTCAGGTATAATAAACATGTTTTAAATGCTTTTTTTGTAGATATTGTCCTCTAAATAAATGCAAATGTGATTAAAGAAGAATAGCAACAGGATGAAATTAAATGTTAGATGCTGCTCACTGGTTAGTTGTGCTACTTTTTGAACAGGTGCGCAGGCGACTCATGTGGTCTTTTGGGGGCACCATGTTGGTGACCCCTGCTGTAGGGGTTGGGGGGGGGTTGGAGATGGTGCCAAAACTTGTACTATGCTACAATTGAACTGTTTGTAGAAATATGCCAACAAAAGATATTGGGGGGGAAAACAACTTGGTATAAGAAATAGCAAACGTAATTAAAAATGTGTTTCCCCTGCCTTAATGTAGTATGCTTGATCCAGCCAGTTAAGATAATCTAGCCAGATGTGTTATTTTGTGGTTGGATGTAAAGTTCGCAGCATGGCAAATCTCTGCAGCATGTTGGAGCACACCTGCTTTATACAGGTCAGCTGCTGCCTTTGTGGCCTTCTCTAAAAATCACCTTTTTCCACATGCAGAACATCTCCGAGGGCAAGTACAAAAGCTTCGAGGAGTTCAAAGCAGATGCTCAGCTTATTGTACACAACACGGCTATTCTGCACGGAGGTTAGACTAATTGCGTTGGGATGGTGGGAATACTTTATGTAATAATGATGGGTGCGCTGATTGCTTACTCCCGGTGTTTTATTTCCCTACAGCGCATAGTGATCAGACTGAAATCGCCAGACTTCTCTACAACGACACATGCCATGAGGTGAGAGCTTAAATGGAAACACAAAGGATGAATTTATTCAAACTTGAGTTTTTGCTGATTATATAAAAAAAAATACATTAAACTTTTTTCAAATCTTAAGGTTATATCTGGGTGAAAGTCTGTAGCACTGTAAATGAGTGCCATACGCTGCGGAATCCAGACCATCTGCATAAAATGACGGAAACTGATTCACGTAATCTCGGGAAGCACTTATTTATTAATTGACTGTGTGTTGTTGATTTTCTCTCCCCAGCTGAATGAGTTGCTGTTGTGCAGACACTGCTTCCATCTGTCCAATGCCCGACCTGACAACTGGTTTTGTTACCCATGTGTAAGTGCTGGACCAGTTCTGGGGTTCTCACGTACACTAATTGTTTTTACGTTTTGTGAATAAAGTGGCTGTGTCTGTTCAGGCGCCCAATCACGAGCTGGTATGGGCCAGGATGAAGGGCTTCGGCTACTGGCCTGCCAAGGTAATGCAGAGGGAAGGTAACCAGGTGGACGTGCGCTTTTTCGGCCACCAGCACCAAAGGTGAGGGCTAATTTTACTCATTCTGTCCGTGTGACAAGTAACTTTAGAGTAATTTAGTTTTAATGTAAACAGGGTTTGATTACATTCAGCAACAGAACGTTATTGATCCCAGAGGAAATGGCTTTTTCTACCTCTGCGCAATCACACAGAGACGCCATGATGAGAATCAAGAGTCAAATTAAAACTCCTCCGAAAATACTCTTTACTAAATACAGCTGTATATATGCACACAGTATTGTTTGATTTAATCAAATTTTAGTTTTTAATAAATCAGCTTAGTGATAAAATTGCATTTTGAATTATGAACTGATCTGATATTACATATGTGAGTGGAAAAAGAATGTCAGAATCAGAAAACCTTATTGGTCCCGTAGGAACATACTGAAAGTTTCAGTATCTGGTGAGATCCTCTTGTGCAGCAATAACTTTATCTGCCTGTTTCCAGTCACTGGAACTGGTTTGGAGGAATTTTACCCCGTTTCCCCTGTACAGAACAACTTCAACTGTTTTTCTCACGTGAACTGAACTTCAGATCCTAGCACAACATTTCTGGTGGCTTAAGATCAGACATTCTAAATCATTAACGTTATTCTTCTTTAACTGTTCTCTGGTGGAACGGCTTGTGTGCTTAGGGTTCTTGTCTTGCTGCATGACCTACATGGACAGATGTCTGGACATTTTCCTTCGGAATTTGTTGGTATAATTCAGGTTTCATTGATGGCAAGCCATCCTGGTCAAGACAGGCTCAAACAATTATACCAAGACCACCACGATTCACAGATGGAATGAGACTGCAGTGATCCAGAAAGCACTGGTTTCCTTTTTACAAACATGATGCTTCTTATTTAAACCAAAATGTTCTATTTTGGTCTCGTTCAGCCACAAAACATTTTTTCCATTCCACGTGAGCATGTAGATGGGCAACAGTGCACTTTTTGGAGGGCAGTGGCTTTCTCCTTGCAGCCCTGACAGTAATCCTGGGTCCCTTTGTGACCTGGTAGACTATTACACGTCTTGCTCTTAGTCGTCCAGGACTGGGAAGAGTAAATTTCCTCTATTTGGACCCAATCTGTCTGACTTTTATTGGTAGACTTTCCAATGCTTTCCAGTCTGATGACCATCAACAACCTCTTTCTGCGTTGTCTTCCACAAACATGTGTTGTGAAGACATTGACAGAACCCAGAACCCACTCACTCCTGATTGTCATCCCATTGACAGAAAACGTCTGACTCGCCTTCAGATTCATTTCTAATCCTAGAAGTTAACTAACTTTTTCCTCTCAAAGATATGTAATATTGTATCGTTTTTTTCTCATTAAATGACCAAGTACGAATACAAACATATGGATGGAGCGCAAGTGTTTAATTGGGTTCTCTTCATCTACTTGACTGATTAATCATACATATCAGTAGATTACTGATGTAATCAATAAAAGTGTGGATGCCTCTCAGACTAAATAGCTGAAGATGTTATGGTGGACATGCCAATTTCAATTTCCCTTTTTAGGGACCAACAAAGAACAATCTTAGCATATAACAGGGGCAGCCTGATGGCCATATGTTGATGCCTGTGTGATTGTTCCAGGGCCTGGATCCCATCAGACAACATCCAGGAGATCTCAGTGAGTGTGCAGCAGCTACAGGTGAAGCGCAGCGCGGGCTGGAAGAAGGCCTGCGAGGAGCTGGAGTTGCACCAACGCTTCCTGCGTGAGGGCCGCACCTGGAAGGGTCGACCAGAGGAACGGCTGGAGCGGCCAGAGCGGCCGGAGCGCCAAGACGAGCGGCAGGACGAGGCTGAGTCAAGTATCTCCTCCACCAGCAACGAGCAGGTAAGCACTGCTGTCCTTCCGGTGCTGCTCCTTTTCTTTTATTGTCTCATCCTAAGCTAAAAGTTTAACGTAGATGAAAAGTAATAGAAGCTAATACTCCACAAATGGGCACTGGAGAAATGTTGCTTATAAGAGTTTGTTTGTCTCCAAAAGATTACTTTTTTCTCACTGATATTTAACCTGTTATGTCATAGTCAAAGGGTAACCAGGAGCCCAAAGCCAAGAAGAGCCGTCGTTCTCAAGCACCCGAGCCCAAAGAAGAGGTACGTTCCTTTCGTAATGTCTCCGCTAGGATGCTTGGTGCCCGTTCACTGTGTCTGGGAGAACAGCCCCTCATCTCCTCACTCCTGTTCTGTCCCAGCAGGAGCCTGAACCGGAGGTGGAGGCGGTGAGCTCCAGTCAGGAGATTCCCACTGCCACGCCCCACCAGCCCGAGCGCATGTCTGTCTCCACACAGACCAAAAAGTCCAGCTCACCTTCATCCTCCTCTTCCTCGCCCACTCCCCGCATGCTGCACCGTGGCACACAGACAGTCAACGAGGGCAGCTGCCAGAACATGTGCCACGACAAGTACACCAAAATCTTCAGCGACGTCAAGGAGATGATGAAGGCCGAGAACAAGCGGGAGACAGAGCGTGTGCTCAAAGAGGCTCTGGACAAGGTGATTGAACCAGGCATTGGTTTGTTGTTCATTTTAGCAGTTTATGTCTGCTAGGGCATTAACAGAAAAGCCAATTTGTCGACGCCCCCTGAGAGAATTCGACAAGTGTGGGGTTTTTTTGTTTTTTGTTTTTTTTTTGTTTTTTGTGCATGCTTGTGTACACAAAGCAATCTCTGCCTCTGATTGGCTTACGCTGACACGGTTTCCGTGACTTAACCAATTATTATAGTCCCTTCATAAAAAGGGCAGTACTGTTGGCGCGAGTGGAATCTAAACACAAAACCACAACAAGATGAGAGACATGGCAGCAGAGGAGACAGACACACATCACATGTGTGGAGATCCTTCACTCTAGACACAAACAGCACGGTGACCTGCACAATCTGCAAGTCGGTGTTAAAGTACAGGAACAGTACCGGCGTTCTGCACGGCATCTGAAACAGCACCGCTAACTAACATGGCTAACACTAGCACTGCAGAGAGTCGTCCAGTCCAGAGGAGTGGAGCAGCTTTACAGAAAAGCCTCTGACTAATAAGAAAAAACAGCAGATCACAGATCTGCTTGTTAATTTCATCGTTAAAGATGTGAGACCTTTGGCTGCATCTTTAATAGAAGTTGTTGGGCGTCTGTGTTCCTCCGCTGCATCTGTGTGACGTCATCAAACAACTCGTCAACTCGACTTCGACTTCCATTGACGGATAAGTCGATCTGAAAAGTCGTTAATGCCTTAATGTCTACAGAGGCATAGATGTATTGTTTCAATCTTGACTAAACAAAAGCTAGTTTAATAGTTAATAAATACATAAATAAATACCCCCCTTCTTGGGAAGCAAGCAGGGACCGAAAATGCTGATGGTGTCCATGGTGTTGGAGAATTGTCTGTAGATTTTATTAGAATGCATTGTTCTGTTGAAAGGGGTCTGTTTTCAAAATTTCTGCAGAATTAAATCCTTAAGATGTAAAAATAATCATTTAGAAATACACCAGAGAAATGTGAGTCAGAACTCTTCACAGAAAACTATCACATAATAAACGGTTTTGAATATGTTGCCTGATTCTTGAGACACTGGATTTTAAAGGGAAACAGTCCCAAAGAAAACTTTAAGATTTACCACTATTCCACTGCCATCAACATAACACACGAAAACCAAGATGATGTGTAGGTTTACTGGTTGTTTTTGCATATGAAATAA
Source organism: Alestes dentex (assembly GCA_037576975.1). Classification (NCBI taxonomy): domain Eukaryota; kingdom Metazoa; phylum Chordata; class Actinopteri; order Characiformes; family Alestidae; genus Alestes; species Alestes dentex. The sequence continues at coordinate 8,434,337 of JBBIGA010000001.1, forward strand.
AATATGTATATTCACACTGTGGCTGTATTGGACATTGCAGCCCTCGGTCCTCCCACCACCGTTGAAAAGTTTCCGTACAGTTTCATATCAAATCACAGCTGAGTAGCAGAATTAGTTATTATTTGCATATTAGTTCAATTAATCTGCAATTTAAAATAAAATTAATTCACTGTATTAAACAAACATACAAGGAACAATGTACATAAAGTTTACATGAAAGATATGCTTTTAAAGTTTATCTTGATTTCCTAATTAATAGAAATGTTGCATTTGCTTTTTTCCTCACACTGGTTCTCCCATCTGTCAGTGTTAAAGGTGTCAGGAGGAGGCCACGTCAAACCACGTGTTCGCATGTCGGTAATATAAACTGTGCTAAAATGTTCAAAAACTGGAATGCTATTTAAGAACAAACCGTTTTATAACATTTAAATGGTACGTGATCATTCGGACAGACTGACACACTCCAGGAAGCAGAGAGAGTGTTATGGTCGCACCATTACAGTGGGCATGACTTGTTGTGAGGACAAAAAAAAAAAAAGCCAGATTAGATGATATTTCTATTATATTGGAGACCTAATGATTTCTCTGCTCCGTTCTGTCCCCAAAGCTTCGAGGCGAGATGGAGGAGGAGAAAAGGCAGGCGGTGAGCAAGGCTGTCTCCAGCACTCAGGCCGAGATGGAGCGCAAGTGCAAGCAGGTGAAGGACAAGTGCAAAGAGGAGCTGATGGAGGAGATGAAGAAAATGGTGAGCCAGCACAAGCAGCTCATCTCACAGACCAAGAAGAAGCAGTGGGTGAGTAAAGAAATGTAGTAGCAGACGTATGACTGTTCAATCTTCAAAGCTACGATGTAGTTCACCTTGTTTATTTTGCTCAGGAACATCTCAATTTTATTTAGATCTAAAAGACACTTAGCACTAACTGCAGTCTAAAATATGCTTATTGTTCCTAATAGCTTTCTTGCATGGAATAGATTTGTGGTTTGGAGGCAGATGGAATTTGTTACTTGTAGAAGGAGCTCTTTATTTTCTGAAAGCTCTTGCACTCCAAGTTTTTTCTTATTATTCCTTGGAAGTTGAGTGAAGTGGAGTCACTGCTGCTTGAGTGAGGATAATCATAATAGCAGGTCTCGTTTTATACAAGTGTGAGGTCTTTACAATCCAGTGATACTAATTTATATTTCATTTAAAGAGCATTTAGTTGTATTTAACGACGAATGAATGCAATGATTTATGAAAAATGCATACAAGTAAAATGAAAGGATATTTGAGTTTGTGCAGATGTAGATTGGCTGTTTTTCTGACACTGTGGCTCCCCCTAACTGTCAGTGCTATAACTGCGAGGAGGAGGCCATGTACCACTGCTGCTGGAACACCTCCTACTGCTCCATCAAATGCCAGCAGGAGCACTGGCACGCTGACCACAAACGCACCTGCCGCCGGAAGAGATGAGCCGCAGCCTGTCACCGCATGCTCTCTTACCTCTACCCATCTAACATGCCACGCTATTGGATGAATTTCTCCTCCCCCCCCCGCCTCCCCTCCAGTCCCTGGATTCATAAGGTTTTTCAGCAGCCTTTCAAACTCACGCGTCCTAAGACTCTCTTTCCTCAGCGCCCTGGACTTCTTTTCCTCTTCAGCTCTCACAAACACAGGCAGGGCGTCGAGGGGAGAAATTTTACGATTGGATAATACTGTTTTACTTTGGTTATGTAAATCTCTTTTATTTGCTGTAAAAAAAAAAACAAAGAAAAGAAAAAAAGCCTTGCTTGCCTACAAACTAACTGAAATGTGAAGTAATAACCTTTTTAAACACGTGATTCTTGATCACTTGCCATGTAGATACTTTGACTTTTTATATAAGCGGACGGTGTTTGCCTCCTGCGTTGATTGACATTGGTGGTGTTTTCCTCTGCGCTTGGTTTTTATCGATGGTTGTGATGTATCATCTTTTGGGAACAGGGTTAAAGATGGCAGGTCGTTTCTGTCGGGAAAAAAAAAAAAAACTACAATCTCTTCCATTTATGAATATGCACATTTCACGTTACACTTTAAAATAGAAAGATGAATTTTTAATGAAAACAGATTATTTATGTGCTAATTTTGGGTCCATTTTCTGTAGCTAAAGTGTTATAAATCTTTGCTGAGTGGGATCTTAGTGAGGTTTATGTGTGTGTGTGAAACACACTCACCCCCCCACCCCACCCCCCCATTGAACCTGGTGTTTCCATATTTCATGCTTTGCTTGTGCGCCCTAATGCTACCTATGTTGTTTTTTTTTTTTTTAGTATGGTCGGAAAATCAGTTCCATATTTCACGATTCCAAATCGGTTGCAAAGGAATCTAATATTGGAATCCTGAGGTCAGTTTGTACAGAGATCAATATAAATTATGGGTTTTAGAACGGAATTGAATTTTTTAGTTTTTACCTAAAAAAAAAAAAAAAAAAAGAGCAACTTATTGCCCCCCAAGCCAGTGTGTAAGGATTGACCTGAAAATCAGAGGTTCTCACTTTAAACTAGGGAAGGAGCTGTGCGCATGGGATCCGAGAGAAGGCCGAGTGTTCGTGTTGACCAGTCTAAAGACTTCACAAGGTCCTTTTTGTCTTTGCACAGACTTGTGAGTGCAAGTGTGATTTGTTCTCTTTTTGACTCACCCAGTATGTTCTGAACCATGAGTCTGTAGATACCTACGAGAATCGCTCTCCCTCTTTCTTCCTGTCTTTCCACATCACTGTTGCACTACATGTAAATAACTGTCTGCCGCTAAACGTGACCATTTGATGAGATTTGCACGTTAGTAGCATTATGTACATTTCATGAATGCATTAACTGTGTATTTGATAAAAGTCAATCTGTAAAAAAGAAAAAAGAAAAAAAACGTTGTGATATGGACAATTGTTTCATTCCAGTGCGCATGAAAGTCATTTCCCAGTCGTTCGCATTTCACACGTGAATGCAACATCTATTTTTTTTATTATTATTATAAGGTAATTTGACTTGTCACTTTGTAGTCGCGAACAACTTTTTTTCTTTCAGTTTTATTTTAATTTATGCGGGGAAAATGAAAAACTACTGAAAGTACGGCCGTGGCCTAGCTGGCAGTCTGCATCGGGCGTAGCCTTTCCTTTCATATGTGCGTACGGATTAACGTGGTGTAAAAGTTCGAAGTCCTGCCCTTCCAGAGTGTCTCTGGGTTGGAGACGCCCCTCTTGCATTACAGTATGTAACAGTACTATGTATGAACAATAAACATATCATCAAGCGGTGATAGTGGTTTTGAAAATCTTTTTGCAAGAGAAACAAATGGTTTTTATTTGGTATCTTTTGCTTTTTTTTTTTTTTTTTTTTTTTTTTTTTTTTTTTTGGAGGCCAATGCAAACTTAACAATGACAATTTTACCAATCAAAGCACTTTATTGCACCATATCTTGTGAAGGTAGGCCAAAGCAGGCTTCTATAAAAGTGTTATTTAATACTTTTAATTATGTGTACAAAACAGAATTTCAAACACACCTGCACCATACAAAATATTTTTTTTTTTTTTTTTTGTCTTTTTCTGTAACCAACAATATTTACACACACCATGCAGACTCTCTCACGTAGTAAGTCTAAGATTTCCAACAAAAGAGGGAAGGAACGTCACAGGTCGAAAGTTATGTGCACATTTGTGGTTTGTTTTTTTTTTCTCTCTTTTGCAAATGGGGAAATAATTTTTTTTTCTTTTCCATTCTGTATGGGAACGACAACATTAATGCTTCCGAATACATACGTTAAGACTTCTTTCCTTCTTTTTTTTTTTTTTTTTTATAAAGAAATAAGGAAAAAAACAAACATAAAAAAAATGAAAACATTGCATTGTCACTCTATGAAGAAGTGTAAACTTGGTTCCCATACACAGTACAAACTTTAATTACACTTATAAAGGAAAAAAAAAAAAAAAGAAAAAAACCTAACAAATTGGTACTGGGGATTCTCGGACAGCGCTGATGTGATCCCCACCTCTGCACTGGGAGGTTTCGCTACTCCGCGGTAGATGATGCAACCCTAAACCATGTTGAACAGCAATAAGGCAGGAAAGGGTAACGTTTTGCTGACCTCAAATGACCGCTAGTGTTCTGGAATTTCTATAAACAAAAAAAAAAAAAAAAAAAGCACTCGTGAGCCAATTGTGTCCTGGTGTGAAGGTAACGAGTGCTTTTAGTCCTAATTGGCTGCTGTGTAGTATTTTTTTTGTTTTGTTTTGTTTTGTTTTGTTTTTATTGCATATACCTGCAGTTCCTTGGCGCTGCGATTTGCCAGGTAGCTTTGAAGGATCTGAACTGACTAATGCAGGAACACAGCAAAGCACGTAGGATCGCATTAACTAGCACGTCCTGTAAAAACAGGTCGCCAGCAGTCGCCGCAGGGGGCTCTCGGCCGACGTGTTTTTCTCTGGTTCGGACGGACTGGACGAAACCGGCTGACCGAAATGCACTTCTGTACAAACCTGCTAATAAATAAGTGGAGTTACTGTAAAGAAATTAAAAAGTAAAAAAAAAAAGAAAAGACAACCCAAAAAGCAAACAAGCCAAAAAAAAAAAAAAAAAAAATACTGAGTAACGTAAGAGGTTGTGCAGCAGTTCTGCTAAAGGTGTGACACTGTGTGTAAACAGAGCTCCAGGCACATGGTAAGAATTCTTTTTCATAAGGGCATTACACGATGCGTCCATCTGAAAAAAAAAACGAAAAAGAAAAAAAAAAAACTTTTTTTTTTTTCCTCTTTATCTCTTCTGCTCGTAGTGACTATTCTCAGTTTTCGCTTGTGTGCGTGTTAAACGTTCATCAAACTTCTGTCTACAGACACCATGCAAGTGGCAAAGTACTGCATCGGAAACTTTTTTCATTGGTGACTCCTAGATCTTATTTTTATATATATATATATTTATATTTATTTATTTATATATATATATATATAATTTGTATATTTATATTTTTTACATATACTTGATGTGATACTACTCACTCAAGATGATACAATGCTTTGTTTTATATTAGCAATATTATTTCATGAGGGAAAACATTTCCAAATGTCTTCTCTCACACACTTCTAGAAAGAGCAAAATAAATAATAACTATTTTCTGTACATAATTACACGATATCAACTTGGACTTTTGTGTTTACCTTCAGCTTTGTACAATGATATTAAACATGTAACTGAAAAAAGCAGGGGACTTTAGTTTTGTATCCTGCTTAGGAGGGGGGGGAGGGGGGACATTTACAAAGGGCAAAAAAAAAAAAAAAAAAAAAACTAAAAGGGGCAAATAGCTGGAGGACGGTTGCAATTATACACAAAAACGTATCGGTTTTGTACCTCTTTTAAACGGAAGGACCAAAAAAAAAAAAAAAAAAAATGGTGTCCTGCATTGTTTATATATGTAGAACTTTGAACAAGTTACTCCAAATCAACAGTAAACGTAAAATACACAGTTTGCCACAGTATGTAGATATTTAAAAATCCTTTGCTCGTGAGGGGTCGACTGAAAATGAGCAACGCTGCGAATACCGTACATGAAAACAGAGCGACACACTTGTAAAAAGCGATATCCAAACGAGCAAAAGCAGGGGCTCTTCTTCCCTTCTGGAGAAAGACGACTGCTGCTTTCTTCCAAAATGAACGGAACTCACTTCTCTGTCAGAGTGCTCACATTTATCCTCATTAATTCTCTCATTGTCAGTACTTTTTGTTTTGTTTTGTTTTGTTTTTTTTTGAAGATCCAACCAGTCATTTGCAATCTGCAAATACGCACACAGGCATAAACTCACATACACACACTGGGGCTACATGTTATAGGCCACATAAATGGGGTCCAGCTGGTCGGCGAGGAAGCCGTCGCGCAGGTGCATCCTCTGCTTCTCGCCACGCGAGTTGATGGGAATAACTCCGACATCCACCACCACCACCACGCCCACGATCAGATAATGCTCCTCCAGAACCGCGTTGGTCACCAGTGGCACCAGGTCCAGGGCCTCCTGCTCAGAACCCTCCAGCTCCACCACCACCACCAGCAGGTTGGTCCAGGGAAACACCGCACTGGAAGAAAAGTATACACAGAACCATAAGTGCCTGATAGCCTAATATTGTGTAGGACCCTCTCATGCCGCTAAAACAGATCTGACCCACGGAGACATCCATTCCACAAGACATCTGGTGTACATCATGTTGCAAATTATTATGTAAATTGTATTTGTGTCATAAAGATTAAATATTTTGTTTTTTCAATTAAACTCGTGGATGGTTTTGTGTCTCAGGGCTCTTTGGATCCCTGAAATTTTCCCTGATTGCCAGGTGAGCCCGATTAAAGGAAAAACTACTGAAGAAGGACGTTCCACATTATTAAGCAGACCACCGTTTTCAAGCGATACGGGAAAGAAAATGAATCGCTCTGCTGCCGAAAAGCGTGAAATAGTTGAACGCCTTGGACAAGGTATGAAAACCTTCGATATTTCACAAAAACGTAAGCGTGATCGCCATACTGTTAAGAGATTTGTGGCTGATTCAGAGCATGCAGGGATTCGGGCACAATGAGGAAGGTTTAGGTGTGAAGTTACAGGTTAGTGTGGTAATCATTTGTTTTCATTATCATTATAATCTAATTTAGATAAGGTGTATTTATACACATAAATCCATATGAAGTATTTATATATTGCACGTTATTGTATACCGTATTGCTCAGTGTATTGTTCATTGTGTTTTTACATATTGTTGTTTTATATTGTTGTACTTGAGAGACACCATCGACCGGAATCAAATTCTGTGTTCGCTCACATACTTGGCCAATAAACGCGATTCTGATTCTCATTCTGATTAGCAAGTGATATAGCTCCAAAAATGTATTGATTAAGGGTTTAGTGGGCCGTGGGCAGAACATACCACTCCATGATGCTCTTGTGTGCCCGGATAACGGAGGTTTCGATGTCGATGGGGTGGTACCTCATCCCCCTCAGCTCCATAGCCTCATCTAGAGCTCCCACCACATACAGTGCGTCATGTCTCTCTGCGAACAAATCGTACACCACAGATTAGTGCTGGGTGACACATCATTCATTATGGATCATTTAATACTCAGTTTTTATGTTGAAACACAACCTGGAAATGTTTCCTGTAGTATAATACACAAAATTGTTCATCAACATAAAAACCATACAAATAACAACCTACAATTCTGAGGATGCTAAACTCATACATTCCACTCTCAACACTGAAAATGGCTAAGGATTACTAACCAATGATTAAACACTCATGATGTGTGGGTCGACCCATGATCCACAGGTTCCGCAGGCAGGACGGGCCAAAAAAAAAACGACCAAGCACCGTTTTGACTATGTTACAAACAGCTTACAGAAACTTTGTGGGTCAGGTTTGGGTCATTAATGAAATATTCGTCGAGTTTCGGATAGGGCAAGTTGGGTTTGGAGATTCCGGTCATAAAAACCTCTAACCCACACATCACTACCACACAGCTGGACTTTACTTCCCCTACCATTTTAGTGAATAGAACAAACGCCTCATCAAAACCCTAAACCAGCAACAGTTCGAAGTTAATCACGCATCCGAAAAAAAAAAAGGCATATCAGGTCATAGGAAACACCTGAAACGTTTATCCTCTAAGGACAATATTATTATATATATGAATATATTAATATATAATAAAATATGTTTTAATATATTAATATATTAATATGTAATATGTAATATATAAAATATTAATATTACAATCCCAAAACCACATTTTTCACAAAACAACTTGCTGAGTTCATTTCAGAAAGTCCCACGTAATGAAGTGCATAAAATTGTCTTTGCCAACACAGACCAGCCAAACTGCACCGCGTGCACTTCGCAAGTCAGAAGCCCAGTCAGTAGAACTGAGGTGAAAGTTAACGCAGGGGTTACCTCCACTGGCATCAGTCAGTTCAGTCCGGCGCAGGAATCCCAGGTAGCCGGTGCGCGCCCATACAGTCTGCGTGTCGCCGAAGCTGAGGCGCGAGTTGAAGTGGTCCGACTGCAGAGCCTCGTCCCCGTATACGGTGAAGTAGCCGCTGCCGTTGTGACCGCTGTGCACCCAGATCTGCGGTCGGAGAACAGCGGCGTGGAACAGAACACACTGAGCATTACAGGCTTCCCAAAAAACATGGATGTCTAATGTACAACAGCCAAGACGGTATAGACGTTTATTTACAGACAAGAGAAACATAAAATATCTTGTTACAGTTTGATTATGTGTCATGAATGCCTTTTTAAACTCTTATTAATCTTTTTATTGTGGTCTTTGGAATACCGACAGGAGTGCCTACAGCTAACCAATCAATATTGAGAATATCTTTTCAATCACGCATCCAACCTGGAGGAAAAGCTTGTTTTTTTAAATTGGATTCTGGCTTTATTTTATTCATTTTACTTTTTGTTTTTCTATTAAAGCATAAGACGCATCCCACCTCATGTTTAAAAGGCCGTTGCCTGAACAACGCCCCCCCCCCCCAATAGAAGGCAGCAAAAGCTACGTGTTTAAAGGTATTTAAAGTTTCAAATACCTCTCCAAGATGGGAATCTCCTAAAGGACCCTTGGTCTCTGGGTTAGCGATGATGATTCGCACTCCAGGTAAAATCTGTGAACAAGAGAATTACTTTAGCATTTGAAATATTTTCAGTGTGAAATCGATCCATACAGGTAAATTAGTGTAAAACGAAAAAAAGGAAAGAAGCTTCTCACACCTTTCCAGACTCCATGAGAGGCAGGCTGTGTGGAGAACCTCGCTCAACCAAACGCACCCTGTAAGAAAAAAGAAAAAAAAAAAATCGCTCTGCTCTTAGTAGTCCCAAAGATTTCAGTTCAGTCATAAGTGAGAAAACAACCTATAGCACAACCTATAACGTTCCTCAGAGAAGAGCGACAAAATGTTCATTGTGATGGAAGAGAAATACAGCTCCGGAAAAAAAATCACTGCAATTTATTTTTAAATCAGCGTCTCTATTTTAAAATCGCCGTGAGTATGACAACTGTTCTGTGCTAACATGCCACAATGCACTTTAACATCCCACTCTGCACGTTGTACATATGCCCTGCCAGAATTGCTGCTACCCTTATAACTTAAAAAAACTTTAATTTGGCTTTTAGCATCTTTTACCTTTAATTTGAGTTCTCTGTTTGAGTTGTTTTACTTTTTATTTTAGATCTGTGTTTTTATATTCAAATTTAAGTTTTAAATTCAACATTGTACTAATTTTAATCATTTTTGCACAGTCATAAAACGGAGCGATCCAGGATACATTTCACCTGCGTGCTGTACTTGTATAACTGTGCATGTGACAAATAAAGAATCCTGAATTCCATGCCAGTGTCTGTTAAATTCCTACACAAGCACCTCATTCTGCTTTATGAGGTACTGATTAGTGATCACCTG
>JBBIGA010000001.1:8463046-8477702 GCA_037576975.1 Alestes dentex
TATTTCCAAAAAAGAAAAGTCAGAGGTTCATACACAAATAAGGACAAACAGTTAAGAGGAGGAGGGCCCGCCCTCATCCTCTTAACTGTTTGTCCTTATTTGTGTATGAACCTCTGACTTTTTTCTTTTGACAAGGTGTGTAACTTAGCTGGCAGTAACTTGGTTAAAAGCAGGTGTTGATCTTAGTGTATCTTTACAGGTATGAAGAACAGGCGTAGACGACTTAAGCACTGATGGACGTCGCTCTGGATAAGAGCGTCTGCTAAATGCCGTAAACGTAAACTCAGTTCACTGTCACTGCCATTACGTGCTTGAGCCGGCCTAGGAGGACTGTCCTGATTGTGCTTTGGGAAAGGTTAGGGAACCACCACAACACCTAATCAATATTTCCAAGCCTAGCTCCTTTGGCGCTACTTATCAACAGTATAGAAAGACAAAAGGTTTAATAAGGACAACCATATGTTGATTTATATATGTATAAAAATAAGTTGCCCAAGGTGCCCACACGCTGCTCCTTGGGCGCTGTGTTCCTGGCTGCCCGCTGCTTCACTTGGTGAATGGGTTAAATGGGTTAAACGCAGAGGAAGAATTTCGTGCTATTCACATTGTGTGCTGTAGCGTGTTCACGTATGACAGAACGGTCCCTTTCACTTTCATATGCTACAACTGTTAACATGTCTTGACAGTAGCACATGAAACAGGTAATCTGTGGAAAAACTCAAGACTCCGCTGTCATTTGCAAGCACCTGAATCAAAACAACCAATCAGAGCGAGGGGGCGTGTTTGATGGAATGTCAATCACTGCTCATACACTTGGAACAGGAAGCCCCCTCCGCCACACATGTTCTCACACTGAAGGGATTCAAAACGGATGCTGATGTTCTTAACACAACCTGTTATTTAAATGAATGGCTACACGAGGAGACAGTGGGAAAAACCCCAGCCGAAAGCATCAGATAAATGAGAGAACGTAGGTACCTGTAGTACTCTGCTCATCCACTGGAAGCTGTCCTCCTCTGTGGAGTCGGGCCTCTGCTCGGCCACCACCACGATGCGCTCGTCGTGTAGCACCGTTACAGAGAACACAGCTATCCTGCATGAGGATACACACTCTTTTAAAGAGCAGGACAGGGTGAAGGTGTTACATCCACAGGCTTCCAACCAAAATTTTATCTAAAGCCCAGGAGAGCTTCAAATGCTCCCCATCCTCTGACAGTTTCTGCAGGTGGAAATCAAACCCAGTTCTCTAAAGGAAACAGAAGAGGGTACACCCTGGTTCACTGCTCCCTAAGCTCTCCTGTGTACATATGCAACACTGTGCAAACGGCAGGCCTGATTAACAAACTGTAGCCAAAAAAAGATAAAAACGAACCCTGGAGCAGAATACTCCTGCGTGTATGTGTGTGTTTCTGCTTCTTTTCTTCACAAATATAGGAAAGCATGGAAGAAATAACAAGTAGGATGTTTACTCTGGTTGTGGTTCGGTACAAAATTTGGCTTTATAGGTGAAATTAGTACAGAGAAAACACTTTTGAATATTCTTCTATGCGCAATATATATTTTTTATTTAATATGTTGCCTCTGCAAAGGTTTTGACATTTTATGTCATATTTTGTGTTACATTGTCCAATATACTAAACCCAGCAAACAGAAACTGTGCACTAAAATTGCCATATGTTCTTTGTAAGAGAAAAACATGTATCAGGGGTGTTCAAAGTTTTGCAAATGTCTCCACTGTGAACTCCAAACTGCAAATACAATTTATTGTCATGCATTTTCACATCACAATTCTCGTATGAGTTGCCATTACAGTCATGGGAAGGCTGTAAGGTTCTGTAAAGATATTCTACTGAATACAGATTTTAAACTGAATACTGAATTTATGACGGTTTAGGTAGGTTCAATTTAGTGTGAATTGTTCAGTCATAACTCAAATCTTTACCCTAATACTAAATTAACCCTAACACTAAACATGTATATGTCAAAGCCTGGTTCTCACAAGCACAGAGATGCTGTTTGTGTGTGTGTGTGTGTGTGTGTGTGTGTGTGTGTGTGTGTGTGTCACTGACCTGCCTCTGTACACAAACTTCATGGGCTCCACAGCCAGTGCCGTGGCAACAATATCATCTGCATTGTGCCTCCTTCCACTGACCACCATGAGGCCGTCCATCTTCCCAGCGATGAAGACCAGGCCGCCTGGACCCACGAAGCCCAGCAGGCCTGTTCGGGTGAAGGGGTACTCACTAACAGGAGCCCCAGAACTACTCATAGGGAAAACCTAAACACAATACAAACAGGAGTTAAGATGAGTCAGACGACTCATTTCTGTAAGACTTGAATTTAACACTTATAATTTACAGTTTCTAAAAGTGAAAGCAACAGCCTGATGCAATTTTATGTTATTTCTCCCTCTGGAATAAGTGGAATTCTGGAAATCACAGATTCTACATCTGGTCAACATAACATTTATGGATGACCTAGTGGTCAGGGCGTTGGCCGTGCAATCAGAAGGTTGTAGGTTCAAATCCCAACTGCTAGTGTCACCACAGAGGTTCCCTTGAGAAAGGTACCGTCCCCACACACTGCTCCCCGGGCGCCCCTTGTTGGCGGCAGTCCACTGCTTCACTTGGTGAATGGGTTAAACGCAGAGAAAAAATTTCACATTGTTCACACGTGACTATAAGGGTTAATAAATTAAAAAATAATCAGAAGATGTATTAAAATGTATATTTTTAAAATCGTGACTAAAATTCATGATTACTGCTCACGGCTGCATAGACATGCTGTACATGCCACCTAGCGCTAATGCTAACAACACACTTGTCGAACTTAAAACAGTCATCAGCAACCAAACTCACATCCAGGCGAACTGTTTATTGTCGCTAGAGATTTCAACCATGCAAAGTCAGTTCTTCCTAAATTCCGCCAGTTTGTAGACTTTGCAATGGGGGAGAGGCTGGACAAACATCGCTGGCACGTACCGCGCTGAGCTCCACTCATCAGACAGGCCAAGCCATGTTTAAGGAGGCTGCAACCTGCGGTGGCTCCACCAACCTGGAGGAGTACACAGCATCAGTGACTGGCCATCATGGCGCATGTGGCAGGGCATCCAGGCCTTCACCAACTACAGAGCATCTCCACCTGCCTGTGACGGTGAAGTCTCCCTCCCAGATTTCTAGCATGGTTTCAAGCACAAAATGACATGGCAGTGAGGAAGACCAACAATCAGGTGGCTCATGTGAGGAAAACTGTGTGCAGAGTCAACCCACGGAAGGCTGCCGGACCAGACAGTGTTCCTGGTTATGAGCTCAGAGGATGTGCAGACCAGCTGGCAGATGTTCTCACAGACATCTTCAACATCTCTCTGAGCACCACAGTCATTCCAACGTGCTTCAAAGCCACCACCATTATCCTCGTGCCAAAGAAGTTGACCTGCCTCAAAGACAACCATCCCGTCGCACTCACACCCATCATCACAAAGTGCTTTGAGAGGCTCGTCATAAGCCACATTAAATCACAGCTGCCCCCTCCTCAGTAGACCCCCTGCATATTGTCCCAACCACTCAACAGATGAGGGCATCACCACCCCTCACCTGGCCCTCACCCACCTGGGCAAAAGGGGCACCATCATTCCTCAGCATCTGATTGGGTAGTTGAGACTGATGGGCCTGAACACTTCCCTCTGCATCTGGATCCTTGACGTCCTGACTGGGAACCTCAGTTGGGTTCAGGAGCAACATCTCCAGCACCACTATGCTGAGCACAGGGGCCCTCGCTGCTGTTCACGCCGTAGACTGTGCAGCAACACACAGTTCAAATTATATCATCAAATTTGTTGATGATATGACCATGATGGGTTTGATCAGTGGGAACAACAAGGTGGTGCACAGAGAGCAGGTGCAACAGCTAACGTTCTGGTGCAAAGCCAACAATCTCGCTCTCTGAATGTGGACAAAAAGAGATGGTTGTTGACTTCAGGAGGACATGACATGATCACTCTACGCTCAATATCAGCGGCTCTTCAGTTGAGATTGTCCAGAGTACTTAGTTCTTTTGGTGTTCACACTGTGGAAAACTTCACATGGACCCTCAACGCCATCTCAATCACTAAGAATGTCCAGCTGCATCATGCCGTTGAATGGAAATTGTTCTGCTTCAGATCACAAGACCCTAAAAATAGATAGTGGGGACAGCTGAGAAGATCATAAAGGTCTCTCTCCACTCTGTCAAGGACATTTACACCACACGCCGCATCTGCAAAGCCACCAGCATCGCGGGTGACACCACACACCCTCTTCTCCCTCCTCTCATTTGGCAATGGGTTCAGACTTATACTGTATCTGCCACTACACTTCATGCTGTCTTGTCCTGCTGTTTTGTTGCTCTTGTGTTCTTCTTGCACACTCTCCCTTGCTTTCTTAACACTCTGAGTGTTTCTGGGTGTTTCTGTTTTCGTTCTTGTGCTGCTCCATGGTCCTAGAGGAATGTTGTTTCGTTTCACTGTTTACTGCGTAAATGACTAAAATGACAATGAACGTACTTGACTTGACTGTAAGTGTGTGAACTCGGTTTAACGACAGAATATTTGCACGCAAACCTCAAAGGTGTTCTTTGTCATGCCTGAGAGCCCGTAGTACGATGTTCCCGTAGCGACGGAACACACACACAACTCTCCAATCTCATCGGTTCGGCACAGCTGTGGAACTCCCTCCGGTTTCACCACACACATCAAAGCTGTGGAACAACGAGAGAGGCATATGCATGCATGCACACTCACATAATTATGTTTATGAACCATTAAACACAATAAACATCTCAGGATTTATCCCCCAAAACTAAGAGAATTTGAATTATTGAAAATTTTAGCTATTTCTAGATTCGTTTTTGGGGAGAGGCTGTAGTTGTATGCTGTGGTGTTTGTACGATGTACGTGATGGAAAGAATGGACGTGCAGCCATCTCTAGGATAACTGGCCATAGCTGTTGTTGTGATCAAATGTAGTTTAATTTAGAGCGTGTAGGTTTATGTATTTCAAGAACTGCAACTAATGATTTGTCCACATTATTGTTTACATGCCCTTCACAAAGCTGTGGCAAATCTATCCCTGTTATTAGTTTTGTAACAAGGTTTGAAGCTAAAATGCAAATTCCCTTGCCACTCCAAACAATATTGCTTCTCTGAATCTCCAGCACCAACGTTACAAAACTACATTGATCTGTTTCGCTTGTATGGGTGTGAATATGTGTGTGGGTGTAACTTTGTGTGTGTGTGTGTGAGTGTGTGTGTGTGTGCACCCTATGACTCTGTGCTCATGACTCACAACTCCCCGGGTGACTCATGTGAATGTGTTTAGGTGTGTGTACCTCCAGGCATGACCGTGCCCACGTCCTGCACTGTGAGGACGGAGAGGCGCTCCTCTGAGTCCACTCTGATGACCCCATGGCTCAGACCCTGCATGGACAGGACCCCTCGACCCGGCGGCTGGTTGCTGTCATCTGTGGGCCTGTAAAACAGCACAAGCAGCAGGAGTGTAAAAATGTATCAGTGCCGATGCAACTGCAGCAGTTTTGTAATGTAGGTTTGATCAGAACAGCATTCAGTAAAACGTGTCGTTCATTTCACAGACCAATTTCAAATGTACCAAAAAGGCTTTGAGTTTTTTTATGCTGTCTACATCCCACGGTCTGATTGATATGAACCTTTTGTCCCTGATACGAATACAGATTCTGAGGAGCTGTGGGTGGCGCTGTCGCCTCACAGCAAGAAGGTCCTGGGTTCGACTCCTGGCTGGGTCTTTTCCGTGTAGAGCTCGCATGATCTCCCTGTATCTGTGTGGGTTTCTGTCAGGTACTCTGGTTTCTTCCCACAGTTCAAAGACGTGCACATCAAGTGAACTGGAGATACTAAATTGTCCATAGGTAAGAATCGTAAGATTGGTTTGTCTCTCTGTCTGCCCTGTGATGGACTGGTGATCTGCCAAAGATATTTCTCCACCTTTCACCCTGTGACTGAAGGGACAGACTCCAGCACCCTCTGGGACCCTCATTAAGGATAAGCGGTTTAGAGAATGGATGGATGGCTGGTATATAAGTAGTTATAGTATTTTAGTTCAACAGTGCTTTACTGAGTGACGTGGTTGTTGGACCATAGTCACACTTTTTTTAAACTCTTTTAATATTTTAAATAATATAGTAGGATTGTAGAGCTACCCAGGGAGGAACACTCTGCAGTGTTATTTCCTGTTAATCAACTCTCTTCATAAGAATTGTGTGTGTGTGTGTGTGTGTGTGTGTGTGTGTGTGTGTGTTATACCATGTCATTTCATGGCTAACAGCAAGGTTTGGATACATTTTATGTTCCAGCGAAACCCCAGATGTAGTTGATCTACCAGATGCAGTCGATCAGTCAAGACAGCCATTTCAGACAACGTCAGGGCTGAAGAGGACTGAATCTGGATCAGATTCCCTCACGATTATAATGGCCATTGTTACAAAATCTAATTCTAGATCAGCACTTCTAGTCCTGAAGTGGTTTGTGAAAACAGACCCTGTTGTCTAAAATAGCTGTCTGCAAATCATCAGATTGAATCACAGCGAAATCTGAGATCTTATGAAGCAATGAAGAGTTTCCTAACGAATTGCGATGGTCCATCAGTCTGAGATCTGAGATTTCCACGCCATCACGCAGCACTGCCAGAACTCTCAGTGTTTCAGGGATATGGGTTTAGGAATACACACCAACAACCACTTAATGTCTTGTGTACTTTTAGAGCAGCAGTCAACAGGACACACCTATTCATTTGCTGTTTCCTTCACTTTAGAATAATGGAACGATCCAAATGTGGAGCGGAGAACGCATACAGAACTACCCAAGTGATCCAAAAAAAACCCTTAAATAACTCTATTTTAGATTCTTCAAAGTGGCTTGATGCCGCTTTTAGTAGTATAAAAACATACATCCAGTAAAGTGTGTCTTGACCGGGACTGTTTGTGTGTGCGTGAATTTGTAGTGTATCACAGAATTACTGAGGGAAGGGCAAAGAAAGAGGGAAACGAGTTTAGGAGATGTAAAAGCGTTCCAGTCCAGTTGAACCCCAAAACATGCTTTCCTCGCACTTTTACTTAATGGTGTGTAAAAGGGTGTATATATGTGTGTGTGTGTGTGTGTGTGTGTGTGTGTGTGCACTTGTGTGTGTGGGTGGGTGTGAGAGGCACAGCTAAGGGGTCATTACTGGTCTGTTGGTAACATCTGGGAATTGCAAATTAAATGATGTCATTGCCCCGATGACAAAAACAGCATTAAATTAACGTATCACTGGCTGAGTTTGGCGTTTCTCGCTGGATGGAGACTTTCCTCATCGCTGCACGCAATTTTGTCAGCGGAGGATTTATTAAATTTTTATCCTTTTTTTTTTTGGTTGGGCTTCATAAAAGGACTTTTTTTTTTTTTTTTTGAAAAGTGTCATGAAAGAGGGTGCAAGCTGCAGAAATGACCAGAGACAGAGCTAATCCGGCCGAATGAAAACCATATGCCGCGTTCGGCTGGGTCGCACTATAGATATGTCAGCCTTCTCCGCAGACATAATTACAGGGCCAGTCTGAGAAAACATTATTTCTTGCAAATGGTTTTGGAAAACGCATTAAAGGCACAAAGAGTTTCACAAAGAGCTGATGTGTCACTTATAAGAGCTCTTAGACAGCAGAAGTCTTTCAGAAAGACACAAATGTATGTTTTAAAGATGATTTCAAACGACTGTCTGTGATAGCAGCGTCGGCCAGTAAAGGAATCCATGTAACGGTGTTACGTAGTGACACAAAAAGGTAACTGTATTCCACAACAGTTACAGATAAAGCAGGGTTGCATTAAAACATACATGCAACTGTTAGCTAACATTAACAGTTATGTAACTAACACTAATTGTTCGTATAGTTGAATGGAATGATTACAGCAAAAATGCATGAACGCCAAGGTGTGAATGAATATTATTCGCAACCGAGTCAAACTGCTACCAATCTGCTGCCTTTTAAAATTTAGGTAGAACACACCGATTTCTACGGACGGTTGTAATCCTTGAGAGTCTACAAATTGCACTGCAAATCATCAAAACCACATGAGCCCGTATAGGCCTTTAAGAAGACAGACCACAAACAAGAGCTTCTGTTCATTGTAACTGCTGATGAGGAATCTCGAAAGAAGACGCCTACCACATTCTGTACAGATTGGCCTTTTGTATTTGACATGAAAAGCAACAGACTGTTACCAAATAAAGCACAATCAGTGGGAAACAGAATAGTGATTATTATTACTTGCATTTGCATAGCAGCTGAACTCAATGAACTGAATGATTCTACAATGATTACCCTGCATTCCTCAGAGTTTGCAGTCTCAGACGGCAACATTATGGTACGTTTTTGCGTCATTTTTTTAATTCAAAAGCGCACATGCCTTCCTTTAATATCTGATCTAGCAAAAATATTTCAGGACATTTTCAGATGCTTGTACTCATAGCCCACATGAAGCACACCACCCATAATTTAACATCCTTGTTTGCCTCGTGTAAAATCCATCTCGTTTATAGTAATATTTTGAAACAGGTTACAGAGTAGACTTTTATCATGTAATCGGCAACATGTAGCAGAATATAGTTTTAAAGTAACCCTCCTAGTCATGTCTTACAGTCACAACTATGTGTTAACATTGAGTTTTGACTGATCGTAAATTTTGGTCAGCAGAACTAGTGATGATGCTTCATGGAAAAATAGTGTCAGGATGAATCGTGCCAGAATGAATCAGAATGGGTTGGACTAAAGGTCCACAGTGAGGATGAGAGGTGGGGGGGCAGGATTGGGTGGTCAGATGTGTGGGTGGGGGTTGAGCTGGGCCAGAGAATAATTGTGTGTATGAAGGTTTGTGAGTGCATATGTGAGGGCGGAGTATCCTTTTGGACTAGAGGCTAGAACTCTGTATGAGCGCGAGGAGCAGGATTGCTGTGAAAGTTTGTGCAAGGTTCAACCTCAGCCTCATCTGACTGGCATAAAACATCTTAGAAACAACTGACATTGTCTTCAATCAATTATAAACGGCTCGTCGATGGCATCGGTTTATCTGTTGATCAATCAACAACAGCATTTACCAGACATTTTCAGACAAAGCTGTTGAACACAGCATTTTTATAAACCTGCACTGGTTTCTGAATACAGGTTTATATAAACTATATAGACAAAATACTCTGAGAAAAATTTTACTAAGCATAATAAAACACAAGCTGGAGTAATGGGATGTTGATTTTCCTTAGTGCTATTAGTTTCTAAGGTATTACAACTATTTAGAATAACTTAGGATCTGTTCACTCACTATACTAAAGTAGAGTAAAAAAAAAAAAAGAGTGGGTCTTTCTGCCAGAGCCTTGGTCAAAGACCTGATACTAGTATGTATGTCTTCAGGGTGGGAAGAAACTGGAGCAACCAGAGGAAACTCACACAGATGGAGCAGGACTCTGGCTGCCCTGACAGTTTCACTGTTCGTTCTTATTTTTAATAATAAGATCATGTTTATTTTAAAAGTGCAATTTAGTAAAAACATTCATTTTTTGACCAGATTCTGCAGGAATGATGAGTACATAAACACACTGGACAAGCTAGCTATGTGTAGGATGCTCCTCACCTCCTTATGGCCACAGTGAGGGCCTCGGGGGAGCTTGCACACGGACAGATGACCTCTGGCCTTAGCCCCTTACTCTGGAAGACATTTAGGAACGCATCACATGATGAGATAGACCCTGGAGAGAGAAGACGAAAGAGAAAGAGAGAGAGAGAGAGAGACAAAGAGACAGAGAAAAAAATAAGTAGAGACATTTCATTACTTCCTAATAAGTATCAAAACCAACAAAAACACGCATTTGCTGGAGGCTTGGGTGCAACATAGTCGCCGTCGCTGTATCAGAGCAAAAGTGACATTGGAGCTCTTATCAGGCACAATGGCAACTTATCTGAAACTGATTTCAGCAGCAAGCACACTCACGCCTGTACATTTAATAGAGGGCCTGATATTGCAGTAATGACTGTGTGTGTGTGTGTGTGTGTGTGTGTGTGTGTGTGTGTGTGTGTGTGTGTGTGTGTGTGTGTGTGTATGGGTGTGTATTTTGTGTAATACATCTTATTACCCTCAAGCAATATTGAAACTATACAAAAATTAAACTATACAATAAATAAATTAAAAATATTAATTTATTGTGATTAATAATTCAAACAATTAATCACAATAACTTATACTATTTGAGTCGTTTGTTCAAATTTGTACAATAGCTATTTTTAAAGGACAAACCAAGCGTCATCTGAATGAGCTTATTGTTCTATTTAATTATTCAGTACTATTATTTTCATTGTGTGAATGCAGGATTAACATGCATAGTTTGATTTCCATCGTTTGAAACAAATTCTGATTTTCATCACCAATGTCCAGAGTGTCTAAATGTTCCACATAATGACTGTATAAATCATACATGGCACATTTACAGTCACTCTTCAGCAATTGTAACCTCTCGCTCTCATTCTCATTTCTATGGTTCATGTGTAGTTACAAGCTTTCCACTTTGCCGTTGCTTTTATTAGTTTACTGCTGATTGATCAATCCGCACTTTTTCTGCAAGCACTGTTCAGGGTAGCCTGCCGAAGGTAGAAGCTGTTATTGCTCACTAGCAGTCATTTCACACGCATTCAGTCTGAATGGCACTCATACACACACACACACACGCACGCACACACACACACACACACACACACACACACAAATAGATAGGGTTCTAAGCAGTAGCTCTTTTTCCCAATATTGACCACGTAAACAACTGTTCAAATATTATCCTTCTTTTTTAACATCACAGATCAAACAGAAGAGAGAAAGCTATTAATAGAGAGAAGTGAGAAAGAGAGATAAAGAGAAAGACAGATACATCTAGAGGGCAAGTGAGAGAGGGAGAGAGAGAAGGGAAGCATAGAAAGAGTGAGAAAGAAATAGAGAGAAATGGATTAATAATTAACTCACACGGGTTGGATCCGTCCGCCACCACCAGCATGCGCAGTGAGCTCAGGTTGATGTCTCTCTGATCCCTGTGGGCCACCAAAGCCCAGTGCATGTCCCTGCTCTTCACACACGCCACTTTGGCTGCACACGCAAACACACACGACACAACACAACAACGTAAACACTTCAGCAGCACACGTTACGCTGTACACCGAGGCTGCCGTATAGAGTGGAAAGGCTTAACAGCGGGACAGACCTTTGTACTGGCACACTTTTTGGATCCACGAGAGTGGGTTGACCTTCATCAAGGAGTAGGGAATGCTGATCACGTGCATCATGTTCATCACGCTCTGAGGGACACACACATGACGTCAGCATCTCTCATTTCTCTGTGGGAGCATTTGGCTTCAGGACAGAGTGACCAGCCTTCAAGAGCGGGACTTACCGTCAGAATGCCGTGCCACAGGCCAACATCCTTCTTAAAGTCTAATACATTCACTATGGTCTCAGCTGGCAGAGAGAGATAAGAGAGAGAGATTCTTTGTGCAAAATGTATGGTTTATGGGTAAAATAACTGTATTTAAAACGTCATAAAGACAGTCTTTGGGTAAACACACATGTGTAAGGGTGGTAGTGCTTATACATATTCTCTGGGCAAAACAGGCCTTAAAAGGACTTAATTTGCAAGTGTGTGTGTGTGTATGTGTGTGTGTGTGTGTGTGTGTGTGTGTGTGTGTGTGTGTTTGTGTACTCACCCTCTGTGTATCCACAGGACTGTGTGAGGGCCTGGCAGTGTGTGAGCAGAGCAATCCTCATCACCGTCACACCCAAAACACTTCCATCCTTGCAGGTCTTATACTGCCAATCACAAAAGATACGACACACGGCTGATACACACACAAGCTTCTGTTTCTAAATACACAAACGTGTTTCGAAATACTGGGTAAGTTTAACAGAGCAAAAAACATATACAATGAAATGCGCACCTCTCTTTGTCATAACGTAGGAACCTGATAGGGTGTGACAACTTGGGCATGCAGTTTGCATAATGCTAAGTGATGACATTTACCTTGGTAAGCTTGTTCGTTATATGGACTTCATTGTGAACAACTAAAGAGGCAAACTTGATTATATCCAGGCTTCGATAGAACAAACTATTGCTTAAACTGTGCCGGTTTGAAGCACCCATTGAGCAGCCCCCTTAATGCAGCTAACCTAAATCTGAGCCTTCATGCTTTGCCTTGTGTCTGTTAATAGAAGTGCCTATGTCTGAGGGGTCTCAGATTTCTCTGTCTTCATGATGGATGGGCTGAGGGTTTATCCCTCACATGATCAATAAAGCCTATACCGGGACGGCCGTGCTCGCACTGTACTACCTTGTTGTGATTTAACAGGAAAAGCCATTATCTTATCTTAATACCCCCGGCATGAGCCTCACTTCACAATTAAGCATGCGTTAATCATTCATCAGCCACTCTGTGATACGCCGCTAATGGAAGCCAGGTCTGTTCCTGCACGTTGATTGGAGCTATCGATTTTTATTCCACCCAGCAGGCAGGCTTGAGATATGGAATATCCAAGAATGAGAGATCGTAATACAGTTTAAAGCGGCGGGGTCTAAGAGCATATGGAAAATGGATGACTATGCCAGGGATGGGCTCCAGCAAGAGAGAAAACATTTCACAGTGCCTGAGGCAGGAAAGAATTCGCCCATTGGCCGGTAAAAATGGCTGAATGGAAGTGAGACGTGTAATTTCTATTCTGCATCTTTGCACATCTCTGCCCTGTTGTCAGTTGCACTGAACGTCGTCTCGTCTCGTCTAGTTGTATATGGCGCTAATGGAAGCCAGGTCTGTTCCTGCACGTTGATTGGAGCTATCGATTTTTATTCCCCCCAGCAGGCGGGCTTGCTGTATTGTGTTCTGTTCTGTTCTTGTGCTGCTCCATGGTCCTGGAGGAACGTTGTTTCGTTTTAACTATGTACTGTGTGTATATGGCAGAAATGACAAATAAAACCTACTTGACTTGACTTGACTCTAGATTCCTATTAAGACAGCTTGCTACACCTGAAAGATTCTGGATGAAAGAGCAGCTGTAAGTTTTGGGTCGCTCACCTCTATGTAGGCGGTGTCGTTGTTTGCGTCTTTGATATGAGGGAACCAGTCGCGAGGCGGCTTGGAGAGGTGTTTGGATTCTGTGACGAACCACAGGAGCTTGGGCCATCCTGCAGTGCACATCAACAGCAAACATATTTCGTGAAAGCGTTGCTGCTCATTTTCAGCTTCGGATCAATTAATGGTTGTAAGTAGTCCGAGGTCATAGCTGCTCCATATGTGAGTCACCGATTAACTTATTTAGCAGGATGGGCTGCAACCCAGAGTATTTGAGTCATTATTGCTCCACGAATCCATTCTTCTTCTTCTTTTCCTACTCTAGTACACAGGAGATAACATTAAAATAACATCACTGTCAAAGATATGTGTGGAAACGCCTCTTTATGACTACACCATAGACCATTACGCTCTAAGAAAGGAAAACACTGTAACGGATGACATTGCCTCCAGTGTGACATTCACTCACACTTCAACTCACTGGACAAAACCAGTATAGTAGATTCAGAAATCCAGACTATAGATTGGAGCACATGCATAAAAAAAAACAACAAAAAAGAAAAAAATACATTCCACAAATCAATCGTACGGCTGTTTAATAGTCCCAGGCCTGCTGTACATGGACCTGTTTACCCGTCTGTCGCTCTGTGCAAATGAACAGCCAGTATTTTTTGTTTTTTATCATTACTACAGCAGTATCATAATCCTGTTACCTCTGCCTATCTATGCTATTTATAAACCTTTGTCTCACTGCAGCTGAGGGCAGAAATGCTGACTGCAGGCGTCCTGGCTTAGATCACTTCACGCACACAGATACACAACCACACACACACACACACACACACACACACACACACACACACACACACACACACACACAAAACTCCTTCTTCGTGACCTTGTTGCCCCATCACGCTTCCACACACACACTCTTTTCCTCTTTCTCGCTCTCCATTGCACAGCTCTATACACACGTTCCCGTGTTTGACTGAATCAGACTCACCTTTGAACTGGGGTATTTCTCCGGTGGGTCCTTTGGGCAGCCCCTTATGGCATGCGTCGCTGGTCAAAGCCACCGTCACCCCACAGCTGCCCAAGAGAAAACCAATCTGCTGGCTGCCCGCGTCCTAGAGAGCGCCAAGCAGAGAGAACATGAAGCCATGCTTTAAACAGCCTCACAATACAAAACATCCATCACCACCTGCCAGAAATAAACCGCGGGGGCGGCCGGGGCCTTTTTCTGAAGTTAAGCTGTGAGAGATGACTGTGTGTTTCCAAAACAGCCTGTAAACTAATGTGTGTGCGCATGTGCACATGTACACTTTTAAACAAACCTGCATGAACACTTTTGACCCCTTAAATATTCGACTAATATTCTGTTTTTAAATATAATAGGTCTATGGGCTACAAAACATGTTCATGAAGTTCTTCGCACAAAATCACTCTCATATAAAGAGATCTCACCAGCTCTATTCTTGACAGTTTCAGTCCCTTTCAAAATGAGCCGTTTAAGGGCTCTGTCACTT
>JBBIGA010000001.1:8511938-8533288 GCA_037576975.1 Alestes dentex
CGCTCTCTCTCTCTCGCTCTCTCTCTCTCTCTCGCGCTCTCTCTCTCTCGCTCTCTCTCTCGCTCTCTCTCTCTCTCTCTCGCTCTCTCTCTCTCGCTCTCTCACTCTCTCTCTCTCTCTCTCTCTCCACCCCCTCCCTTTCTCTCTCTGTCTCCCTCCCTTTCTCTCAGTCCGTCTCTCCCCTCCCTCACTCGTCCTCGTAAATTTTGACACCTCTGTAGCCCAGAGTGAATTGAAATGCACAGCGCACTTCTGCTACGAGGCGAGAGGGAAACGGAGCGGCGGCGTGGCGGAATGTGTTTGCGCGAGGCGGCCATACTCCAGGGGCTGAAAGTCAACACGTCCAAAAACATTTCGTTCTTTCAAATCCAATTGGTGTTAGAGCTCATATCTTACATCAGAATTCCTGCTGACACGCTCCTTTCATCCAACAGCTTGACTGACACGCACATTTTGAAGGATACTGATTTTGCGGAGCTACAAATTCTGATGACTGATGATATCGGCTGCTATTTGGGTTTCATATCTGGGCAGAAATCCCAGAGATCTTTTAGATATAGAGATAAATAATTATAAATTGTGGAATATAATTATCAGTCATGATTATAGAAACAGTAGCGCTGGGGACAGAGGATACCAGCGTTCTATTATTAACAAGCAAAAGCATGCTAACTGCTGAGATAAATGGTTTTAAAACAATCAGCTTAGGCGCCTAAGACTTTTGCACAGCACTGCGCATGGGGCCAGATGTGATCTGCACCGCAGCATGAGGCAAATCCCTACTCACATCTGCCCAGGGTACCGGCAGAGCCGCACCTCAGCACAGCACACGGAGGCGGTCACACACGGCACAGACACCGCATTTCACATTTCAAGCAAACGTGCAACAGATGCACAGATTCAGCATCGGTCTCAGTGACTGATGAGTCTGTCCATACCGCTGACTACTGTGTGGAGAAATATTTTGAAAAGCCTCCTCTTTCTTCATATACCGCCAAAGAAAGAAAGAAAGAAAGGAAACGCTGGCCCTGAGATGATGGACGTTCATGATGGATTTGTCAAGACTGTAAACCAACACCATAAACTACGGATTACAGCAAATGAAACATACTGTCAGTACAGGCAGAAAGTACACGCTGCAGTTTTTATCCTCGTCTTTAATAAATCTGACCCCAATGACAGCCTTCCGAACGCCCCAGAAAGGACATGAAATTCTAGTAAACGATCAGATATTAGCGCTGAGTAATTTAAACAAATATCTTAAGCCTTAAATTACAGCAAAGCAAATGCTCTGACATACCGTGGGTCTGGGAAGAACATGGCACGCTGTGCAGAAATGCTAAAAACTAGGGATGCATGACTGGAACCGGCCAAGACTGGAATTTTCCCTCAAAGCACACATTCGGCAACCTGTCCGTTTATTTGTGAATGAATTTAATAAGTTCAATTACATGAGTTGGGTAAGTGCACTCGTGCTGCATTCAAAGCTGCCTCGACATTTTTTGAGGTAACTCTCAGATTCATGGTATTTGAAACAATTTTTTTCATTTGAAATTCCACTCAGGCCTGGTGTTGTGACTTTGACAAACAGAGAGTGCTGCCAGTGCCCTGTGTACTTGTTCTGCTCCCGCAGTCTTTGGCCAATTTGGCTGTAAAGAAATTGGAAGCATTCATAAAAGTTCATGACTGGTGAGTCCCGACTCTTAAAAATAGCTATTTAAGAGAAAGTGTAACAAACAAGGCATTCATCTGCTGGCTAGAAAATACAGTGAAAAGAACATCCCTAGTTAAAACTATTTATCTATTTAACAGAAAGTGCCTCAAAAAGTGGTTCATCTGCTGGTTAGAAACTAAAATGAAATGAGCACAGGTTTGATTCTCACTGCTCGTCATTGCATGGATTTGTTAAATCCTATTAGCAGCACCTGATTTAATTTCAACCAGACTCGGTAGTGGACTGCCTGTAAACACTGGGCTTCCTCAAGATGTTATTAAATAACTGAAGTTTGAAAGGAGGATCATAAGTGAACTCTTGTTAGTTCTTATAACTAACTAGCTGCCCAGAAGGCTGTGGGTTTCGAATCCCAGGACTGCTAGTGGCACCACTGAGGTACCCTTGAGTAAGTAACACTGCTCCCCAGGCGCCCACCGTTGGTGGCAGCCCATTGCTTCACTTGGTGAATGGGTTAAATGCAGAGAGCGTATTTGTTAAAAAGGGCTGCTAGTCCATACCGAAGCCCCTAGACCTCCAGATTGGCTGAACCACAAGGAAACCTCTTGATCAGAAATTCCTGTGTGGTGTCTTTTATGAGCTGGAACAGTCCTAATGTCTTCATTCAATCTTTATAAACCTCAAGTTGTCTGAAACAGTGGCTCCTAACTATCTGTCTACGTGTAACAAGAACTTCGGCCCCAACAGCAGGTGTGATGCATTGCCCTGGAAGCTGTTTTGTATTTCTCTTGACAGATTTAAGAGAGGTCAGGGTTCTCCACCAGTCATGACCCCATACTGTTGTAAAAACCTGACCCAGTCACGTTCAGTAGCCAGGTAGAACACTTTGTTCCCTAAAGAGCTACAACACATGAGTGTGATGTGCCAAACTGTTACATTTAATTTAGCTAAAAGCATACTAATCAACTCAGCAGCCAAGTCATGCATTCAAATTCCTAAACATACCTACATGACTCATTTTTTTATTCCTTGTTTGCTAGATTTTTAGACACATTCATCTTCCTGGAGCAGCTGGTTTTTTCAAGGCAAAGCCAAGAAATAGAGGAACCTAATGAGAGCAAATGGATCTCTAATGGCGGGCTTATGAATGATGCTGTAAGAATCTAAAGCCTATTTGAAAGCATATTGTTGGAAAGGACCAAGGACGAAATCACGCGGCTACTTAGCTGGGCTGCTTTATCATTTTGTGTATTATTAGTATCGCTGCTGCATTGTGGGTATATTAATTGAAATTGCAGTTTTCAATTAGTCTGAAATATTGAAAGACTGAAATGAGTGTAGCTCAATTAGCAGTGTGCTGGATGCATTACTGTCATTTCAACAAGCATTTCAGGAGACAAATTACACTAAAGACCAGAATTTTCCTGCATGTTTTTAGCACACTGTCCGGCCAAGGCTTAGATCTTGCTGATTCAAGTACCTGGACAGTCACTGGCGCTCACACAACTTCACAACTACATTATAAGGCTGAAAGTATCCAGACATCTCTTTTAATAAGTAAATTAGACTACTCTATACAGCCTTCGCTGACATAGATATACACGTGGATTGTAATATTTCTTGTATTATTGTATTATGACAAAAGAATGACCTGCCAAACATGAGCCTAAGATCGCCATGTCCAATATCCAGCATTGACTTGAAGGGTATAAAGCACCTCCAGCACTGGGCTGTGAAACAGTGGACCTGCATCTTCTAGAGTGATGGAGTTCCATCCGATACATTTGGAATGAGTGGGAGTGGCATTATGATCCAGAACTGATCCGTCAACATTAGCACCTGACCTCATTAATGTTCTTGCGGCTGAAATGTGATCAAAACTTCACAGCAATGTTCTATAATACAGTGTAAAGCCGTCCCAGAAGAGCAGAGACTGTTTCTGCTACAGAGGAACAATAAACTCCTTATTAAACAGCATAAAATAGCAGGGGTGAAAATCCTTCGTTTCATAACAAAGTCAACCTGAAATCAAAACTGACATTTTTCACCTTCTTAGTTCATCATATTAAGCATGGTTCATTACGTCATATTGAAATCTTCTGCCCAATTATGACAACTTGTCCGCCGCAAAGGCATCTTTAAATTTTTGACTGTCATGCACTGTAAAAGCTATTCATAAACTGCGACCAGAGCTACCCCATTCTAGCATCATTTGTAGCAGTGTACCTATACACAAAGTCCTCAGGTTCAATCCAAGGTCAAGATATGATTCTGTTTTCTGTACTTTGTCCGTAAAAATGTTTTGATTCTGCATCCCTCTGATCCAGTACTACACCGAAATCCAAGTGTGCAATAATAAACTGATATGACGGTGTACAGCAAATGTATAAACAATACATAAATAGTCAGAGTAGGCATGGGTTCCTAGTTCTGACAACGGTTTCCACCGAGGTCAACAAATGAGAGAAGCTCTGATGTGTTTCAAAACACTATTTTGAATGTTCTTTATCAATAATACTAACATTAAAGCATTAGCTACAGGAAATGCAGGCAGCTACATGGTTACCTATATGTTAAAAGGATAGAATTAAAAAAAAAACAGACCAAACCATTCTAGCATCATTTGTAGGAGTGTACTAATACAAAAATTTCTCAGGTTCAATTCAAGGTCGAGACTCGATTCTTAGTCTTACACCGAAATCCAAGTGTGCAATAACAAACTGATATAACGGTGTAGAGCAAATGTATAATGAACAATACATACATAGCCAGAGTAGGTATGGGTTCCTAGTTCTAACAATGGTTTCCACCCAAGTCAACAAACGAGAGACGCTCTGATGTGTTTAAAAACACTATTTTGAATGTTCTAATAATACTAATATTTTACTGAAACTGTTGCATTACCTTAAAGCATTACCTACAGGAAATGCAGGCAGCTACATTATCGCACCTGGTTACCTATCTGTTAAAAGGATAGAATTCAAAAAACCAAACCATTCTAGCATCATGAGCAACACACCCCAGGTAAGCAACATTAACGGACATGGCTAATTCCGGAGAAGCACTTCTCCAACTACCATGCGTACGCACATCTGGTGGCCTTGTCCAAGTGTGAGTACGTGTTTGTTTGGTGTTACATTTCCAGGCCGTTCAACAACAAACACTGTGATTAACAGTTTGCACCACACTGCAGTGCCGGAGAGAAGCTAAGGTGGAAGAGGACAGCAAAGCAGAACGATATTCCGCTCCAGGTTAGCCTCTACTGGCGGCTCTCGTCCTCCCACCGCTCGGCTCTGCTTCTCCCGAAGCAGCCCCGAGAGCACGGCTCGGATTACAGTACACACGTGTGTCTGGAGGAGCTTCCATCTGGATCCCACCAAACTGAAAAATCAATAGCTAAGGCTTTGTCTACCGAAAAAAAAAAAAAAAAAAAAAAACACATGAATAAACTGCTACTCCATGACCTTGGTAACTATTCTTGTGTGAAGTGCCTCAATACACAGATCATGAGTTAAACTCTAAAAAGCAGCTCAGTGGCTCAGCCGGTACCAGCAGAGTCAATGAGTGGCAGCTGCAGGAACGTACCGTATATTTACCTCCTCCCTCCTCTTTCATTTCTTCACAAACTCTCTTTCCGACTTTCCTTTCTTGCTCGTTTCATCGTTCTTATGTCTGTCATCATCTTTTTCTTTACTCTTTATTCTTTTGTCCCCCCCCATTTGTCCTCTCTCATTTGCTTTCTTTCTGACTTTCCTTTCTTGTTCGCTCCATCTTTCTTTTCTCTTTTCCAATTGTTCCTTCTCACTTTTTTCCTCTGTAAGGCTTTTTTTTTTCTGCTTCTTTCTTTTTCTATGTTGTCCTCTCATTGTCCTTTTCTTTACTCTTTTTTTCTCCCATTTTTCCTCCCTCGTTTCCTTTCATGCTAACTTTCTTGCATGCTCCAGCTTTCTTTTCTCTTCTCTTTTTCTTCTGTCCCTTCTCACTTTTTTTCTGCTTCTTTCTTTCTGTCTTTTTTCCTTTCTCTTCATTCTCCATCACTTTCTTCCTTACATTCTCTTTTCTTTCTGCTTATTCTCTGGCTCTCGTCTTTTTTTAACTTACTCTCTTTCTGACTTTCCTTTCTTGTTTGCTCCATCTTTCTTTTCTCTTTTCCAATTGCTCCTTCTCACTTTTTTTCCCTCTGTAAGGCTTTTTTTTCAGCTACTTTCTGTTGTCTATGTTGTCTCTCATTGTCTTTTTCTTTTCTCTTTATTCGCCCTCACTTTCTTCCTTACATTCTCTTTTCTTTCTGTTCATTCTCTGGCTTTCTTTTCTTCTTTTTTGTTCTGATCGCCTTGCTTCTTTCTGTCATTCTTTCTGTCTTTCATTCCACTTTGCCTATCTCTCTTGTTCTCTTTATTTCACTTTTCAATTGGTTTTTTGAACTTTTTTCCCCCATCTTTCTACCGCTTTATTTCCCTCTGTGTTCCTTCTTTCCACGAAATGACAGGTTGCAGGTACTGTGGCCCATGAGAACAGTAGTATAGTCTCTCTGCAGGCGGAGGCCACTCCTCGGCCTCCTCATTCCGGCCTGCGGTGGAAAGAATCTGCAAGGCTGGAAAGCACAGCCTCATGAGCAAAAATTCTGCTTTATTTATCCAAGAGGGATTACGAGCAGACAGAATATTTCCAAGCCAGCGCTTCGTCAAGCCCGGGGACAAGACAGGAACAGCAGTGAAGCTACAGTTCGTCCCAAAGCTCCTTTATTGATCAACACTACAAGATCCAGCTGAGGCCAGAGCAGCAAAGTCTTTTTTGTTCCGCAGCTTCCACTCAGAGCGAGTTGTGCTACAAAGATAAGCACTAAACACACGTGGTGATGATGATGATGATGATGATGTGATGTCACTGGTTTCCTGTTCCACGCGGGTTTAATCAGGACCGGCCAGCTCACACAAAGAGTGCAAAGATCAGAGCGGGAAGTAAACCGGCGGAACGTTCTTCATTTTACACCGAGCTAAGTTGAAAAAAAAAAAAAAAAGCCACAGGCAGCACCACCCCCAATATGAGCAGCTTAAATCAATCTGGGGCAGCTGGTGGTCTCCTGGTTAGGGAGATGCCCCTGCACTCAGAAAGTAGGTTTGAATCCCAGGGCTGCCAGTGGCACCCCTGAGGCACCCTTGAGCAAGGTAGCATCCCCGCACACCAAAAAGTGACATATTAACATTTAAAAGTGACATATAAACACTCAAACACACATATATGTTCCTTTTTTAAAAACACAACACTATTCACATATTCAAGCATTTAGCTTCACCCAGTTCCTTGCAGGGAAAATTCAACCAACTCACTTAATTACGGTTTTAACCAACCTCTCCTTGTCCTTTTTCTGCTAATATTTACATCCCCTCAAGAGGAAGCAGGTGGGCTGACTGCCGGACACAGCACAGAAATATATACTATAAATATCCTTTGGAAGGAGAAAAAAAATACCCTTGGAAAAAAAAAAAAATTCAAACAAGTAAATACACAATTATTCCACCCATGGCCGTGTTCTGCTAAAGTTAATGTTCTCGTCTTACAGGTTCTGGGTTAAAAATCAATGATTCTCAGCGCACATACCCTCACACACTATATGGTGAAGCCACCAGGGAATAAAGCTTTCAGTGTTTTCCGTGCATTGTTGCATCTATTGGATAGTTGTTATATTGGCACATTACACACTAGAGCAGACAGGTCACCTTCGCTAATAATAATAATAATAATACTAATAATCATTACAAAGTGCCCCCTTCTAGTCACGTGCGAACAACGTGAAATTCTTTCCCTGCATTTACCACATTCACAAAGCAAGCAGGGGGCTGCCACCAGCAGTGTGTGGGGACGACACCTTGCTCAAGGGTATCTCGGTGGTGACACTAGCAGTCCTGGGATTCGAACCCACAACCTTCTGATTGCAGGGACAACAACCTAACCATTAGGCCACCAGCTACCCCAACGCTAATATCACTACTACTTCCACTAACAACAAAACAACAACAACGGCAATAATAATAACAACAATAATAACTGATTTTATTATCAACATTATGATTGTTGTTGTTACTATTATTGTAATTGTTGCTATCGTTGTTATTATTATTATTATTATTGCCGGTGATGTTGTTGTTGCTGTTGTTGTTTACATGTTGATATCCAGGATGCCAGACCGATGCCAGAATCTCCCAGTGTGGACTCCTGTTATCATGGATGCAGCTGTTTACATAAATATATTCATGTGACCATCTGTAGCAATGAATAAAGAAAAATCTGAATTATATTTTCAACAAACAACTCCTCACACAGAACAGAGCAAAATGTGTTAAAGCAGGCTTTCACCTTTGGTTCGGGTGCCCATGGTGATAGGACCGCCGAGTGCTGTTCCGTTTCTAAGGTGCGAGAGAATTTCGATACGAGTAATCACACTAGATCAAACGTTATTGAGAACGCCCACACTGAGCCGTGTGTCTGTGTTTATTGCGCTAGAACCTCCTCCAGCGACCTGCCTGCTCCTATTCAGTATTCCGGGACCACATTATTTAATCAACCCCGCTGACGATGCATAATTATTGTCTGAATAGTGGAAAATACTCTGATAAATGGCATGAATTCATATCGCCCACCCCTTATTTGTGTGTATGCGTGTGTGGGCTTGTTTGTGTGTGTGTGTGTGTGTGTGTGTGTGTGTGTGTGTGTAATTGTTTGCTTAATGAGAGGTTTGCTGATTGTACAGCAGGTGAGTTTGTTTAAACATGGTGTAACTTCAGTATCAGATCTCCTGTACAGCACAACACCACGTTCCTACACCCAGCATGCACACACACACACACACACACACACACACACACACACGTGCCTCCTAAATGAGATCACACCTCATATTTACAGTTTCACACACGCAGACACACATGTACGTATGAACACACACACACACACACACACACACAAAGGTCTTGTGACAAAAACAATGAGTTGTGTGTTTTATCTCTGCCAGTTGAACACGTCTCATGTTACAAAAGAAAAAAAAAATTGTTATGCCGCAGGCCTAACCGCTTCTTCTAACAGTTAAATCTTTGTCTGACACAGAAAAAGCTCATAGTGAGCATGTTTCTCTCAGGAAGGCTACCACACAGTCGCGCTGGAATTTCCACTCCAAAGCCAGAACAGACAATTATGCCACTTTTCACCAACACAAGGCTTTCTGTTTACTGTCCAGCTCCTAATATGTCAAATACTGTTTTACAAAGTTAGATTACAGCATAAAGCACTTCAAATGATACAGCCCTTTTCTTCAGCCCAGCCTAACTGAGTTTCACAGTGAAGCTGCTGTTCGTCTCTCTGTCCTGTCAATAGTCTTTCACACGGACCAGGTCCAGGAGCTCCTGTGGGTGTTTTGAAATTTGGCCTGGAATTCTAAAGTACAAGCCACAACTGAACAAAATGATCGATCGATGATCAAGTACAAACAGTGTAATTGGCAGTTCCTTGGCTCAGCGATGTGTCCAGTGGGACAGCAGTGACTGTGGCCCCAGGCCTGTGAGATAAAACAGCAGAACCTCAAATGAAGCCTCTGAGATGCTGCTTTAGTCTGTAAACAGTGTAAAGAGAGTGTAGTGTAGCTGCCATGTTTACGTAAGTGGTACCATGAATGTGTAGAAATAGGTGCTTGCTTTACATCCTTAAATTACACTCTTCAATAAAAGGTGTCACACAGGATTCTAGTCAAGTTCCCTAAAGCAGGGGTCCCCGACCACCGGGCCGCGGACCGGTATCAGTCCATGAGTCATTTG
This sequence comes from Alestes dentex, assembly GCA_037576975.1. NCBI lineage: Eukaryota > Metazoa > Chordata > Actinopteri > Characiformes > Alestidae > Alestes > Alestes dentex. The sequence continues at coordinate 8,521,419 of JBBIGA010000001.1, forward strand.
GTGCCAGGCCGCACAGAAAGACCGAATAAAAAATATTTTCTTGATTATCTTTTACATTTAAGGCATTTAGCAGATGCTTTTATCCAAAGCGACTTCCGTTCCCTAACTACAGGGGGCAGTCTCCCTGGAGCAGCTTGGGGTTAAGGGTCTTGCTCAGGAACGCAGTGGTGGTCTGCTGAAGGTAGGGTTCGAACCCATGACCTCTTGGTCAAGTGGCAAGTATCCTTCTAGGCCTCCACCACCCCCCGAGAGTCTGAAAGATCTTTTATTTTGAAAAAATGCTCGTCTCGGTCACGTGATACGGTATATCAAAAACTTAGCCCACAAGCTAGTAAAAATAAGTAAAAAACAAACACACTTTGTTTTTAGTTGTATCTGTACCGGCCTGTGAAAATATTGTTTTACATGAAACTGACCCAAGGCGCTAAAACAGGTCGGGGACCGCTGGTCTAAAGAACTGTTTTTGTAAATGATGTGGAACCTTTTGGAGATATGAACAACTTTCACATACTGTAAAGGGCCTCTATGTCCTTGTGTCGGTTCTTTAAAAAGGTTCTTCGCATCTCATTCACAAACATGGTTCTTTTAGGAATCACATATTAAAGGGCTCCTCTGTGAGATCATGCAAAGAACTCTTTCTTGCACATTCCATTTGAAGAGGGTGGAATTTTTCAGGTACGTTACAATGTGTGTAATTTTAAATGACCTACATCATACAAAATTCCCTACATGTTTTTAAATAAAGGAGATGTTTAATTAAAGTTTCAAAACATACCACTGACTGCCCATTTTGCAAAGTCAATATATTTGAACTAAGCAGCAAATGTAGCTCATTTTGAATTCTTGGGAAAGTTTTAGTAGCTTAAATTATAAACATGTCAAATCCATGTTATAGTACATCATATTTATTGCAGTTTTCATCACCATAATGTGAAAAGTAGAAGCTGTGAAATATTAACACCATCTAAGAATTTCCTCGTATTTGACGAGCCCCCCTTTTTCCATATCGAAAGCTTGCAACTGAGCTGGCAGGGAAATCACCAGTTTGTGCAAAAGTCCCAGGTCAGCAGATCAAATCCACTTGAGACTTGCCTGAGCTTGTGCTTCAGTGGAATGATGACTCTGAAAAAAAAAAATCTGACCTCAACATGGTCAATGTCACAATATTAATTTAAATATAACCTGATCTCACAACACTCCTATTGGTGCTTCATATTGTTGGGTGGTTAACTGAACTAGCTAGGAAACTGTTCCCTCTCCACACACTGGAACACTGAATCAGGCTTTAAGCTGTGGTGCTTTTGTCTCTGTAAATAAAACACAAGCCTAGATACAGAAATACGGCCGTTCCCACAGGGACTCGCTGCCCGTGACCCCGGTGTGGAGCACCAGCTGATAAGAGCCGCTGGAGGTGTCCGTATCAACAACTGAGGGCGTAAAAATAAAAAAATGTTCCAAGCCAACAGGAAGTGCTGCACACTGACGGGAAGCAAACAGCGTGGACAGTTTCAATTCTGACGGGCCTTATCTGACCAGATATATCAGCCTGGAGTGGGGTTTTTTCACACAATTGGACAATAGACAGTAGGAAATATCACTGTACCATAACAACCAGTCAGGGGGGAAAAAAGGGGCCAAAACAATCCAGAGCAAATTCTGTTACAGACGAACTATGTCAAGAATCTAATTTATTTCCATTCAAATGTCATAATGATGAAGGCATCACAGAAAGAACACTGCGAACCAAAGGGAAGCAGGTAACTATGGCGACAGGAGGGAGAGAGAGAGAGAAAGAGAGAGAGAGAGAGAGAGAGAGAGAGAGAGAGAGAGAGAGAGAGAGAGAGAGAGAGAGAGATGACAGCAGGAGTAAAATCCTCTGTTATTGGCATCGACTGTCGAAATCCCGAGAGGCCCTAGTGCATGAAGTGCTCGCTCTAGTCTAGGACACACAGCTGCATTTGAGTGAATGGCCCTCATTGTAAGCACATGTAAGTGTACAAGCATGTTCAGTTTTCCACTGTAAAATCTCGCTATATGGCCATCCCGGCCAGGCCCTCTCAGCCTCGGTCAGTGTAGCTCTTCAGGACATGAATAGAGCAATTCATTAAACGATATTGGACAGATCAATCATTTCAATTGTTAATTTCCTTGTGCCATAATAAGATTGGCCCTAATTAGACTGAAAATTGCGTAAGCTACATCCTTCATGCCGCAAAAAGAGAGACTTGGCGTGTTCCTCTCAGAGATAGGTGAGGGTACCGAGTTGAAATGATATAATGATAAAAAAAAGTGATGAATCACACAGGGACATGAGCTAACAGGGTATTTTGAATTCAAATACAAAACACATTCATGTCCTATAAGGAGCTCACGAGTGCGCGCCGCTTCGGGCTCGATTGTTACCCGATGAGCCTCCTCTGTCCGAATACCCTTCTATGCATCTCTGAATTTTATTTCAACTGGGACCAAATTGGGTCCTGAAATGAAAATGAAAAAAGCAGCTTCCCAAAATCATAAAAATAACAAACAACTATTAAAGGTTGCCAGGTTTAGATATGACAGCAACAAGTTGCCATATAGATATAAATCAGTTATCTTGACTATTCTAGTGAAAACAAGAGGAGCTTCAAGCAAGCAGTGAGTGTTGTTTAGCTCGAGAGGATAATGCCTTATGGTGCCTTTAACTACTGTAAAGGAGATGGAGAGGGATTAGCTGGTTGGTTGGGCTGGGGACCGTGCACACACACATACACACACACACACACACACACACACACACACACAGGCAAGCTTGGGGAGAAAGGGGAGTGCACCGGCTTTCCACTGAGTGATTTGCTGGGTCTGGAGTTAAAGCAGATGATATAGTAATCAGTGCCCTGCCTGAGCTCAGCCAGCCTTAACCAGGCGATAGGCTGCCTCTCGCCCACGTGGCACACAGCACCAACGGGCTAAGCCATCCCTTGCGGCATACACATTCTGCCCTTATAAAGGTACTATAGTGTGTGTGTGTGTGTGTGTGTGTGTGTGTGTGTGTGTGTGTGGGCAAATTAAAAATGAATAAAAGGTCATTGGAAGTAAGCAGGCTCAATTCAATTAAAATGGCCCAAAAAATCCACTGCTTTCTTAATTGGAAAATTAATAAGCATAGCGCACTTAAAGTCGCTGTGGCATTTCCTTTTCTTTTTTTTTTTCCTTTTCTTTTTTTTTTTTTTTTTTTTTAACACATCACAAGTCTTAGAATGCTTAATGTTTGGGCTCTATAAAAAGGCCAGAGCTTTGCATATTAGTTACAATACTTAGCGAGAAGTGTTTGGGATGGAGCTGCTAGCCCTCCGTGGGCTAATGAAGTCATCTTACAGCGCATTAGAGCTCCTTTTTAATCTGGCTTTACTGAGTCAGCCCACTGCCGCGTAATGCGGCGGGCTTAAGCTCCCGCACTGACACACTGCAAATGTTCGGCATGAAGGACTTTGTATTGCAGGTAGATAGGCCCGTAGGCCCAGACATTCAAAGCTGTCTGGCGTAATCCAGGCAGTGGTGACGCATCCTCCGTTCCACACGCATCTCCACACATCTCGCGGGGCAAAGTGACGGATTACACACGCAACTATCAGTAAAGCCCGGAAAGTAGCTGCACTTAGCAGGCGTCCATTAAAAATGGAAACGCAAAGTACATTCACTTGAGTTTAGGTACGTCCCGATTCATTTTTTTCCAGAATTGAGTCCATATATTAATTTTTGTGCTTAACACAGCTGCACTTTACACTTTACATATGTTTCTGTTAGCACGACCAATCCATTTCAGCCCCTGTTGGGTTAGTGTCGGGCAAATTAAATGCGTTCTGCCCACGTTATGTAAGAAACTGCCCCACAAACCTAAATGGGCAGCGGACGGGTTGGTGAAAATCAAAACTCCCTCATGCATAGGGTGACCAGACGTCCTCTTTTTCCAGGACACGTCCTCTTTTTGAGACCTGCGTCCGGCGTCCGGCCGGAATTTTAGAATCGTCCAGGATTTTGAGCTGCCTAAACTTTCGTCACGTCATGGGCATCTCTCATAAACTACAAGTCCAGAACAGCCGTCCGGTGCACGGCCAACGGCCCGAGATGTGGCCGAGATGCGTGCCCCGCCCCGCCCCGTCCCACCCTCCGCATCCACGGCCGAGCTGGTAAAGAACGTCCGCGCTAAGGGGTCCTCTTTTTCACAATCCCAAATCTGGTCACCCTACTCATGCATAGGCACGGAGGGGGAGCCAAGTAAAAGGTGAAAGTGATCATTCTGTCATATGTGAACACACCACAGCACACAGTGTGAATTCTTCCTCTGCATTTAACCCATTGAACCCATTCACCAAGTGAAGCAGCGGGCAGCCAGGAACACAGCGTGTGGGGATGGTACTTTACTCAGGGTACCTCAGAGGCACTTACAGTCTTGGGAATCGAACCCACAACTTCCTGATTGCAGGGTGAACGCGCTAATCACTAGGATACCAACATGGGAGGATTTGCGCAAAAAGTGGGTGCAGATATTGTATGTGCAGCTCGTATATATTCGGTCTGAGCAGCTCATGGTGGCTGTTTCCAGTGGATTTGTCCTCCCCCTTTAAAAAGCAGGAGTAAATTAGCTTCAGGGTCTCAGAAGACGTGCTGATGAGAGACTTCCTTTAACAACGGCAGCCGACACAGCAGTGAGACGGATGCACGCGCTGAAAGACTGTTTACCATCAGAATCACACTGTTTAAACTCTCGGGAACAGACGTACATGTGTGAGAGGGTGCGCCGCAGAGTATGTGGTTGTGTGGCCGCACGCAGTCTGTGCTCTCAAACTCGCTAGACTCAAAAAAGGCGGAGTGGAGTCACACTTGTGGAGGTTGCTTCGGTGGGGAAAAAAAACTGTTCACATCACTCTTTTTTCATCACTGAACTTTCGTGTTCTGTTTTGTCTCAAACTTTGGTCTCAGAATGACTGAATTGTGCCTCTCAACCCTGTTAGACGTCGTTCTTGCTCCTATTTTTATTGTCGCTGTTTTTTACTAGTATTATTTTATTACTGTTGTTTGTAGTATTAGTTGTTTTGTGTCATATTTTGCACTCAAACACTGGCTTGAAATCATGACAAACACATTCTTCCTAAGAATGCAGTTCAATTTAACAAGTCAGTAGAGCACAAACATATTGGATAACTACTCCAGGACTCTTCAGAGTTAAGCTTTAAGTGGAAATGCTCACTGAAAGGCTCAGTGTAAACTGCAATATACCAAAATATACTACCTGACTGCCTGAATGCCTAATCCATGCTTCAGACCTGTGGGTGGCTGTATGCAGGTTATCCACATGCAGTCGTCTGTACGCTTGTTCTGTGTTTAACCCATTAGCTTCTTGGTAACTGTGGAGTAAATTCATAGGCATGTTAACTGAAATGAGCTCTATCACTTACACATCCTACTGTTACAGCATGATATGCACAGAGACAGACACAAAGGCTGGGAAGGTCTGGTTATGACATATTGGCTCTCACTTAAAATAACTTTTCCTTCTTCCCAAGCCAGCTCTCATTACTTGAGCCTGAAGAGGCCTGCGGTTTTTCAGAACTCATTCGGCGGGATCTGCTCTACCTGTGTATGACAGAGAGTGAGCGTGGGAAGAAAACAGAGATTGCCATCTCGCCACGTTTGACCGCACAGGACAACTCTCCCTTGTCAAACAGACAGGACCTGATCCAAGGCAGCCACCCCGTTTGTTTTATGTACGCCACCAACCTTTAACAGGCCCTTCATCCTCAGCAGAGACGTCTGTGAAGAGGCTGAAGGACCGACACAGAAGCCGTGCTACGATACACTTAGGAGATGTGTTCAGTACAACACACATTGAGATATATAACATATCTAAGTAACATGTATAACATAGGTATAACATACTTATAAACACAACAATCAACCATAATGCTAAAACCACTTTGTATTGTGTAGGTCCTCATTGTGCCCCCAAATCAGCTCTGACACACTCTGAACACAAGGCTTCCATGCATCTGACTCATCCTTCTAGCACGTCAGATGCTCTAATCAACACCTTGTCATGTTTCTCAAACCATTCCTGAAGAAGTTTTGTCATGTGGCAGGGCACGTTATTCTGCTGAAAGAGGTCACTAACATTAGAGAATGCCTCTGGAGTAAAGGAGTGTGCTTAGTCAACAACATTTAGGTACATGTCCAAATAACATCCACATGAACCCAAAAGCATTTGTCATTTTTACTAATGTTTCCCAGCAGAACGTAGCCCGGAGCATCACACCCCATCCACGGCTTGCCTTCTTCCCACAGTGAAACCCAGCACCATCTTCCCCTTAGGTAAGCAATGCACACTCACCTGAGCATCCACGTGATGTACAAGAAAACGCGATTAACCCTCGTGTGGTACCGTGGGGTCTATGTGACCCCAGCCCTGCTTAAACTATAATTCTCTTGAAACTATCAAGAGCAGTGACCTCCCTTTTCACATATTTTCTTGTAAGGCCGTCCTAACAATGTAGCACACTTTCGCTACTTTTCATCTGTTCATCTGTTTATTTTTTTATTTATTGCTATTTCCTCAAATGGACCCCATAGTACCTTCAATGTAACATACCTATTTTTCTCCTATTTCAACCCAAGCTGTTCCAGATCTGGTCCGGTCAATTTCAAGAACAGTAACGTGACCACTGACAATTATTACACGTTAATTTCTTCGGCCACAACTTCTTGATGAGAGCGTTTGTTATTTTTACTGAAAACGTGCCCAACTTTGGAGAGCATAAGAAAGACAAGCGACAAGAGTTCTTGAAGGAACCGGCCCTTGCTTTGATCATCCCACGTGCATGTCAAAGATTGGAAGTGCAGCAACACTTGTCAAACAGGTCATTCGCAGTTGTGGTGTGAATCATACTGCAGTGATAAAGTGTGTTTTTTTCAGTACTGACACCGTAACATTTTTCATGGTACCAGAGCAGGGTTAATCAAACCAGGCTACCTTCTGCCATTGCTCCACTGTTCACTTCAGACACTCATGTGCCCATTGTATACGCTATCAGAGTCAGACGGGCTCAGCATGGGCACTCTGACCTGTCTGCAGCTACACAGTCCCACATACAGCAACCTGCAATGCATTGTTACCCCTTTTACACTGTTCTGTTCTGGTTCACGCACCAAGTTTTGAACTGTTTGGGGCATTTCGACCAAAAACAAATTGGTTCAGAACCTGAAAAGTTGTTTTCCCACCTAGAACCAAAAGACCGGTCCCGTGCCAATTCTGACGTCATTAGTAGGTGTGTCATTCGACAGTTTTGAGAGGAAGCAGAACGTAACAGTTGAGAACCCGATGGAAAATAATATATCTTCCAAAAAAGAACATCCCCTGTCCTGCAGAGGGAGCAAAATGTGTGTTGGCAATTTGTTACTACTGTTTACTGTTGTGCTTTACAATGCTTGCACCACTTTTAGCAGGTACATCCCACACGATTTGCCATTTTGGATGTTCCGACCCAGTCGTCTAACCATCACAGTTTGGACCTTGTCAAAGTCATTCATATCTTTATGTTTCTCCATTTTTCCTGCTTCCAACACACCAACACATCAACATCAGGGGTGGTGGTGGTCTAGTGGGTAGGATACTAGCCTCTGGACCAAGAGGTCATGGTTCGAGTCCTACTCTCACCACTGGGTTCCTGAGCAACACCCTTAACCCCAAGTTGCTCCAGGGAGACTGCCCCCTGTAGTTAGGGAATGGAAGTCACTTTGGATAAAAGCATCTCTTAATGCTGTAAATGTAAGATCTGTCTGTTCACTTGCTGCCCAATTTATCCTTTGACAGGTGTCACTACAGTGAGACAATCAATGTTATTCAGTTCTCCTGTCAGTGGTTTTAATTTTATGGCTGACCTGTGCATATCATATACATATATGTATCCTTCATTTTTGGTGTTTGTCACTTATTTATTTTAAATCATTTGAAATTGTAAGATGCCGTTTACACTGTATTCATTCATATTTCATGAGGAATGGATTTATCAGAGCAAAGGTGATGCCTATATATATATATATATATATATATATACATATTTCCACATCCAACATTTTGCATTTGTACAATATTTTGTATTTTGTACATTCTTTGCCTGTCAGCAATCAAGAAGCCACCAATATTATTTCCAGCAGACTTTGTGTCCAAACCTTTTTAAGCATGAAAACAGTTTTGTCTCATTTGCTGGAAGGTCATTTCAAACCTGTCAGTGCAGCTCATCCCATGCCAGGATATAATTTTGGCACAATTTTGGGATCATTATCCTGCTGAAGAATGACATTTTGTCCATTGATATATAAACCAGAAGGAATTGCTGGATGTTGAGAAATGGAGTTATACTTTTCTTTTTTCATGATCCAACACAAAGTGAAATCCGCGCACTAAAGACTGACCTGATGTGTCTTTTTGAAAAACTATCGCTTCAGCCTTTGTGGCCAAAAAATGTGTTACTACTGACTATAAAATACTGAACACCATTCAGCTAAAAGTATCTATTATGGTTTTCTTGTTATAAAATTTTGAAAAAGCAATGTATCCTTTTTTTTTTTAAATCTGAGGGTGGGTCCAAACTTCTGGCCTGTTGTGGATATATTTATATAAAGCTGGCTGATGTAATGTGGTGTGCATTTGGTTAATGTGGTGTAATGCATGAATTCCAAGGTGAGATTAATCCCATCACCCGTGATAGCCTGTGTGTGTATAAATAAACATCAAGCACGTCTCCATTTCCTCTCCTCATTCAGAGTAAGCACATATCCTTCTTCATAAATACTTTTCTTTTTTTTTTCACTTTTCCCGACGCAGGACATCAGGCCTGACGCTCATTTGCATTTAGATTAGCTGGTTAAAGCGACAGGCTCCCCATGGTGGCGTCTTGGAATCGGTTTGGCACCAAGGAGAACCCAGCCCAACCATGTCAATGGCTACTGCCCAGATAAGAGGTAGGGAATGGCTTCTAGGGCATAAATCGATCCAAATCTCGTTTTATCTGGAGCAGATGCGACCACACAGCAGATGAAAGAGCGGAGGAACCGCAGCCTGAACCTCAGAGGTGAGCACCCACAAAACACCAGCCTTCAAAATGAGCTGTCTGCGGAGTGTCTGCCAGTTTGTTTTTGTTTTTTTTCTGAGGAGTTTAAATATCCAGCAACACCATCATTTCCCTAACCTTCACACAGACATTTCTTTTACCGTAATCCATAAAAAATGCAGTATGAAGAGTTCAGTCAGGCCCTAAACGCGCCTCGAATCAGCTCAGCTCGGCCACGGCAGAAAAACTTTGGGCAAAAATACATCATAAAGGAAACTTTTCTCTCTGAAATATGTGAAAACGGTGAAGCTTCAAAAGCTAGTGAGTGGGAGAAGAACACACGCTCAGAAAACGGTAACGTCATGTGAGAATTTAGCATGAAAGAAGTCAATATAACATCGATCGCCCCTCCACGTAAAAACTGCTGTTGAAATATTTGGAATTACTAATCATTTTTATTTATTCGAGAGTAACTCGTGCAGTGTAGTTTGAAATACTACAATACTGGACGCCCGAAGGTATTTCAAGCTGTTTAAGTCAGTATTAATAATATGAATTATATTTTTTAGGGACATTAAGAAGTTATGATAAATAATCTACAGTAATTATCCATTTACAGTAGGAATGCACCAAAATCATGGCCGAATATTTCAAAACTAGAGTTGTTGGTTTATATCTGCAAAAACATTGAATAATAAAGTATAATAATAAAGTATAATAAAATGTTACACTTAATAAACAGTTTTAACGGTAAGTACAATTCACATATTAATTAAAAATTGAGTTTGCTGCCTTCCTGTAACAGCTGAGAACTATTATTATAATGAACTGCTTATTCTTCACCAGGGGGTGGGGGTGCTGGAGCCTGTCCCAGAGGTCACAGGGGTCACAAGGCCAGAGTAACACCCTGGACAGGTCACCAGTTCACTGCAGGTCAAAACTCATACAACACACAACAGAAAATACAACGTACACAGAACACAGCAAAATAACAGCAGAAAGGATGTAGCCAGAGGTTTTAGCAAAACTAAAAAATAATAAAATGTACTGCACTGAATGACCGACTGTTCTCTGATGTTGGGGGCTGTGAACTTAAACAACTTCATTTTACGTACATTTTATTTAGCGTCAGGTTCAGGTTCGTCCTATTCAAAGCAGATTTTATCAATAATTTCCTACGATCCTTACAATTAACTTTACAACTACCTTGTAGTTTTATCCAATTAGTAATCATAACAAAATTCAACAGTGCAAATAAAACAGCAAATTAAATTTAAAAAATAAAATAAAATTGCTTTCAGTTATGAATTACAGATGCAGTTTAAGAATGTTCATTCTGTCAGGATATTTGCCTTGAGATATGACGACCTGTTTGCAAATATGAAGCATTCTGGATGCTAATCTTTAAAACTTCAGTCTAAATGTTGAAGAGCTTTTTCAATCATTAGGGAATCGCCTACTGATCCAGTCATCCTTCTAAAAAGCGGTGATTCCAAATTTTCAAACATTTTTAAATTTGACAATATCGTGTAAACGGAGAAATAAGACCTAGGTCTACCCGGACACAAACAATATTTCATTTCTGATACAAACGCAGTAAAAGGGACGAAGTGCAAACAGTTGGGCGTGACAGCCCAGCACTGCTGAAACATTGTGATCTTCAGGAATACAGAAAAGACTCAAATCCTAAATCAAAAAGTAAATCAAAGTAAATATCGGTTTGAATCAAAACATCAACATCACGGTCACCGGATCCATTTTCCCAAAGGAATGATCTGCCAGTGCGGATATGATTCCGATGTCAGTGCCGAGTCATGAAAACCTACTAAAACGTTCAGGGGCCTGCAGTGCTTAAAACATATCGGTGCCCAAACACTGCTGTTCACACAGGGTCCCTACTGGAGAAGCAATCACTTTAAGTACATGCACAAATCACATCCAGTCATCTGTGCATATATTAGGTGTCCACAGAGACACTACTGTTGAGGGGCTTATTTCGGTGCAGCTCCTGCCCACCGGCCCGGCCCTGCTGTAAATCACCGGCGGTCCCGGCAGACGCTTTTAAAGAGACCATCCTATTGAGACTTGGCCAAAGAGGCAAATAATCAATGTGCATCATGCAGCCAGCACTTTGGAGATCTCTCTATTCTCTTCGTCTCTCTCCTTCTTTTTCCTCCTCTCTCCATCGCCCTGTTTTTCTCAGGCCCTCCTTTTTCCTCTGTTTTTCTTTCTATTTCTCTCTCCTTCTCCTCCTTTCCCCTTCTCTTTTGGTCTCTTCTCCCTCTATGTCTCTCCCTCTACCTGTCTCACTTTCTTCTCATCCAGCTGTTTCCCTCTCTCTTTCTTTCTTTCTTTCTTTCTTTCTCTCTCCGTCTTTGCCTCACTCTACGCAATCTTTCCTCCTGTCTTTTACTCTCTCACTCTTTCTCTCTCTACTGCAATCAATACAAATCGTACTTCTCCTTCTTTTACTCTCTCTTTCTCTCTCTCTCACTCTCTACCTCTCTCTCTCACTCTCTACTTCTCTCTCTCTACTTCACCTTATGCAATCTTTCCTTCTCTATCTTTGATTCTCTCTTTCTCTTTCTCTCTACTTCACTCTATGCAATCCTTCCTTCTCTATCTTTTACTCTCTCTCTCTCTCTCTCTCTCTACCTATCTCTACTTAACTTTATGCAATGTTTCCTTCTCTATCTTTGATTCTCTCTCTTTCTCTTTCTCTCTCAACTTCACCCTATGTAGTCCTTCCTTCTCTATCTTTCTGTCTCTATCTCTCTCTCCTTC
>JBBIGA010000001.1:8574902-8598635 GCA_037576975.1 Alestes dentex
GTGTGTGTGTGTGTGTGTGTGTGTGTGTGTGTGTGTGTGTGTGTGTGTGTGTGTGTGTGTGTGTGTGTGTGTAAATCTAGGCTAAATAAAATTAGACTATATTTCTGTTGTCTAAGCCATTTGCATCAAGTTCAGCCTTGCTTTCTGTAATTATGGATACAGGACATGGTATTGAAATATTTGGTCCAATGTTCCTACATAATATTAGGACAGCAATATTATCCAGTATGGAGTGTCTATATTTAAAACACCTGAATTGGGCAATTTTACAGTTTTCTCAAACCTCACTGAGCTGTTATGAGTCGTGGACCTTTATTTTGCAGTCTCAGTGAACACTCTACAAGAAAATTATATTCAAGGTGCGCCACCTTGTGGTGATGCTTCATACCAGAAAAAGTTAGGCCAAACTAATAAAGCGCTCCATGACCTTTTTTTTTTTTTTGCAGAAGTGTAACTTGACAAAACATCACCAGTTAATGGGCATCCAATTTCTCATTGACATTTATTTTTAATACACCTTGCTCTTAACCAATTTAAGGGTACATTTTTATGTTTTCCAATTATTTACATCTGTACAGTGAAAGCACATATTTCCAAGTGCACACATTACAGTTTTGACCATAAGCCTATACAAAAAAGAAAAACGAAAAAGAGAAAAACAAAACCATCCCATTTCAACCCCAACAGTATTGTGCTACACAAATGCAGTGACCGAGTTTGTGAGAACAACCCCTACCACGCCATCCACTTTTCATCTACCCTTTTGGGAACTGATAAACAAACTTCAATCTCTCTTCTAAAAAGTTAAGGCAGAGACATTTTTCAAGTTTAAATAAAATTCAAGTTTTCAAACACTGTTAATTTATAATGGTGGTGGTTTTTTTTGTACATCTTAAAACTTTTCTGCAATCAAACCTTCATCACTCATGTGTAATGGATGAAAATATTACATGTTAGCTTGCATTCTGAGTGTCAAAATTTAGGGGCAAAGAGATAGAGAGAACATACTGGAACATGGGGGATCTCACACATGACGGGACATAAACTCAAAGCGTTCTACGTGTTCTTCACGCTGCAGGAAGACACAAAGAAAGCATTAGGGGACTCTGCCAGAAAAAAAAGAAACAAAACAGAAGCGAACTGAACAAGTTACTGATTAACCAGGGGAGAAAAAGGAGGGGGGGGGGGGAGAGACAAGCTTCAGAAAGAGACACAACAAACACGTCACTGGTCCATGCGTGCGGAAGGCTCATCTCAACTAAAGCAGGATATATACGCACACCTTCATATCCCTGTCAGTACATCTGATGATATGAAAAGTCCAGGTGACAGGATAGACGCCCCCCCCCCATTCCCTCCGCCTACTGAGATTATAGAACAGCACCGAATTAACCAAGTGACGAACCATAGCACCACGCTAGCGTAAAACAACTCTGAGAAGCCAATTACGAAGCTGTACTGTATTAGACAAAACACAAACTAGGCACATTATCACACCCCCACCCTCACACCCTGAGGACTTTAATCAGTTTGCAGTTCTCCCAAAAGTTGGTCAGATGATGTGCAATCATATGTAATTGCGAGTGCTAAACTGGAACCACTTCTTCGCCTTTTTTGGATCTTATGAATGTAAATTATGCAGACATGGGAAATTCCTACTCAGATACACATGGGCTCAGATTTTTGTCAAGCAATGGGGGTTTGGGGGGGAAATTTTTGAAAAAGAAGGGGGAAAAAAAAAAAAAAAAAAAAAAAGACACGAGAAAGAAAATGAAGGGGAAAAAAAAAAAAAGTCATACATAAAAAAGGCATGCACACAAGACAAGGTAATAGTTACACCACCTACTTTGTCATATCAGTACAACTGCTTTAAAAAAAAAAAAAAAAAAAAGAAAGAAAAAAAAAAACCAAAAGGTTAATGTGCTGGTTTTAAAAATGAAAAATCAGAGCTCAAAATTATACTCCAGTGCCGATGCATTAATACATAAAAACTGAACACAAAATGGACTTGTGGAACTTCTCGATCTTGCAGGCGTAAGAGCTACAGCTGCTCAGCCTTCGGTAGAAAAGCCCAAAAGAATCAGACCCAGTGCAGTCAGTCCCGGTACACTGGTGGTTAGGGGGAAAAAAAAAAAATTCATACACATGTTGATTAAAAAAAAATTAGAAAAGGAAAAAAAAAAAAAAAAAAAGGGTTCGAGATCAGCACTATTTCAAAGTCAGTATGTCCTACTACCAGCACTACTTTAACAACAAAAATCGTGAGCTCTGACCAAAAAGAAAATCTAGTTCCGAAATGAAAAAGACAATCTCAACAACAGGGCCAGTTGTTCTTGAAAAATACTCTTGTTAAAGAAAAGAGAACAGAACGAAAACAGAAAAAAGTCCATATAGAACCCTTATGCACCCACAAGTGCTTTCATCTGCAGGCCCTGATTCCAGTGACAGTTGTCAATATGTGCATTTACAGTAGGGCTGCGAGGCCTTGTCTAGTAGCCCCAGCCCACTGAGCATGTACTCCTCAGTCCAAGCAGCAAGTCCCTGCTGATCCCTCAGGATTGAGATGAGGAAGCTGATGTTTCGCCAGTACCCTGATGAGACTTCCAGGCGTCTCGGACGCGAGGTGTCACCGGTTTGGCCGAGGGAAGCCGCGGTTCTCTGCACCTCTGCTCTACAGAGTCAATGGCGTTGGTGTCTTCCCCAGAAGAACTGGTCAGCTTGGGCTCAGCTGGAGGTTGCTGCGTCGGTGCCTCTCTTATCCTCTGGCAGATCTCTGCATAGCTTGGCTTTCGGGGCTCCTGGGGAAATTACAGTCACGTTATTTTTGAGAGCTCTGCATGCTTTGAAAATTAAAGAATGCACTGTGAAATAAACAGAACAGGTTATGCTGAAAGAATAAATGTTCTGTTTATTCTGTTTATCAGGGGCAGTATGACTTGCTTGTACACACCGCAGTTGAATTGTTAAGCTGGACTGGTGGACTTTTAGAAATGTGCTGTGGTCTCTCCGCAGGTGCAGTCACCTCCTTGGACTTTTCCTCTTGCGTCTTTACCAAGCTACAGTTTTAAACAAAACCATGATGCATGAACGTTCAATTCATTTGTAACAGTAAGGTTAGGGAGCAAAATTAAAAAAGATAAAGAACTTCATTCATGTGTCATTAGCATGCTCAGTGCAACAAGATAGAAACACACACACACACACACACACGTCCCAGATGTAGATGATCAACCATGTCTGACATCCAAATTTTGAGATCTGAATGACTATTGACTCCTAGCTCTAGTGCTACACAAAAAAAATTAAAAAAAAAGCAAAATTGGGACACAAAACATGCCATGGCTGTTCAGCTACCTCTGTGTTAAGTGGAATAATTGTGTAAATGTTATTTTTCACTGAACTATCATTTTAAATGGTGTAAATGCTGTGATAACACATGGCTGGTTCATAAACTATGACAGGATTTGAGGTTTTTGCATCCGAGAGACACATCTGACAAATGAGAAGTGAAAGTCAGTAACTTTCAATATGAAAATACAAAGCTTGAAACGTCACATTTGCATCAAATTTGCCCTATTATCACCCCATTGTTAGTTACTGCCAGTTTCCACCTGCTGACTGAATCTGCATTTCACACGGCATTAACCTATCCAGGAGTATGAAGACAAACTGTCTCCTTAGACACAAAGCAAGACTATGCATATTTTCAAACTGATGTTCACAACATGACAGGGAAGCTCCTGCTCTCAGAGATCTCTTATGTTGATTTAAGTAGGTGCTACCGCTGCTGTAGGTGGACAGGAGGGATTATCTAACTGTGCCCTAATAAACTCTGGGGATTTTATTAGGGCACATTTATTTTCACATAGAATGTTTAATATTCACTTTCATAATAAAAACAGAAAAAAGCCCCATTCCACTGGGATCCAAACCCTCTTGGATCAAATAGAAAGTGTTAAGCAACCATCATATATAGTTTTCCAACCCATTTACATGCAAACCCAAAGGTTAGTGGTTATCTATTGTTAACAACACATTGTAAAAAAAAAAAAATATACCATCTCTTGTGGGTTGGAGAGGATGGGGTTTGCTGCTCCGCCGGAGGCTGAGCAGTGGGAGCAATAACAGTCTGCGCTGATTCTTTGGGGATTCCTGAAGTCACACGGGTGGTAACTGCATCCTTATTTAGGGCCTATCAAGGGACAGAAGATCTCTGTGAAATTCCTGTGGCGATGGGTGCATGAACACACTCAACAGCTGGAGAAGTACAGAGATCAGTACGCACTCAATTACAAGCAGAAAAACAGAAGTAGCTAAAGACTGACAACAAAGGCTGCCATAAAACTCGTGTTATCCTATAAAAGCTTTAATAAACACCACACTTTTGATCCAGAAACAACTGTGAGCTGTAAATCTTCAGGAGTCATCAAGGTTAACAATAATAATGCTAAGAAAACTCAAATTGAGGAAAAAAAACAGCAAGATAAATACATGCAAAAAAACATCCTCAAAATTACATTTTGCTATTTGTACAAGTATCTGACAATTTATTTTTCATACTCAGCCTTGCTCAAACTGAGCCTTTGCTGCTGTGAAGTCCAAAAATGACTCAGCAACTTGAAAGGTCTGCATGTCAGGAGGTTTTCAGTCTTAAAAGGCATGGTTTCAGATTCACTTGTTTACATAATAATAGTAAAGGTCTGCACTGCTAAACAAACCTCACACATTACTAGATTTAGTCATGGTCAGGCCCAAACATCTTGTTTGGCCTAGTGATCTACATGGTATTTGTCCATGTTTCCATTGTCACTTCAACAGCAACTGAGCACAAAACAGCACTAAGTAGTGCTAGGAAACTTTTTTTTAAAATCTAAAGTATGCTACTTGATTTTTATGGAGCTTTTGCAGCTTGCTCCTCATTTTGAAAGATTGCTCTACATTGAGCAATCACAACTATGTGCATTAATGTTTTCTGAGTCCACATTTTTCACAAATGCTTTATTGCATACATTTGATAAATGGTTTATCATGCACCATATACATTACGGGACCATTAATAACTACCATTACTATTAAATAGTTATTTACTGACTGGAGAAGAGAGAAAGTAACAGGTAACCTTGTCCTTTGCCACACCGGTGACTATGTCAGACAGTCGGTTCTCCAAGCTGTTTTCAGTCTTCACTTCAGGTTTCAGGTTGCCAGCAGCTCCAGGCAAGGGAGGAAAGCTGGACAAACCCAGCTCGAAGCTTGGGGATGGGGCACGCTCTTGGGCTGGAGGGGGTGACTGCGTGGAGGTTCTCTGTAAAGAGCAATAAATGTGAGGTTCACTCTTTTTTGTTTGGTTAACCACTTGCCCAAACTGTCTTCCATTAAAGCTGGACTACTTACTGTAAACTTTTCATCTCTCCTCTTCTTGTAGCTACAGCCATTTCTCCTTAGAAGAAAAGAAAAGAAAAGAAAAGAAAAAAAAAAAGGTCTGGTATTTCTACAGAACAGATAAAGCTGCTGTCCTTTCATTTGGGTATTTTAATCACATATTCTAAACCATATGACACATCACCAGGTCCCTGCGAATGGTGGAGTAGACCTTCATATACCTAAGCTAGAATATGGAAAGCTCCCTCTACAAAAGGCGGGATTTCAAACAGACAGGGAAAGGTTTACATTCATGGCATCTCGCAGACGCTCTGACAGAAATCACAGCAGCTTACAGTTTATTCAAATTATGAGCCATGTTGCACATAACTGGAATGACATGGCTCCAAACTCAATTTCAAACTACTGGAAACATCCTGAACAAAGCACACAAAAAGGCTAAACATTCTTTTTCTGCTACATATAAACTAGATCTCACACACTAAACCCATAAAACTATATCTGATAATATAAGACATGAATTTTACACTTTATATTTGTGCAAAATATGATACTGGTTCAAATCTAAACCAATTTCAGTGTTGCTCATTTATGTAGGTTTTACTTTTAATTTTGATACTGATTCCAAAACAGCAACTTTGATGGATTACCTTCCTCTGCCCATGACAGGCGAGTAGTCTGCCCCATTCATCTCCATTCGTCCACTACCGACCTGGTCCCTGCGAGGATAACTGGGGGCACTAGGTAGCCGAGGTCGGCTGCCCATTTGGTGGGACTGTACTGTGCGTGTGCCGTTGGGGATACGCTCTGACGACAAATTTGTAAAAGTGCCAGGATTTTCCAATAAAGCTGTTCCACGCTCCGCAGTAGGCGCCGTGGGCCTAACATGGCTTTTATTGTGACTCCTAAGACAACGAAAATATGACTATGAACAACAAAGCCAAAACTGCTGAAAGACATTCGCTGTTAATTCATTAAACAGAAAGCAACATGCCTGTTTCTTGGTTGGTAATGTCTGACAGTCAAAGGTGCAGTGGCCGATTTAAAAGTAGGAGACCCAGCAAAACCATTGATGAATCCAGGATTAGGGAATGGAGTAACCTAATGAAACCAAATTCAAAGATTACTAACTTCAATTCAGTTTGTTTCATAGAGCTTAAAAGCACATTTCAAGATAAAATATAGGACTCACTAAAGGATCCAAGTAGCTCTGTGTAGTCGACCAGCCTTGAGGGGTTACCAGCCTGTAGATTGGGGGGAATTGTTGCTGTGCCCCATACACTGGCGGCATATAGAAAGAGGTATAGCGCTGCTGGATGTTTGAGGACATGTCTACGGGCCTGTATCCATTCTTTGGCACAAAAGTGTTGACAGCAATGGCCTTGGCCTTTATCCTCGCCTAAAATACAGAATGCAACAACATAAAACATCAGTGTGTGCATGAACACAGAAACAAAAAACAAAACACTTGCCAATACTATGAAATCACTTTGTTTACCTTTATGGGCTTCCCTTGAAAAGTCTTTACTTCCTCTCTAAGATACTGATATGCCTGGGGGAAAAAACCCAAACAATTAGCAACAGTAGCCTTAAGGCTATAATATAGAGCAGTCTAGCAAAGGAAAAAACAGTAAAACTTTACCAGTTGTGCATCTGCTTCCGACTGAAATGTGATGAACCAGTTATCGTTATAGGCAAACTCACAATTGACAAATTTGGGCAATTTTTCACTCTTGAAGAGAGATTCGACTTCCTTCAAGAGAGACAAAAAACAACAGTTACACAAAGTAAAATGTTTATTTTTCACATAAAAGATCCAACAGGTAGAAAATTTACTTCAACAGGTGTTGCTTCGGGGACTTCTCTGAGGATAACGATGCATCGATTCTGGTTTGGTCGCACTTTTTCACCACATTTGTCCACTTGTACAAGAGGAAGCGCTGTAAACATTTTAAAACATTGAGAGGATCAAATCATACCAGTATGAACTACGAAGAGGGTTTATTTTATGCTGAATGGATCACTTACTCTTTAAAATATCTGCAATTAGATCCACATCTGTGCTCAGCTTCTTGATCTGATCAAGATTTGCCACAGTCACAATTGGCACATACTGGTCACTGTCCATTTGAGAAATGAGGTACATATCGTTGGCAAGATTCTCCCTGTGTGACAAAAAAAAAAAAAAAGAAAGGAAAAAGAGAGGGGCAAAATAAACATTAACATAAAAAATAATGCTCTGTACAATACATACAAACACATCTATATATACATACACGTGAATGTGTATGTATAATGTGCATGCACACAAATTGAAGTTCAACATTTTGAGCTTACAATGGAAACAATGTAGTTTCCTGTAGAATGTAAAAAATGTAAAATTACCACATGCTGAGCATCTATCACATTCACAACCTTTTCCAAATATATTTTGAAGGTTAATTCTTTGTATTTCTGCAATTAGATGAAAAATCAACTGCATTAAACTGCTACACTTTTGTTTTGCGTAGTGGGAGGGCATGTGTTTGCGTGACTTTGATGAGTGCAGTTTCATAATTTGTGAGATCATATTAGTCACACAAAAATCTTTACAATTTATGTTAACCAGTCTTTTCATAACATGTTTGTCTTTAAGTCATGCAGTGTACCCAATTCTTCACACAACATGACAACTAACATAAAAATCCAAAATTTAGGCTGGATTTTCCTATAATAACTAAGTCAGGAAAACGCTCTAGCCACAGAAGTCATTGTCTCGATTTTAAAACACAATAGGGCTGCATTTCATTCCACAGCCAAGGTTTTAGAAACACACCAAGCCTTGATTTCAAGGCCAGTTCCACTGGCAGGAACAGCCTAAAACAAATAAATTACTACAACACCAGACTCTGTAATTTGTACTGGGTAAGTGCAAAGACATTACCGAGAGAGGCAAAACTCTAGCGTAGCCTTCAGCTGTTCTCGAAGGTCTTCAAGCTGCCTGGAGGAGTCCGAGCAATCACTTTCTGCTCAAGTGGGAAAACAAGGGTTTTAACAGACAATCGCATCAATTTCAAACAGACTACAAACTTAAAATAAAAATCAATTACTGTACCGTTCATGTTGGTCTCTTCTTGTAACCCAGGGGTCAACTGATGAACCGTGCTTTCCATGTCCACTGGTTCTGGTGGCACAGCTGACGGCAGGTCTACTGAGACGGATACCTGTTCTTCATTCCATTTCCCTTTGTCATTGCTGGGGACATAACCTAGAAGAAAAAAATAACTACTTAGATTTTCAGCCATATAATTTTTTCTGAGATAAAAACAAGAAACTAACAGAGCTGTAACTGATTCAGTCTTAAGAAACAAAAGTAATAAATGGCAAGTGCTACAGACAAATCTGCATCTGTTTAGCTATTAATGCATTCACTAAAGCAAGTTAATGTTGTGATTAAGGAGAAATGTGGCTACACCAAACAGCTCGTGCCAATTAAGATTAATCAAATTCACTAATCAAGCTTTTATAGCAACACTTTCAGGACACTCAGTGTTCTACATGTACAATGATTCTGAAGGTTTACCTCCTGAGACAGCATTTGTTGGGTCACTGGCATCTTCTACCCATGGCTGGAGACGGTGTGTGTATGCCGATCCTGAAGCTTCCAGATTAGGCATATAACTGGCCCATGCCTTCGCATTTGGATTAAGATCAGAAACCTTGGCAGACCCCTATGGCATAATAAAGACTGATGTAACATTTCTTGGGGCTAAAGCAACAAGAAAACACTCCTATTCGATGACGGAATGCAGTGAATGGACACCAAGTTCTATAGAATAGAATAACCAACAAACTCATACATACACCATCAAAGTACACTTACAAGCTCACTGTGAGGATTTTGCCAGTCCCATACAAAGGAGCCATTTGAATTTAACAGGCTGTAAGGGTAGTTGGTTGGGAAGGCTTGGGAATCCTCTAAGATGGCATTCAAATCAGTTTCACTGTCGTGTTGTGCACATCTTTCCTTAATTTCTTCCTCAGAATGACAAGGGAGCCAAGCCGAGTCCAAGGCATACCCTTGTATTTGTTTATCAAGGTACAGTGCTTCAGGCTCTCCAGACCATGTAGAGAGATAAAGCCTAGAATTCCCATCCTCATTCACCTCCGACTTGCCAAGAAGGTCAGAAACCATGTTTAACACACTTTGCTCTCCTTCTGAATCATGTGTGCAAGTCCTATTTATGATTTCAAACTGTTCAGGGACGGTGGCTTTCCCCACACTGCGAAAATGAATCTCGTATGAGGGAGTGCTGGCATGAATATCAACCTGGTCAGGTTCAACAGGTAGAGGAATAGCTTTGTTTAAGCATGTGGTCTCATCGTCACCATTGCCAGCTGCACTGAACGTGGACAGACACATTTCAGAATCTTGGAGGCCACAACTGGCGGGGCAACATTCAAGTTGGTATCCCTGAAGCCTGCTTAATGCAAATGCACTGGTGCAGTCATGCACTTGTAAGGCATATGATGGTTCTCCAATTTCAAACAGTGGTTTTATGTTGTTCACAAGAGGAATGCTGTAGTCAACCACTGCCCCTTCCTCTCCAGCGCCAATGATGCACATGCCTTTTGGTCCTACAGGCTTTGATTCTGGTTCTTGACTGGACCCATCTGAAGTGCTTTGCATAACACTGGCAGCCTGCCCCAAGAGAAGGCTGGAGGGAATGCAAGCACTCTCACTCACCATACTGTTTTTAGACAATGCGGCACTGTCAGAAGTCTCAGACGACACAATCCGAGAAGGCAAGGCTGTAGGAAGGCTACACTGGATATTTACGTTCGCAAGTTCCATTCTATCTCCTGAACACACGGGGATTTCTTGGCCATTAAAAATACTGCCATCCGCAAGATTAAAATAATGGTGGGGCCGTTGTACATCTATGGATTGCTGCAGTTCCATTTCATTATCTGTTTTGACATTAACACTGCTTACAGAAATTTGACCCAGTCCTTTCAGCTCATCTCGACTAAAATATTGTGAGACAATTGGGATGTTCTCATTCTCTTTGAAATCACGTTTCTCTTCTCCCTTGGTGTCAAGGAATTCCTGGGTTGAAATGGGTAATATGGTCTCCATTTGTTGCTCATCACAAACTGTAAGATGTCCTGGGTTCTCGTTATTAATATCATTGTTAACAGTAGGAGTATGAGGGTCATTTGAAACAACTGCAGTAACAAGAGCACAGCCTGGCAGTGGTTGTTCCGCCTGCACACTATTCATTGAGGTATATGGGATGTCAGCGAAATCCTTCAATGAACTTAGATTAGGCTCATCATCTTGAAGTAAAATTATTTTTGTGACAGAAGGTGGCAGAAACGGTTTATGAATGGCTGCGTTTTCCATCATTTCTACATGCTCGCTCCCATTTACAGAATAAGATTCTGACACTTTCGAAAGGTTAGTGGAAGAAATGTTACAGACGAAGTCCTCTGTGCCATAGTTGATCTCACTTTTCTCTTCTGTACAGGGAACTACATTTTCAGGGCAAGCTACTGCTGCTTTCTGAAAAGAAATGTCGGTCGGAAGCAAATCAGTATTTCCCCCACGTACTAACTGCAAGTTCTGGAAGGTGTGAAACTCATCAGATCGATGTCCCACATCTATGGCTGTTAGCTTTTCCTCAAAATCAGAACTTGAAGAGCCACATGATTTCAACAGGCTGGCTGCTTGAACAGCTGAGCAAGTTTCAGAGTCCAGATTAAGTGTGTTAGCTTTTTGAAAGTCAACACCTGTTGAGCACTTTTGAAATGCAGTGCCATTTTCATTTTCTAATAGAGCAGAGATGAAAGATGAAGGGGTCTCCTGAAAGGACTCCAGTTTATCAGAGGAACTGAGGCTTACCAAGTCGTGCACCATTACTTTGTGAAATTTCTCACAATGGGTAGTACTGGATAAATGGTGACTAGATTTCAGCACTGTTACCGTCAAAGATGACTGGCTTTCTGCTTTATTGGGTGAGGAAATTAGATCATGATCTGTTTGTGTAGAATAAATACTAGATTCATGACATGAATTGTCCATGGCATTCAGGTCAATCTCTGCCTGCAAGGCAACGTTTACATCCACTGGTTCACTAGAGTCAACACATTTTAAATAGTTTTCGTCAGACTCGAGTTTGTTTGCAGACTCAATCTCTGAGGCAACACTTTGTGTTTCCTGGTTGGGTGCTTCCAAAGGGCGTACTTCACAAACCACTCCTGAAACTTTCAATTTGGCTGGATGTAACTGTTCTGTCTCTGTATTAACAGACTTCTTACTCACAAAAGCAAAGTCAATACCGTTCACCAAGGGCTCACTGTGCTGTCCCTCTGGCCCTTCAGTATTTCCACTTGAGTCTGGGGAATATGACTGTCCATTCCTTTCCAGCAAATCAGGAATAGTTTCATCTGTAGTCTCATCTGAAGCCCTGGCAGTGGAAATTTCACTTGACTGATACCCATTCCTTTCATATATGCTACCGACTGACTGTTTCGTTCTGTCTTTGAGGGGAACAGAAGGATCCTTTCCAGATATTGCATTCTCACTCTCGGACACCACATCATGAAATGTCCCAAGGAGATCAGGGAGAGCACTACCCTTGCTCACAGATGAACTTCTTACAGGAAGACTTGCAGAACACTTTTCAACATCATCTTCTTGTACCTTGGTCATATGCGGGATTTCAAAAGCTTTGGTCCCATTTGTAGGTTCTGAGGTAGATATCTTGTATGCATTATGCAAGAGTGGAAAGTTATTAAACAGCACCGCTTCAGCATCATCCAGCGCATTAATCTGATTGAATGCTGCAGGCTGTGTTGTGGATGGAAGTTCACACTCACCATCCAGATCATCTGTATCGATTGAGCAAATGCTGTAGAAGCTCTGGGTTCTTGTTTTAAAGCGGTGTTCTGAGGTCAACAACTCAGAATTTTCATCTGAATTATAAAGCTTTTCTTGCAGACACGTGGCTGCTCCCAGTGTTCTAACTTCCGATTTCTTCTTAATGGCGCTCTGCACCTGTGCATGCTCCCCTGAGCCCAGGCTGCTTGAAGCGCAAGCTGCTCTGATGCAATAACTGTTTGGTACAATGGCGACTGCAGTTCCCACACCCTCGAAATGGCTTTTCCAGCTTTGTCCTGCAAAATCTGAACAATGAGACGGTGTAGCTTCTTGAAACCAGTTTGCTCGTTTCACAGCATTTTCAACAATTTTCTTTTTTACAGAGTTCAACATAGCCATATCTGTAATCTGAGGAAGGGCAGGAACAGCTTCCTCACCATCTGCACGTGGCTCTTTTGAAGCTTCCTTAGAGACTCCATCCTGTTCCAAAATTTGACAAAGTGTAGGGTCACCATAATGTTCGTTCCAAAGTGCCATCCCATCCTGAATACTGTTGCTTCTTTTATCAATGAGACTGAGATTCACTGGGGTGGAAGCATTACTTCTTGTATCCAGTGCCATGTTCGTCTCCCCATATTCAGAAAGCTTCTCTTCGACCAGTTCAGCCACTGAGGAAGCGCACTGTTTGACATCTTTAACTGAGCAGCTTTCAGCAACTGGTGTTTGAAGAAGGCTTGTTCTTTCACTGACTAAATTAGGATTCAGCTCTTTACTAAAGCAACAACCCATGTTAAACTACAACATAAAAGTTCTTTCAGTAAACTGGCAAACAAACCTCGTGAAGTCACTCTCAGAGAATGACCGAGAGAGAGAGGAAGAAAGAGAGAAGGGGCGAGAGAAGAGAAAGGGAGCGATATGACTGCCTGCCCCCCTACATATACTCAAAATAGCACATTTAAATTTGGCTCACATGGTACAAGTGGCTCACATGGCCCTGTCACTCAAACACAAACTCCAACATCCTATGATAGGTGGTTCCAATGTATGAATGGGACCAGCCCAACAGACATACGCTAATAAATTAGATATAGAAAGACTTGGGAACATAACATGGCTATGAAAATAATACAGCATGGAAATATTGACTAACCTGCATGTAGGCCAATTTAGTTCCAAAAAAACTCCATAGTATATATGTTTTCTATATGAAAGTTTCTATAATGCTGTGTCTGAGTGACAGAGAGCAAAATTTACCAAAAAAAAAAAACCGTACAAATCTGATACTTTACCAACAGGGGAATCTCTTTTTTCCTCACTTCCTGTGGCTGCTGCACCTGTGGCTCAGCTATATCTTTCCCTTCCTGGTCTGAAGTCATGAGCCGTCAAGGTTTGGGCTCTTTGAACAGAGCTCCTAAGATCACCTGGGAGGCTACAGAGCAAACATAAACAGACAACACCACCCATTAAAGCAATGTGAAAAGACGGCATGAATAACACCAGATTACTAGGTTCACCAACACTTGAGTCCTGTGAGCAACAGTTTGCTGCTACACAGTGAAACAGTATCAAGTGTAGTAATACGAGCAATATAATGCAATTTTATCATGATGCAATGTTTTGAGCATATTGTGGATATAGTCCATCCTTGAGGACTGACCAATTGCATGTTTCATTACAAACAGTGCATAATTAGCCCCGTTTAATTTCACAGAGTGCAGCATGGCTATGTTTGAATTTTAAAAAATCTACCCAAATAGTTTTTGATCGTTTTCAAACTAGCAAACTAGTTTGTCTGTGTTGCAGAATATTATAATGCATACTGTGTAAAATCTATTAGAACTGTCTATTAGAACTGCAATGTATTTTTCTGCCCTATACTACTCACCCTACAAGCCGGTCAGCTGGATTTGTCAGGTTTACAACACTTGACGACCTTTAAATGAAGCAACAATACACTATTTAGTCCAAGTCAGACAGCTAACTAACCAACCCGGGACTTCAAGCTGACGTCAAAGTTTAAAACATCAACATGGGGCTGTTGAAGTACTCACGTTTTTTCTATCTGACAAGGTACACTCACTTATCAATCCATAGTGTAGATGTATGTGAACACCTCTTCCATATTGCCCAGCCCTAACTCCAAGCATCTTTTTTCAATCTTAAAGTTAAACAGACTGATTTTTAGAGATGAAAAAACAGATAAAATTTTAATGCATTGAAACTTCTACTCTGGTGCACATTTTTAACAAACTTTTACATAAGGAACACAAAGAGAATTCAAAATGAATTCATTGAGTAGACTTTTCCTTTCAGTCAGTGAGATTCAAAACTGAGGACACTGGATAAGAGCCCAATGTTTTAAAAACGAGAACTCACAACTGAAACTCTACAACAGGCACTGTGTGTGATGAGTTTTTCTTCAGATCAGTGTTGTGCCCATGCAGAGTTACCAAACACCAGCAGCTACGAGCTCTGATGTGAAATTGTCTTGGGCTTTGTCATCCACTCTGGGGCAAATGCAAACTGTCCTATTTATAGACTGAATGTTACAGTACGACACTCAAGGTAAAATATTAAACTAATTATACATTAATTTTGTCCCAGTTTATCCATTTTGAATTCAACAACTGCTAATCATTTCAGCCCTAGCCAGAAGTCTAATTTTTTTTTTTTTTTTTTCCAATAAGACCCATGAAGAGGCTCCGGTAGGGCCATCATTACTGATTGGTGAATGTTGTTTTAAAGGAGAATAATATAAAACTACCAAGAAATAGAAACTTCGAATCCCAGGACCGCTAGTGACACCACTGAGGTACCCTTGAGCAAGATACCCGCTGATCACTTTGGGAATGGGTTAAATGCAGAGAAAGAATTTCGTGTTGTTCACACTGCGTGCTGTGCTCACGTAAGGCCAACGGTCACTTTACACTTGCACATCTTTACAATGACCTGCAGAGACCATGTTTAAATTGCAAACCAACGAATTTTAATCAAGTAATTGATTATAATCAAGTAAGTGTGACAGCCCCATTCTTAATGTTTCTTTGCACTTGCTTGCCTTAACCCAATGGCTGAAAACACCACAGAACAGGACAGTGTGAACTATGTGAAATTCTTTCTCTGCTTTTAACCCATTCACCAAGTGAAGCAGTGGGCCGCCAGTGACAGTGCAGATCCCAGGAAGCAGTGTGTGGGGACGGTACATTGCTTAAAAGTTCCTCAGTGGTACCACTAGTAGTCCTGGGATTCAAACCCACAACCTTCTGATCGCAGGGGCAAATCCCTTACCACTAAGCTACCAGCTCCCCCAAATAATTGTTACTAGCTTAAAGACTTATGCAAAATCATACCAACATGAGTAATAAACATTTAGAGTAGTTTAACCAAAGGAAGTTACAAAACATTTTCAATCAGAATCCCAGGATCTATGAATACTGCAGACCACTGTACTCTTCATAATGCCAAACACACAAGTACTGCAGCAGTTTAGTGTAAAAACTCAAATGTGTATTCATACACAACCCAGTTAGAACATCACAACAGCTTCTAAATACTCAGTTGTACATCAGCATATATCTAATCTAGCTCTATTGGCATACTAAAGCAGGAACTTCAAATCCATTACCACACATTAACAGCAGACATCCCAAACTGGCTTTCTTTCTAAATGATGGGCAGTTCGCCAGCCTGCAGACAAAAAGGTTTGGTTTACCATGCAATGCATCATATTAGGCTTCAGCTTTGTCATCAGAGAGACAGCTCAACAGGAAAACAATAAAAGGGATGAAGGGTGACTCATAACTCTACATTTCGGCTTGGTACTCTTCACACACTTTACTCTAGATTCAGAAGAGAATCACACAACACAAACATACTAATACAGCCTCAAACAGAGATCGACCTTTGACTACCAGCTTGTTTAGGTGGGAAATAGGGCAATGTTTTACTGTTTAATGTTTGTATACTATGTTGGGGCAGCTGGTGGCCTGGTGGTTTAGGGAGTTGCTAATGCGATCAGAAGGCCGTGGGTTTGAATCCCAGGACAGGCAGTGGCACCACTGAGGTACCCTTGATCAAGGTACCGTCCCCACACACCGCACCCTGAGATCTGCACCGTCACTGGCTGCCTCCTGCTTCATTTGGTGAACGGGTTAAATGTAGAGAAAGAATTTCACATTGTTCACACTGTGGTGTGATAAAATAAATGGACGCTTTAGAATTGTTTTTCAATTCTATTGTACGTCTATGCTTTTCTGAAGTTGTGTACACTGTTCACACTTGAAAGACGTGGACTGACTGGATTTAGCACAGCACAAGTATGTGATATGTTTGAATAAACATGTTTTGTCAGCATCAGATTACTGGTGATATGCATCATGTACTGTATTAGTATTGTGAAAACTTTTTTCCACACTGCTCAGCCCTACGGGCTAGCCAGCTGGAACTGTCTCATCATATCTGACTTCAGAGCTCAAATGGAGGAACACTAGTTTATTTAAGCAAAGGTTTACAAAAAAAGGCACCTTTAAAATATGCTGACATGTGGGTATTAAAGGGTTCATGACTTTTCCGTGCATTTTGTTCATTTATGTATTTTGTTCATTTATGTATTCAGCTGAATCAATAGTTCAATGTGAATGTAATTATAGTTTAAAAACCTACTTTTCATTGGTCAGTGTGGTATACAGAAAACAAAGCTACAAAAAGTCTAAAAGTCTATTTTGAAATACTGTTTTTTTAATGTGACAACACATCCACCCACCCACTCAACCTGCAGCTCCACCCATTCACCAAGTGGCTCAACTCTGACTGCCCCTTCGAGTGAGGCAAAACACAGGCCAGCCAATCAAAACAAATGTAATTTACATACTTTAGTCCTAAAGAACCTTTAGTCACAAAAACATCCTGTTTAAATCCTAAGAAGAGGTGGTTTGGGGAATTTGTTTTTGCAAAAAAACTGACTGCACATAAACCCACACAACTAAGCATCCATCAAAAAAGTACAGCATGAAAATATTCAAATTATTCAGACGACTGGTTACATCTTCCTGTAATGCTGAGATACTCTCATCTCATTATTTTCAGAAACAAGACAATAAATATGAGACACAAAAGTGCAAACCTTCCAAAACAGCAACGACTGACACCGGATATTTTCACTATTCTTTCTTTTCATCTAGTATATTTTGTGTGGAGAATGAAAACAGTAATTTCTTACTTTATCTTAGTGTGAACGCGGGATCAAAGTATCATGTTTGGTGGGGAAAAAAAAAAAACAGATTTAAGGTTTTATAAGCATTTCTGTAACTTAAGATGTTGAGAAGTTTTTAACTTGTAGAATCAACACAAACCCTTCCTCCATAAATCAGAATCTTTACTGTCGATGTACAACGAGCTTGGATGCAGTCCCCTTCAGTGCAAAGTATTAAAAAAAAAATAGACAAGTAGGTCAATTTCTACATACAACATAAAATATAATAGATAAAAAAGAAACATATACATGTCTGAAAATACAGAACATGTACATCACACTGCAGCTGTGATACCTTGTAAGGACATTGCACTGTGGTCCATATTGCACATGGAGTTGAAATATAGCATTGC
Organism: Alestes dentex; assembly: GCA_037576975.1. Lineage (NCBI taxonomy): Eukaryota > Metazoa > Chordata > Actinopteri > Characiformes > Alestidae > Alestes > Alestes dentex. Next base: position 8,592,748 of record JBBIGA010000001.1, read on the forward strand.
GTTATATATATAAGGAGATACGTATGGTATATTTCTTATTCTATTGGTTATGCTGCTTCTACTATCTTCTTTTACTGGCCACTTTGCTGCTGTAGCAATTCAAATTTCCCCACCTGTGAGACTAATAAAGGGTAAAAGATCTTAAATATAAAGACATATGCTATTTTGAAGACATTTTGAAGAAAAGTACAACCTGTTCAGCGTTTTGCAGGGGGAAACTGGGGTTTAACTTAACATTCGCGTTGTTTAGATGGCCGAGAGGTTGGTAAGGAGCAACTTTTACACATTTTTTAACGAAAACAAAGCTTGTAAATTGTTTTCAGCTGGCAACTTGGGCTGAAACACTGTGGCTAGTTAGCTTCCCCCTTTAGCGCGAGAGCCAACACGGCTAACGAGAGAATACGTTAGTTTTTAGCATAAAATTAACCAAAGCCATGTTATATAAGAAACAAAACGAGCTGCAGCATCGGTGAACTGCTCAGAACAGTCGATGTATACGCGTTTGTCGTTAAAAGTTTGGTAAAAGGCTTAAAAAAGACAGAGGCATACTCACCTAGACGAGCTAAAGCTGTGGGTTAACCAGGGCCGCAGCTCTCCAACGGCTCCAACCACTCAGTCCATGACAGCACACTCTCCAATATTACCGAGATTTTCACTCAAGCGAGCAGCTAAATTATCAAAGGACAGCCTTTTACAGCAGGGGAGGAAGCAGGGCAACTTTTAGTCCACCCGTGTGTCTAGTTTTAACTTTTTTAAAGGGCGTGAAACGCGTGCCCAAGCAAGCTAGAGTCCAGCTAGCCAGCCAGCTAACTCGCTAGCCATTATCGTAGACTGTTATTCTTCAAAAACGACGGTTTCTAGCGTTCCTGAACGGGCGTTCACCTCCTAGTCCTGTCGATTTTTACCTCAGAGTGTCCCCCAGGAACTACGATAATGAACTGAGGCTGGAGATAGCAAAAATGAGCGAGAAGGAGCCTCTCCTCCACTACTATTTGTATTTTCAGTTTAACCGAGCGACGTTAAAGCTTCATTCCGCGGCCCAGAACGCACGGCTACTCTGAACCGACAGCGAATCGGTTCGTCCCGAAACAAAATTCTTCTGGCGATTTTGCGTAATGTTGGAGTCAGGCTAGACCGGGTTGGGGGATTTTAAACGTACAAAACTGAAATGAAGAAATGAAACGCAAAACAATCGCGCTGTAAGGCCAAGAAATGTTTATAAGAACGGAAAGAATCACACGCTCGGTTCATTGACGCTCGTGGATCAAAAGAATCGATTCTTAAAATTCAATCAAAATCGAGTCACTAAAATCCCGCCTCGTTTCTCCGCAGTGCTGGGTGTACGGACTCCAGCAGAGCACAAAAAGAGTAATAACGCAAATAAAAAAAACGCTTTCAGACGAACATGGTGGGCAAACATCGCCACCTGCATCCTGGAAAATAATCACGACTTTTCATGTGTCATGTCTAAAACAGTGCATTCGATTTAACTCTGTTTTTAAAAGCCAAAAAGTTAGTCAGAGGACACTCACTGCATGTATAGCTGCCAATAAGATGGTCCAAGTCTGGTCACTGAAAAGAAAAGCTCTAAGTTTAGATCACCCTTATATGACATTTGTCATATTTTGCCCACTTTTTTTCCAAGCCAGACTTTAACATGCAGTAAACACTGCACTAAACTACACTATGCGAACAAAGGTATGACACCAACAGGGACTTTCATGACATTGGATTCAAATACATAGACTTTAATGTGGAGTTGGTCCAACCTTAGCAGCTAGAACAGCTTCCACTCTTCTTGGATGGCTTTCCACAAGGTTTCATGCTGGAACACAGAAGGTTCTTACCCAAACTGTGTTCACAAAGTTGGAAGCATGGCGTTGTCCAGAATGTCTTGGTCTGCTGAAGCATTAAGATTGTCCTTCACTGGAAGTATTATTATGCATTATGTAAGAATCTAAGCTTGACAACACTGAATGTGGCATCCAGTTAATCTTAAATTAGCCCCAATAAACATGTTTGTCCAAATAGTGTACGTGTGCACGTACATTTTAGAGAAGTGTAGGTCGGCGAGGCTGAGCTGCTACAAAACTGCAGTTCAGTAGTTCTGAGACTTTTTGCTGTCCAACAACAACTACATTCAGCATTAAAAAGGAAACGAAACTGAACAAGAACACTGAATCATTTCATTGTTTTTGAATATTAGTTTAGATACTTTAGTTGTTTTTTGTTTTTGGGGTTTTTTTTTTTTTTCTGAATTTTGCTCAGGTGTGCGTTATCCCATCCCTTCGATAAAGATGGGAATGAAACTTTTTGTTTTCGTTTCCGATACTACCATATATGCCGAAAGCTGAGTAACATCAGGCAGATCCAATATTTAAAAACAGCTAAAAATAAATGATATAGCTTAAATATATTAAAATGTTAATTTTAAGGTAATTCACTTCTCCTGTCAGTAATTTTAATGCTGTAGCTGATCGACGGACATAGTTACGGGCAAGCTTTATTATTATATCACTGTTATATCACAAATAATGGCACATTTACTATTGTTATTATTATTTATTATAGCCCCACCTTTAGTGTAGAGAGTACCACTTTTATAGATATTTCACGTGTGTGTGTGTGTGTGTGTGTGTGTGTGTGTGTGTGTGTGTGAGTGTGAGTGTGAGTGAGTGATCTTGAAAATGTTGTGTTTGATGCAGGAACAATGGGAAAGCGTAAGAATCTGAGAGGGGTCAAACTGTGATGTTTAGACAAGTGGGTCACAGCATCTCTTGTAGGATATTCCGAGAATGCAGTGGTCAGTACCTAACAAAAATGGTCCAAGGAAGGACAACCAGTGAACCGATAACAAGGTCACTGGTCCAAAGGGCTCCCTGAAACACGTAGGGAGTGAAGTTACCAGCTGTTGAAAATGTTTATGTTGTGGTAGTAGCAAAACACTTGCATGTGAACTTAATGACCATCATGTGTCAGATCCGAACTCCCACTTTCTACCATTGTGTCCTTGAGCAAGACACTTAACCCTTAGTTGCTCCAGGGGGACTGTCCCTGTAACTAATGGCTGTAAGACTGTCCCTGTGACTAATGACTGTAAGACTGTCCCTGTAACTAATGACTGTAAGACCCTTTACCCTTTTTTCTCTGACAGAAAAGAGTCAGAACTCAAAGTGCATCACAGCTTGCTGCACACTGTGTTGTGTAGCTGCAGACCATTCAGAGTGCCCATGCTGACCCTTGCCCATCAAGTGCCTATGAAGAATGGATAAATATCAGACCTGGACCATGAAGCAGTGGAAGAAGGTGACCTGATCTGATGAATCACACTTTATTTTACACCACATGGACAGTTGGGTTTGTGTGCATTACGTACTTGGAGAAGCACCAGGATGCACTATGGGAGGAGGCAGTGTGATGCTCTGGACATTGATCTGCTGGGAAACTTTGGGTCCAGGAATTCATTTGACTTTGACTTATACCACCTACCTAAATGCCGTAAATGTTGTTGCAGACCAAGTACACTCTTCTAGGGCAGGGGCCTCTTTCAGTAGGACAACATGCCCGGTTACACTCACACTGCAAAAACGGTTCAGGAATGGTTTGAGGAACATGTCAAAATGCAAAGAGTTTGCATTCTTGACTTGGTCTAAAAATTCCCCAAATCTCAATTCAATCAAGCATCCATTGATGTGCTGGACAAACCCATCTGATCTACGCGGGCCCCACCTCACAACTTACACGATTTAAAAGCATCTTGACTGGTCAGAGCTGATTTGGAGACATGAAAGGAACTTTCACGATATTAGGCAGGTGGATTTAATGTGATGACTTATTGGTGTTTATGATAAAAATTAAGTTTTTGAAAGGAGTCTATGAAGTGTTTTAGGTTGAAAATATATACATATATTTATATCCAAATATTTAAAATTGAGTTCCATCTCAAATTTCACTACTAAAGCATTTATATGAACCCTTACATAAAGTCCTACTGAAATGTATGCTTCCACATGAACACTGCGTGCATCAGTTTAATATTAACAATCATTTTCAATAACATGCAGTAATTTATCAGTCTTTTATCTCACATAATTTCTCTTGGGTTTTGCTCTCCCCTCTCTGGTACTTCAGCTCATTCAGCCATGAATATAAAGTTCTGTCACATTAAATGACATGATGATGAATGAGGCGTTTCAAGATAAGGTGATGCAGTTGGCATGCATTACACATTTAAAAGGTATTGTTTATTGCATTCTTCTCTATTGCTCCACCACACAAATACAAAAAATGTTATTCATTATTAATAGTAAATATTAATAAATGTTATTGATGTATTGTGAATTATTAATTAATTGAGTAATTAATTGTTTAGTGTAGTGCAATGGGAAACATTTATTAATGAATGTTATTAATAAATGTTGCTTATTTATATTGAATGTAGTGTAATGGTAAACATTTATTAATGAATGTTATTAATAAATGTTATTTATTCATGTTTAGTGTAGTGTAACAGGAAACATTTATCTATCTATCTATCTGCACACACACACACACACACACACGTGTATGTAGTGTGTATATATGTGTATTGTGTGTGTATGTATGTAGTGTATATGTGAATGTGTTAGTGTGTGTGTTGTGTCTGTATGTATGTAGTGTATATGTGAATATGTTATTGTGTGTATTATGTGTGTAATCATGTAGTGTATATGTGAATATGTTATTGTGTGTAATTATGTAGTGTATATGTGAATGTATGTAGTGTATGTGTTATTGTGTGTGTAGGTAGTGTATATGTGTACGTGTTATTGTGTGCATTGTGTATGTATGTAGTGTGTATGTGTTATTGTGTGTATTGTGTTTGTATGTATGTAATGTATATGTATAAGTGTAATTGTGTGCAGTGTGAGTGTGTGTGTGTATGTATATAGTGTATATATGTATGTGTTATTGTGTGTATAAACTGTTGTGTGTATATGTTATTGTGTGTATTGGGTGCGTATGTATGTAGTGTGTACGTGTTGTGTGTATTGTGTGTGTATGTACAGTAGTATATATGTGAATGTATTATTGTGTGTGTGTATGTACTGTATATGTGTGTCATTGTGTGTACTGTGTGTGTATGTATATAGTGTGTGTACGTGCTGTTGTGTGTACTGTGTGTATGTGTTATTGTGTGTATATATTACTGTGTGTATTGTGTGTGTATGTATGTAGTGTGTATGTGTTATTGCGTGTATTGTGTGTGTGTGTGTGTGTCTCTCTCCCTCCTTCTCTCCGTCTCTCGGCGGTGCAGTTCTCCCTCTGTGTCCGGCAGGGGGCGAGCTGTGACCGGGCTCGAGTTGCGCCATTTCGCGGGGGTAAGTGCCGCCAGATGGCAGTTTAGGATTGCTTCTCTGCTGAAAAGGCGCGGTTCCGCTTCTAGGTCTAAATTACAATATAAAACATAAAGTATTCTGTCTTTAAATTGGACCAATTATCGGCGGGCTGCGCCGCGGAGGCTCTTTGGGCGGGCGGAGGTGAGTTTTCCTGAGTTTTGAACAATCCTGAAATCTTTGGTCTGACACGGCTAACCAGTTTCGTATCAAAGATGGAGGACGAGCCGAGCAGCGGGATGGGGGATGGGGCGCCTCTCCACGGCCCCCCTTATGTTCTCGGTGGCAGCTTTACGTTCTGACCTGCACGGCTGTGTTCTCTAAACGCTGGGGCTGCGTTTTTAATTCGTGCATGATGTGTTTTTTGCTCCGGTCAGGGTTAAGGCTCGTCTCTGCACAGCCACTATTGTGATTGAGGGCTACGAGATGCTAAGCTAGTCTGGCTAGCGTTTACAGATTTATCGATTCAGCCCCCCCTCCTCTCTCCCTCCCCATTTCCCTCTCAATGCTGAT
>JBBIGA010000001.1:8616433-8626913 GCA_037576975.1 Alestes dentex
CACACACACACACACACACACACACACACACACACACACACACACACACACACACACACACATATATATATATACATATATATATATATATATATATATATACACACACACACACACACACACACACAGTAAACCCTGCTTTTTGTGGGGGTTATGTTCCAAGAGCACCCGCATATAGTGAAAAACCACGTTGTTGTGATGTGGTAAAAAAATTTTTTTTACCCTGACAGAAAATGTAAAGGTAAACCTGGATCCATACTGTACAGTTTAAACAGTGCTAGAATGTAAATACCAATGTTACCCCAGTATAGACTGCGCTGTAATTTATGCACATGCGTTTTCTTTGGTATAAATAGGTAAATACAGTAATAAATTCATTTGTTTTACAGTAATAAAAATACAGGGCCTTAAGAAGAACAAAATGAAAAACACGAGAACACTCGAGACGCTCCACAGGGTAAATTCCGGACTGCAGCGTCACAGGGCAGCAGCCAATCAGCAGCATAGAGAAATAAATAACATTCTCAGATTGGCTACTTTCAAACCTCCCGCTTCTGAGTACAGCTTGCTGTGGCGTCCGGGCCTCGTGCGCCACGCCCCCTTGTCCTCGTGCTGGTTGTTTATGTTTGGCACGGCGCTGAGCAGATTGCTTTGGTAACCGCCGCACTCAGACATAAACAATCCAGGACAAGGGGGCGTGGCTGATGAGGCCCGGACGTCACAGACAGCTGTATTCAGAAGCGGGAGGTTTGAAAATCCGTGATGGACTGAAAAGCGGGGGGCGGAGGGGGGGTTACTGTATATGCATATTTTTTCCACTTAGGGCTTGTAATTTGACCAACCAGTGTTCGAACTGTTAGCATTCAAACTTATGAGCACTGGTTTATTAATCCCTCATGATGGGTCTCCTGTCACTTGTGTTTACAGTAAGCTTGTATCAGAGCCACACGTGTGTTGAGGTTAGGGGAGAATATCACATTTGCTTGTTTTGCTAATACCACAAATTTGTTTTCTATTAATTCTGTTCATAAGCTTTCAAATTTTTTAAATTCCTGCCAGCGATTCACCACAGTACAGTGATGTTTTCTTTTGTGGTCGATCTCAATGTCTTCACAGGCGTTCATGCTGTTGTGTGACCTGCTGATGATCTTCAGCCATCAACTTACCACAGGCAGTAGAGAAGCCCTGCAGCCGCTGGTCTTTAATCCAGACAACACCCTGCAGAGTGAACTTCTCAGCTTCGTGCTTGACCACGTCTTCATTGACCAGGATGATGAGAACCAGAGCATGGGTGCGTGTTTCATTTTGACATTTTCTAACTGGCACACATTCTGGAGCAGAATGGCTCTCAGATATGCAAATGATGAGGTTTGTTTGTCTACATTTTAAAGGTGAAACTTGAGTTGCAAATGCAAGATTGGGGGGTTGGATTCCTAGAAACAGCAAAGCGTCCGGATTAAGTAATGGTATCAGTTGGAATTCTCTCTAGTCAAGGGCTTATATCAGGAAAGCTCAATAGAAAATTGTCTACAATTTTTTAATGAATGATAGATTTCTTTTTATGGTTATCAGTTGTTGAAGCTCTATAGATGTTCTGGGATCTGTATTGTATTGTAATCCTGGCTCTTCAACTTTCATAGAAGGTGATGAAGAGGATGAAGCAAATAAAATTGAGGCTTTGCACAAGAGGAGGAACTTGCTGGCTGCTTTCAGCAAGCTCATCATATATGACATTGTGGATATGCCAGCAGCCGCTGACATCTTTAAACACTATATGAAGGTATGGGAACACCGAGGTGTGTTTTAGAGTTGCTAGTGGCATAGTGCGCTATTGCCTTGACCACAGATTGCTTATGGTTCTTTTTTGCTCTTTTTTTTTTTTTTTTTTAGTATTACAATGACTATGGAGACATCATCAAGGAAACCCTAAGCAAGACCAGACAAACAGATAAGATCCAGTGTGCCAAAACACTTATACTCAGTTTGCAACAGGTCAGCCACTACATGTTTACTATGATATATTAACAGTTAGCTGCATGCACCTGTGCATTTTCACATCTTTCTCTTTTCTCACGTTTGTGTACCTTCTGTGTGTTCTCAGCTCTTTAACGAACTGGTACAGGATCAGGGGCCCAATTTGGACCGAACCTCTTCCCACGTGAGTGGCATTAAAGAGCTGGCCCGCCGCTTCGCTCTCACATTTGGACTGGACCAGATCAAAACCAGGGAGGCAGTAGCAACTTTGCACAAGTAAGTTTCCCTGCAGATCAAAACACAGAGCTCTTAAAAATAGACATATTGAATGTTAGTGTGGTGTTCAGCGGCAAGCTAATTTAAATGCGATTTAGTAGTTCGTTTTTGCATGCATGGGTTTTCACTTATGTGATATTTGGGGTTTTTTTAGGGATGGAATTGACTTTGCCTTCAAGTTTCCAAACCCCAAAGGAGCAGAATATCCTCCCCCAAACTTGGCGTTTTTGGAAGTGCTTTGCGAGTTCTCTTCCAAACTACTCCGGCAGGATAAAAAGACTGTGTAAGTATGAAACTATCGATCTAAATGATGTAAATGACGTTAAATCAGTTAAATCAGTCTTAGGACCAAAAGTTTGCAATATCAAAGTGTATAACACGGATTTTTGTGTGTGTGCAGACACTCTTACTTGGAGAAGTTCATGACTGAGTACATGATGGAGCGACGAGAAGATGTGTGGCTGCCGCTGATCGCCTACAGGAACTCTCTATTAACGGGGGGAGACGACGACCGCATGTCCGTCACAACAGGCAGCACTACAAGCAGAGCCAGCACAGTACGCAGCAAGAGAGGCCGACCGCCGGTACACAAGAAACGCACAGACGGTGAGACACTGAGGACTGAGAGGACACCTTTATATACTGCTGTTATGGCTTCATATCTTCAAAAATATCATTTTACAAGCAGAGATGAATACCTGTTAACACTGGTCTTTTGGCTGTTTTCAAATAAGGTTGTCTTATACCACCACCAATATATGTCTAGTATATTGTGTTGAATGCACTTTATTCACACTTATAAAGTTCTTATAGGTATTTCACGAGTAGGGCTGGGTACTGGAATGCTGTTGATGCTTCTTGATGGTGCTGACCATTGATTTGCAATCTCTTGCTCTGTGCATGTAAAGCAGCAGAGGAGAGTGTGGACGGTTCGTGGGTGATGCGCAACGACACCATTCAGACTCCTGGAGGTCTGCAGACACCACAGCTTACGTCCACAGTGCTAAGGGAGAACCCACGACAAGCAGCAGAACATATCCCAGAGCAGGACTCTTCAGAACCAGGCTCCGAGCCTGATTACATTCACAAGTATGGATCAGGCCTAAATAACCATACCTGCTACTGATATTCTTGAAAGATTATGATTTACTGTTCATTGTTATCTTGCCTGAGTGTCTGTGCCCATCCTCTCAGTCAACAGATGCAGATGTCATGGCTTGACCAGCAGAAAATCGAGGAAGTGAACAGGAAAGAGAGAGGTGGCATGAACTACATGAAGGCGCGGAGCGGAGGTGTAAGGCAGCAAGTGTAAGTAACTCTGGTGATAGGGGGGTTTTGCCAGTTTAGCTCCTCAAATGACACTGCACGCTCTAGTGCAGGGATCACCTCAGTGTTCCACCTAGTAATTTCTTTATTGTACACTAAAGTGATCAGTCTTGACTGTGCCTGGCCACACTATTGTCCTGTGTGCATTTACCAGTTTTTAATCAGACACAAACCAAACTTGTTTGTCACTTGGCTGTTAAAAAGTTAAAGTTTGTGGCATTTTATCTTTAAAGGGCCCGTGTTCTGCATTTTTCTTGTTTTAGTTCTCATTGGTCTGGACTACTTATCACATTTATACAATTTTATACTTTTTTTTTTTTCTTTTTTCTTTTCATTTTCATGAGGCAACAGTACCATCACCGCATACTAAATATGATTATTGATATAAAGTCATTATCCAATATATTGCTAAAAACACCATGCAGATAGAAAAGCAATATTATGTATTTCAATTAACTCGTGAGATACTAGTACAGACGATGTGTTGTCCAGCCCTGCTTGTGTGTAACTACTAAACTGCCTTCTGCAATCGCAACTCACATTACAGAGATGTTAATCATGGCAGAGGAAATAAAATAAAATAAAATAATATAATTAAAATAAATGTTTACAATGTCAGATGACACACATTCTTGCTTATGATTGTCTTGATTTTCTGAGAGTACGTCTTAGAAGCAGGTGCAGACAGAGATTTAAACAGGCCGCATCTTTTATTTTCAGACGTGGTTTAATGGAAGATGACGCGGAGCCCATCTTCGAAGATGTGATGATGTCATCACGTGGCCAGCTGGAGGATATGAATGAGGAGTTTGAGGACACCATGGTCATAGATCTGGTGAGTCATCATTAGCATCACTTATGATTGGAGAGAACTTTGATTATGAGCAAAACAGTATTAATGTACTTGGAAATTAACTTTCATTTTATACTGTTTAACCTAGAGCATGCATGCCTTTAACTTTTTTTTTTACCCCCCCAATACTGATATTAAAACCCTGAGTATAAGAGCTGAGACCACTTCGGGAATTTGGTTAGCCAAAGAGTCAATGCCTCCTCTGATTGAATCTGTTTTCTGTTGTCCCAGCCACCGTCGAGAAACAGACGAGAGAGAGCCGAACTCAGACCAGACTTTTTTGACTCTACAGCAATTATAGAAGATGATTCTGTAAGTATCTTCCATGTAAACTCTATTGTATCTAACTGTACAGGTCATAAACTTTCAGGTGAACCAAGGTTTCTTTTTTCCTTGTGTATACGCAGGGGTTTGGTATGCAAATGTTTTGAAGCCGACTGCAGATTCTGTGGGGGAATCGCAACCAACAGTGTTTCTCCAATCAAGCAGCACCGACGCGTTTTAAGAATCACATGTTCAACATTATTTTCAAGCAAAAAAGACACTTGTGCTTTTCTCAGTGAAGTCGCAGTCACATGTTTGATACAGGTGAAAAGTTTGGTGATCATACTGAGTTTTAGTGAGGACCAGTGTGTGAAGCTTCTGTCTGACCATCTCTTCTGTTTTATTGTAGTACAGATGGCCCAAAAACCTATGAACACACAAAATCAGTTTTTTTATTTGTTTGTTTGTTTTTTTTTTGTTTTGTTTTGGTTTTTTTTTTTTTTGTTTGTTTGTTTGTTTTGTTTTTTTGTAGCGTTCCCATATAAGTATGTCCCTTTTTATCAAGTCCCCGCAAAGCGTTGCATATTAGAACACAATTTTAATCGGATTGTGTGAAGTTCATGTACATACTGTATGGGTTTATGTAACGTCACAGTGCATTCAAGTTGAGCACCACTTTGGAGCTAAACACACTTTTTCCTACTTTAAATGTTCACACACAGAGGAGGAACGCAAAATTAACAAGGTTTCAACAGCAGCAATTACATTTTTAACTTTTTTTTCCAAATGGGATATTAATAGCTTGCTGATTTACATTTTACTAGTTTACGTTTACCTCCTCTGATTTAAGAGCCTTTTAGTGTGATATTGACTTTCAACTTTCCATCTGTGAATATGTCCCAGCTGTAAAACATCTACACAATACCGTGTGTCTGTGAATGTTCTCCGTTATCTATTGGGACTTGGTGTCCCGTGTATGAGAGTGCATCGAGTTTCATTTTAGAGCATCAGTGTGGTATTCACAAGTGATGTCATATCCCTTGTTTAGGATGGTGCCTATAGACTTCACTTTAATTTGGACTCATCAGACTGGGAGGGGGGGATTGTTACTATTTGTTCACCATGTTAACTGTTCATTTTTATGTTTAAATAAAGGTATTTAAAAAATATTTTCAATTAAGTAAATTTCCAAGAGCTATTGGAACTCAAGTGTTTTTTTGGACACACTATTTTTTTTTTTTTGTTGTTGTTCCTTGTCGTCTGTCGCCAAACTGTAATGGAAGTACTTCTTCATGACCTGAATGAAAATCTAACAGTTTTTGTTTTTTTGTTTAGTTTTTTTCCATTATTTTCATCACTTCCCAAACCAGGTTCTTTTTTTTCAGTGAAAATCAACACAGTCAAGAGATTGTGTGTATTTTTTCCAACTACTGGGGGCAAAAAAAAAAAACAAGCAGTTTAAATTCCTAATGGGCGGTTTCTATTTCTTTAAGACTGAAATAGTTTGTTCTATTGAGAACTTGTTTCCCAGCCACCCTGCTTGGAATAATTGGTCAACTAGATTTTAACAGTTGCTCTGGAGAGAAATCTACATTTTGTTTCAGTGTTGTTGTTGTTCAGTACCAACAAAATGCATTTTAATAAAATGGATTATTCATACATGTGGTTGTGGTCTGAAAATGTCCTTTGGTAACTGATGGGTCCTGTTTTTCATTCCTGACGGCTGAGGATCCTTCCATGTTCTTCCTGTGTCTGTGGGTTTCTGTCAGGTCATCCAGTTTCCTTCTACCATCCAAAGACACAAACCTGAGGTGCAACCTTGCCCTGAAGTGTGAAAGTGTGTGTTTGTGTATCTGCCCTGTTATGGACTGATGACTTGTCCAAGGTGTTTCTCCACCTTTTTCTCCATGAATGCTGTTATGGGCTCCATCACCCACACGACCCTTGTTAAAGATGAGCAGTTCAGTTGATGGATGGATGGTACCTGATTGCAAGTGTTCTCCAAGTGCATATAATGGTGGAGTCCAACACTCAACATCCATCATAACAAATAATGTAGTTTATGTAGTGTATCATTGATTGATTGAGGGCAATCTTTTATTTTACTGAATGGATTTTTATCTCGGAAAGCCACAGGATCAAATGCACTGCTCACCTCTGACCCGTCCTTAAATTTCTGGGTCCGTTTACCTTTAAGTCTTACGATCTGTTACAGGTATATTTATGTATTTCCTTTCTAGAATTACTGAAACTGCAGAGCTGGGTCACATACAGATCCATCATATCTCTGTCTTTTGTTCATTTGTACAGTAATTTAGTACGAACACAGTAAATGCACGTTGAAGCAGTGGTTTATTGAATTAAATGAAATGAATATTTGTTGCGATGATAATGAAAGGAAGGAATAAAGACGGGAAATAAGGACGGTATCCTCTAAAGAACAAGGCTGCACGGGCGTGAGTGATTTGCTCTTCGGGACTCAGGCCCTCGGGGCTCAGAAGCACGTCTGGAGAAGAAGATAGTGGTGATGAGCAGATCATTTCTAACCAGCAACTCTGATCACATGTTGAACTGATCTCACAGTAAACGACTAAAAGTTTGCCATAGGCCCGTCCCAGCTCCATCACAGACTGTAAACATCTGGAACTGAGACATCTGTAAAATAAGAAACAGTGTTGTCTGAAAAAAAAGCAAGAATCAGCTGAAGGTTTCTGCTTCCTGAGTCCGGGCTGAGACGTGGACTCGAGTCACCTGACTTGAGTCAGGCTCGAAATTGAGAAAGTCTTGAACCCTCCATTAACCCAGAGAGAGGGAAGCTTGAGGTTCGTCTCTCTGTTATTTGGACTGTTTACACAATCGTCATATATTTCAAACGAACACTTAAGAGGTCACTTTATTAATTCAGTTAATGGTTGGTTTATTAGATGCACCTTGTATCTACACTCACTGACCATTTTATCACTAACACTATCATATAGACGCACTATCGTATAGTTACTAACTGTACACCCCCCTCATGACCGCACCTCTTTCCTCCACCAATAGAAGTAATGGAACCCAAACTTTACCATCAGTGAGTCTCACTGTTGCTACAGGCTCGAATGGGACACATGCAGAGGCGTGTTTTTTTTAAAGGATGAACAATTTTCAATTATTTTATTCCTGAGTCCTACTAAAGATGTGAATTTAGGTCACATCACTTGGACTGAAGTTAAACTTGAGCACAAATTTGATCACTTCAGATTAAACTCAGTATTGTATAAAGCATATACAAAAAAACATCTAAAAATAATTATTTGAGACTTGAGGTTCACACTGAGCAGAAAGTTATGCATGTGTTTCTTGTATCTACACTCATTGGCCACTTTACTAGAAACAGTTGTGACTTCTTTATTAGGTACACCTTGTGTCTCCACTTACTGACCACTTTATCAGTATCAATAACTGGTCATTCAGTGTTCGATCAATGATCGTTTAGATTTAATCTAACACTAAATAACACTAAAGAATGAGTTTTACCATCAGTCAGTCTCACTGCAGGAATGAACTCAGCAGGTGGAACTTCATCATCTGTATCTGAGGAATCTTCAACATGAACATTAATGATTTGTTTGATTAATAATGGAATATTGTATATCACAGAAAAAGTATTTAACATATTTTTTTTACCCACCTAAAGGGATCTCTGTCCAGACTGAATCAATCTTCTCCGTGTGTGCTTCTTCTCCTGCACTCTTGTTCTCCTCAGCAGACTTCTCCTGGTCCATCTTCTCCTCCACCACCTCCAGCTTCTCCAGCAGCAGCTCAATCACGAACCTGTGCCTCAGTTTCAGCATCCTCTCCTCAACCACCGTCAGCTCCTGCACCTCCTTCACTCTTTCTTCTCCTGCACCTGAGGCCTTCTCCACCAGCCCTACCTCTTCTTCAAGGACTTTCTTTTTATCCTCCATCTGCTTCTCCTCTAGCTCTCCCTCTCCTTCATATATTTCCTGCTCCATTAAGTTCATGTTCTCCTCATCCACCATCTTTTCACCATCCACACCAGTGACCATGCCCGGTCAGGTCTTTCTTCTCAGCATCTGGAAATGTTTCACTGGAGCTTCCTGCCTCAGCTTCCAGTTCATCCTCCTCTTTAACAGCAGCGTTCGGACTCAAACCCTCTTTGAGATGGTATATTTCCTCCTGGTTGTCCTCGTTTTGTCTGAAACAGCAGAGGAGCTTCAAGTTTGCGTCTGTTTTCCTCAGGGTTGTTTTTCACTGTGAGCAGAAACAGAACCTTACCAACGTTCTGGGTCTTAATGACATCAGCACAGAGCCGTCGTCACCATCCTCTTCTATTAGAAAACTCATCATGAAGAACGTTCTAAAGTCCCTGAATTGGAAACAATGGCTGGACCAATACATGAACACAGAAATTGATCTAAAAGAGGAATTTTGTTGCAAAGACGGCATGAAGTGTCCAAAACACTGTACAAAGTGCAACCCATCAACAAAATTTAACTTCTGTATTCCACATCTGTAATATTGACTCTCTACCAATCTTTAAATCCCTCCTTAAAACACACTTATTCAAGCATTAACTGCTTGTCATATTATATCAATCAAATAAACTCAACAAAAAAACACTAGCATTTTTTTCTTTTTTCTATGAAACTGCCATTGTATAGATATGAAGCCTTGTTCCAACAGATAAATATATACACATGTAGATTAAAAAATAACTAATATGACAATGATTTTTATTATGTTGTCACCAGCACCAAGAGTTATTGTACATCTTCAACTTTGCAAATTTGAAGTCTAGATTTCTGCTCATACATTCAACCATTTTTGTATATTTTAAAATACACAACAAGTCAGTTATTGGATTCACAACAGCTCGTTTCATGACTTGCTTTTGGTTCAGCTTTCCAAAAAATTATTCTTTCTGAGAAGCAACTTGATCAAAATCTAACAAAAATATTCACACTTCACTAACGTGGTATAAACTAACTGCTCACTTAGTTAGAAGCGTTACTCACAGTCGACTCTTGAGTTTAAAATACTGTACATTAGATCCACACTGACCACACGACCTCTGCTGACCAGATATTATGAGGATTTTGGGCCTGACACTACACAGGACTGACACTAACATAGGGGTGTGTGTGTGTGAGTGGTGCTGGGACGTATTAGGGCACCTTTGAAAATCAAGATTCTTTATTTGTCACATTTGCAGTTAAACAAGTACAGCATGTAGTGAAATGAATCCCTGAGTCGACCTGTAAGACTGAGCAATAAAGTTATCAAATTATGTACATAAACTTAAAGAGAGATATGAAGAGTTTAAACTCACCTAATACAAACAAACAGGAAAAAGTAGATTCCAAATGAACACACACGACAATTAGAAACAAGATCTGTACAGTGTGCAGTGATGTAAGAGAACAGAACATCTATGTGCTGTAAAGTGCAGTGTGCTGGTTTGCTGGCTGATCAGAGATAGAATTTCTTGTTAAAATACAGGACACAGGTGGTCGACCCGAACAAGTCTAAATTTAGAGCTACCATTCAGTGGTACCGCCCTGTCCTCCTCCTTTTTTAGACACTTTACTGAACAGTATAAAATGTATACAGGACTGACGATTCAGCAGGAGGGTTTGTCATGAGTAAATATATTTCAAAAAGATATACATTTTGACCTTTTGACCTCCCTTTTTTGTGAGCTGGTGTGGTGCACCAAGTAGAATCTGCCTTTAGGAGAAAGCAGACATTGCCTGCAGCAACAAAAAAACATTTACATATGTA
>JBBIGA010000001.1:8627013-8638324 GCA_037576975.1 Alestes dentex
GTAGCTTTAAATTAAAAATATGGAATTCTCTGAAACACACTAAAGTAGAAATGCAAAACAATAGATAAATAAAAAACAAAAAAACGATCGCAGTATGAACGGAGCGGGCCGGAAGGCGTCTGGATGCGGCCGTGCCACCCCCTACACTGATTTATATTTAGCTGAATTTATATTTGGATTACTATATATGTCCAAACTATTGTGTGTGAGTGGTGCTGGGACATATGTATTAGGGCACATTCGAAAATCAAGATCCTTTATTTGTCACATGTCACATTAAACAAGTACAGCATGTAGTGAAATGAACCCCTGAGTCGACCTGTAAGACTGAGCAATAAAGTTATCAAATGATGTAAATAAACTTAAAGAGAGATTTGAAGAGTCAAAACTCACCTAATACAAACAGAAAAAGTAGATTCCAAATGAACACACACTAAAGTAGAAATGCAAAACAATAGACAAACAAAAAACTAAAAAAGATCACAGTCTGAACGGAGCAGGCCGGAAGGCGTCTGGATGTGGCCGCGCCATCCCTTTCACTGATTTATATTTAGCTGAATTTATATTTGGATTACTATTTATGTTACAAAATTAGTATTTGTTTTTTAATAATTTAGAAAAAAAACCCAAAACATTTTGCCACGAAAAAAGCAAAGTGTGACTGAATCCGCCACACCTGATCCGCGTAAAACCGGGGGTTAGAGTGTGTGTGTATATATATATATATATATATATATATATACAAACATACATACACATTGCATTACATTAAATTGCTTAAACTGATTGGTTTTGGTGTCTTTGGTGCTGAATATGTTTGAAAAGTTATTTTGAAACATACTAACAGTTCTGCTTCATTTGCTGGATGCTCACTGGGACACCAGCTCTTCCCTGCAGCTCAGTGATCTGGAGATCTGGAGACCAAGACATACTGCTCTAAAAGTTTTGCTTCTCTTTGGACTGGATATTGTAGCACAATTTTATAGAACACTTGGAATCACTAGCCTGTTGAACACTAAAACTGTTGAAGACTAGAACCTGAAAGAAGCCTTTGTGACTAAATAATGTGTTATCACAGACTATAAAATGTTGCAAACCAGTCAGTTACATTTCTTGTGTTTCTAATGTTTTCTTATGATAAAATGTTTTAAAAAGTAGCATGCTGTTAATTTTTTTAGGGGCCCAAATATCTGGTCTGTAGAGTGTGTAAAATATATTGGCCGAAGTGGCCAAAATATGTGCTTTGGTTTAATGTACTCTAGTGTTTGGAATATATTTTAGCATTAAATAATGCATCTATGAAAAGTATCTCACATATAAAAAATACCCACAAGCATTTTTAAAATGTTTTTTTTTTTTGTGAAAATCATAGTACTACAAGAAACAATAGATTATGTACAGTGTTCCTACTTCCAGATCAGGTCATTAACAGATAAAATAACATCAAATACACTAGTCCTCAGTCCATGCCCTCCTCCTCTATTACACTATATGGACTAAAGTACTGGGATGCCTGCCCATAACGCCAACAAGGACTTCAATGACATTGCATTCAAATATATAGACTTTATTATGCGTCCCAATACTTTTTTTATTCTTTGAAGAAACAATAGATGATGTATAGTTTTCCTACTTCCAAATTAGATCCATAAAATAAAACACTACTACACTATATGGACAAAAGAACTGGGACGCCTGACGATTACACCAACAAGGACTTTAATGACACTGCATTCAAATACATAGACATTTAAATACATAATATGCAGTTGGTCCCCTCCATTGCATCTATTACAGAATCCACCCCGTCGTAATGGTCAGGCGTCCCAATACATTTGACCACATAGTGTACATGCCCAAACGGTTTTTTATTATTCTTTGAAGAAACAATAAATAATGTATATTTTTAACCGTGAAATGATACACTCTGTGACAAAAAATACAAACATTTTATTCTATACACATGGGCTCAACAAATAATTTCTGAAAACATTTCACTAATTCCACCCCCACCCCCACCCCCACCCCCCTCTCTCTGTATGTGTTCAGTCTGGCAATGTGGTGCAGCCTTAGTTTGCGGAAGACAGACAACTAAACACAAGAGCATAAAATGATGGTTGTCAATTCCAAACTGCGGCCCGGACAAACTGATCAAAGATACACTGACTGCTTGCCCTGATGTTGACTGCCGGACAACACGCTCAGCTGCTTTAACCACCTTGACTGCACCCTCAGAAGGAAACATCAAGCCTCCATTGTTTTTAATGAGAGTGGTAGCTTTGATCATATGATGACGGTTCAGCATCTGTTAGCAAACTAGCACGGCACACATCACAGGACAGCTTTCTCAAAATCTGTCGAATGACAAGCCCTGGTAAGGCTGAACAAATGTTTTGATTATATTTGGCCATTATAAAATCCCGTATTATAGTGCTTACGGTTTAGCCAAAACGTTGTTTGGATGCTGACTTGAACATGGTGATGCATAGCTTTGCTGGCGTAGCTAAGGTTAAGATTCATAAACTGAGGTGGATTTCTTGAGGAAACCTCCAATTCTTAATAGTTAGTGCCAGCGTTTAGCCAAAACGTTGTCTGGAGGCTGGTTTGAACACAGGGACGCATGGCTTTGCTAGCTTAGTCTGGCTTGGCTAAGGTAAAGGTTTATAAAACGGGATTTTATAATGGCCAAATATAATCTAAACAATCGTTCAGCCTTACCTATGAAATGTAATCCCTCGGGATCTGGTTTGGAGCCTACAGCGGTTTGTACAGCCCATCTTTATCCACTACTTCACTCCGCAGCAGTGCCTCTCGCACTATGGCTGCGACGTCTAGTAATATTCTGTGTCTCTGGATCCTCACGCCACGTCCAAACACTACTACACACTGTGGCCTCCATCCTACGTGAGGGTTTATGTAACCAAGGGAAACGGCATGTCTCCCGTTCTCGGAGGTCGCCGTGTTCTCGCGAGACGTGCCCAGCAGCGCCCCCTCCTTGTGTTAATGCAGAGAGAGGGAGGAAAAGGGAGGGGAGAAGTGCTACAGCCTTTTCAAACACAAATACAGCTCCGTTTTTTTTTACACATTTCCTCGCCAGAAACGCGGACCCCGACAGCTGGATATCGCCTGCGTTCGTTTTTTAACCTGCTTCCCTCTTCAGGGGCGGCGGGACGGCAGGATAAAGCCCGGACTGGAGAGAAGAGGCCTGTTTTGTTGCTGATCTCCCGGAGCCGAGGCGACCAGTGGATCAGCTTCTCTCTCGCGCCTCCTTTCATGCTTTTCTCATTCTTTTTGGACCCTTTTCTTCTTCTCTGTGCCACGCCGAGTTCTCCAGCTATGTATCTGACGTGAGAGACCCGATTAAAAACACGGACGGGGGCTATTTTCGGCTCGTCGGGAGAAAGTCGAAGGGAAAAGCGGGGCCTGTTTTGTTTTTGCAACGGACGGCACCGCCATGAAAAGCAGGGGGGGACAATAACATACATACACACACACACACACACATACACACACGCTCATATACACACACACACAAACGAGAGAGTGAGCCGTGCTGCTGGTTTTCTCCTCGTCGTGTGTGTGTCGGACGCTCGTCGTAAGGACGGCGATGTGAGAAATAAAAGGAAAAAGCGTCGTCGTCGCGGCCACGACGATTTCGAGTCGGAGGAGAGAGAGAGAGGGAGGGAGGGAGAGGAGGTGGGGAGAAATCTGGCCGTATTTGAATCCAGGGGCTCGGAGGACACGTTACGATTTCTCTACGACGAGCGCCTCCACTGTTATTGTTGAATTTGAAATCGAGAAAAGAAGCTGAGATCTCTTCTCCTCCTCCCCCTCTCCTCTACTCTTGAAGAAACAGACCCTCTCTGTACAGCAGGGATTTTTTGGGGATATAAAGCAAAGCTCATGATGATAATTCAGGCTCGTTTCGTGTCACGGATGAGAGAAAAAAGCGTGAAAAATAAAAATGGAGTGACAGGACTGGACCTGATGGACATTTTTCAGATGATTGGCCTCCTGTGCTGGCTGAGGCAGCATCTGGAAGGATATTAAGTCTCCAACGTGGATTTATGTGTGCGTGCGTGTGTGATTCTCATTCGAGTCAAAGGATACTGTACCCTGGGGTAACGTCGTAGGACTAGCCCCGTGGACACTGTCCCGGTGGAGGTCCAGCTTCTCTGATCGGATCTTCTAACGGGCAGCATTGTGGAGAACGCGAGCCGGCAGGACCCGCTGCGTGATCCTGCACCCCTCTCTTTTTCTCTTTCTTTCTCTTTCTTTCACTCTCTCTCTGTCTTCCCCTCTGTCTCTCTTCCTCTCTTTCTCCCCAAGCTGTATCTGTCGAGCCCTCCAGACTTGCTGAGGATGAACCCGGTGAATGCCACCGCTCTCTATGTGTCCGCTTGCCGTTCCGTGCTGCAGTGCGACCCCCAGGACCCTCAGGGTTTAGCCGAGCTCTACAAGCTGCTGCCCTTCTTCAGGCAGTCCCTCGCCTGCCTAGTGTGTGGTGAGAATCGGTTGCATTTTGGTACTAGTGAGTGTATAAATGTGTGTGTGTGTGTGTGTGTGTGTGTGTTTGTTTTGCACGTAGCTCCTCCTCAAACACGACACACCCCCGTCGAGTCCCACTGCCCTCTTTCCTCCTGACTGCAAATAAGAACAGGCCTGTTCGATCAAATAATGATGTGGTCCATTCATTTACGTCTCATCTCATTTGTTTTATTTTATTTCATTTGATATCTTTTATGCATCCTCTCAGTTCCTCTACTATTTTATTTGATTTTATTTCTCATCTTTTATTTTACGCATTCTTATATTTAATTTACTTCTCATCTCATTTATTTTACTTTTCTTTTATTTATACATGCTTATTTCTATTGGCCCTGCCAAGATGATTTCACTGGAAATCTCCCTTTTGGATGTGTGGGCAGGGATTTTCACGTTTTAAAACTGGGACTAAATTGTGGAACAGTTCAGTTTGTGTGTGGTGATGCAGTTTCATTTGTCATGTGCATTGTGTTTAAATGGGCTTATAAGTAGTCGTGTGAAAATGAAGGTTTGTGTACGTTTTTGGGGGGCACATGGAATAGCAGGCAGCAGCTTACACACCGAGGTTGCTGCTAAAACAGCGCCATCTAGCGGCGTAGGTGCATGATGAAAGGGTTTTCCAATCAACCAAATAATTGGTCTTGTCTTTGTTTCTCCACGCAGGGAATTTGCTCCAAGACCCAATCGCCCCAACCAACTCATCATGCCAGCACTATGTCTGCAAAGCGTGTAAAGGCAAGAAGATGATGATGAAGCCATCTTGCAGCTGGTGTAAGGACTATGACCAGTTTGCGGAGAATAAGCAGCTCTGTATTTTGGTAGATTGCTACAGGAAGCTCTGTGAGTACATTACAGACTCTTCCCTTGCCTCGCATATTTCAAGTGCTGTGGAGGGAACCCATGACATATTGGCCCTGTTGAACGAGGGCCATCCGTTGGACTGTAGTGAACAGGGGGTGGACTCTCTTTCGCGGGACTTGACACACCACTCCCCGCCTCCCTCGACCTCGGAAACGCCTCCTGAGGAGGATCAGCCGCCCTATTCATCTGAGGTGAAAGAGCAACCCCTTCCTTCATTAGGGGTTAATGGCCTTCAGGACTGTAATGGGTTAAGTAATCTGGAAGAGTTAACGTCCAGTTTACCCTCACCTCACAGTAACATCCCTGTGACAGTGGAAGTGGAGGCTCAGGTGGTGAAACAGGAGACCTTTACCAATGAAATTCCTGTGTGTGAGGCTGTGGCAGCAGCTGGCGAGGAGCTTTGTCCCAGCAGTATGGACATGTGTGGTTTCAGAGAGGATGTAAAGCATGATGGGGGTACTCTCTTGTTGAGTGTTGAGGAGGTGCTCAGGACTCTGGAGCCCGACCCCGTCCCTCAGGACGAGTGCCCCACTGTACTAAAGCCAAACCTCGAAGCTTCAGGGGACATAAATGGATCTTTTGGTTGTTCCACCACCTCTGCTGACTCTTCCCGGCAGCTCCCCTCCCTCCCCGTTGACTCTACAGGGGTCTCGCAGCCCCAGCATCCGCCCACCCAGCAGAACCTTCAGCCCTCTTCTGGAATATCTTGTTCTGCTGTTACTCCCCGAGTGCCACGGTCTAGCCGTAAACGCTCCCGATCTGAGAGCGATAGCGAAAAGATTCAACCTCTGCCCATTTCTACCATCATCCGGGGGCCCGCTTTTGGTGACTCCGCGCCTGCTCCTGTTAAGTGTGAACCTAAAGCTCCAGCACAGGCTGCACCCCACATGGCAGCAGTCCCCAATGGTGGGGGGTTGTCAAAAGTGGGGAGAGCCTTATTGGTGCCTAATAAAAGTGTCAAAAAGACTCCTGACCAGCATGGACCCAAAAAAGCATATACAAAGGCAAAACAGAGCGCTCCCAAGTCGAAAGACAAAACGAAAGAACGGATTGCAAGCAATCCGCTTGTCGCAGGGAGCCCGACAAAAGTGGTGTACAAGAAGCCACAGGAGAAGAAGGGCTGCAAATGCGGCAGGGCCACCCAAAACCCAAGTGTTCTTACATGCAGGGGCCAACGATGCCCGTGTTACTCCAACCGCAAAGCCTGTCTGGACTGCATATGCCGAGGCTGTCAGAACTCTTACATGGCCAACGGTGAGAAGAAACTGGAGGCGTTCGCAGTGCCAGAGAAAGCCCTGGAGCAGACCAGGCTCACCCTGGGTATCAATGTCACCAGCATAGCAGTGAGGAACACAGGTGGGAGTGGGGCCGGGGGGGTGCTGAACGTCACCTCTGCGACTGGTCCTCCTGTAGCCTCATTTTTAGCTACTGGACCTCACGAAGACAAGGGTTTTGATGAGACTTTGGATGTGAGGTTTGACTGTTGAGCCCTGCACAATGCTCTTACCCTCACACCCCCTTATTCCAGCCTGGCTCGCTCTCGGCAAGGTGCAACCGAGACCTGGAGGAGAGCCAGTGGAGTCAACAAAACAAGGCAGCTACTGTGATCCTGTTCCAGTTCATGTTATCAATTAAGTCTTTGCTGAAGCTTGTGCCTATAAATCACTTGTAACATGCTTTTTTTTGTTGTTGTCTTACACACTATTGCGAATTAGAAAAGTCATGTTACTGTAAGTTGAAACTTCTATTGGCAGTTTTGCTTTTTTTTCCCACTACAAGTGATCTATAGGGCATGATCTTTGGCAAGAAATGCTTGACCTCGTTGTTGTGGGTCATGTTATGTGCATAAGTGAATGACTTTGAGTTAGTAGGCTAGAAGACGAGACCCGTTTAATGAAATGGTACCTGCTATGTCAGTAGAGACTGGTTGTATTTATAAACATTTTTGTACACAGACTTACGGAATTCAATTTAAAAGTACATTTTATGATATATATTTTTTAAGTTACATTAACATTTGCAGTATTTATTGGTCATCACTTAATGTAGATTGCAGTCCATCTAGGGCTTCATCAGGATACCATTTCTACAGATGCAAGTCACTGAGATGCAGTATGTTCGGTTTCTGTCTAAATTATGTTGCAGTCCTGTTTGTGCTAGTTTATGCTGTCTAAAACGTTTTTTTTTTCCCTTGGGGCATTTAAATACCTGTAATATAATTGTAACATATTTCCACATAAAAAAGAAAAAAAAATCAAAACATGACTCCTTTGTTATTTCTTTGATGAACTGGTTGTGAAAAATGTGAGTTTGTAAAGGATGTTTTAATTAATAGCACTTCAGGAAATCAAGCTGTGTTGAGTGTTTGTAATAACCGTCTGCTACCACAAGAGGGCGGGAGAGAGGCTAAAAAATGTAAATAATAGTCACGCTTTCAAAGTTAAGGAAGGGATAAGCTGAGCTGTCCCATTCTTTTTAGGAGAACATAAATAACTGTTAATGGATTTCCTAGGGACCTTTCATGTGTATAATCCAAGGATCATGGTAATAAATATCGATTATACCTTTGCACACATGACAACGTTCTGCCTTGCAGATGTTGGTCTTGGTTCGGGGCTCTTGAATTCCAGAGAAGCAAAACTGTAATCTCTTGTTTGTCTTGTAGAAATTTCATCTGCCACTTTGTTGATTTTAAAACCTTGCCTGTGGCCTTTGATTTGTTTAATTTGCGGTGGTTCTCTGAACTCAACTCCTAATTTATGCAGGGGATAATTTCAGTTGCTGCTGTTTTGTTTCCATTGCTGTTTCCCCTCTGCCTACTCTTTGTACAGCATGTGGACGTTTGCATCCCCTTTGGAGAATGCACTCACCATATGGAGTCCTTTTGGTGTTTCTTCAGTGATATTAGTGATAGTTTTTCTTCCAATATTTCCTATCTTCGAATGTATTTGATTTTATTGGCTGATCCATCGTTCTGTGTTTAAATCCTTCTTCCTACAGAGGTAGACATGCTGGAACAGTGAGAGCAAATTAAAATGAATTACTAGAAAGTACCACCAGTTCTTTTCTCTTTGCGTTGGCTGTTATGGTCTAATATATAGAATACTACATATATACATACATGTATGTATGTATAGCATTTGTCCACCTTCTGCAACCATTCTTCTTTGAAGCTTCCACTCTTCTTTGAAGGCTTTCCACAAGATTTTGGAGTTTCTGTGTCCATTTATTCTGTAGAGCATTTTTGAGGTCAGACACTGATGTTGGACGAGAAGGTCTGGATCACAAACTCCATTCCAGTTCATCACAAAGGTGCTGAATGGGGTTTATGGAGCTTGCTTTGTGCACTGGGACACAGTTGTGCTGGAATAGAAAAGGTTCTTCCCCAAACTGGGTCCACAAAGTTGGAAGAATGTCTTGGTCTGCTGAAGTATTAAGATCGCTCCTCACTGAAAGTAAGGAGCCTAGCCAGGACCCTGAAAAACAGGTGTCCCAATACTTTTGTCCATATAGTGTACACAAATAATATTGAATATATTCATGTAATATATAATATAGTCTTCAGTCACCCACTGAGCATATCTGAAATGCACCTTAAGAACACATGACACGCGAGGACTAGTAAAAAAAATAAAAACGGCCTTCGTAAAGAGTAGTTCCTTTACATTATTTTATAAAATGTTGATCAAGGTGGTACAACAGCAAATTTCCTCCAATCCTACAAACTAGAATGAGTCATAATTTCTTTCTAATCAAACACATTTGTATGGATGACAGCATCCCCCCTTTCCCAAACATGTTTAGTTTGAAAATAAACACTTCCCCCTGCTGTTGAAGTTTACACACACCACCATATGAATTATGGCAAAAATAGAAGGCTTTGCTACCCCATAGCCTTGCTGCGCATCACCAAAAAGTGTTTCAGCTTCAGCCTTGATCCCAAAATCTACAGTTTATCATAAGTGTAACTCCACGGCTAATATGGGAAGACTTTATTCAGAGTGCAAATGTATGTATTTTCAGTAAAATACTGGTTAATTTACAAAACTGTACAGACAATTTACCATCTTACAGTATCACAGTGATTTTATAAAGCTGGAAAGATTTACCTTTTTCAAACAAAGACGTTTTCATGATCATTTGGGCACTCCATAAAGACACAGACAACACAGTGAAGTAGTAACGCCGGCGAAATTCATTTCTCAGTGGAAACTTTTAGAAAATAGTCACAAAAAGTGAGTGGGAGAAACTTGAGTCGAAAACAGTTCAAAGACTCGTTTGCAACAGGGATGCTTCTTATCATAAAAGTCCACTGTTTTGCAAAAGGGAAACTTTAAAAAAATGCTACATGACACTTTCCAAGGACGATGGAGCAATTACAGGAACCTTGTTTCAGTTGCTTCAGGTTACTTTGGCATGTCATGTCTGTCTTTGATGTTACAATGTGAAGACTTTGCTTCTGCTGTACAAAACACAGGGATCCGAATCTCCTGTTTACCAGCACAATTCTCTTTATCTGCTCATACATTTGGCTTCCACCAAACCAAACTTGCTAGCAAATGTCTTGGCGAGATTCCTTACAGTTCCTGCCTTCTGAGCAGATGTTCTGAGCAACACCTTTGGTTTTCTCAGGACCTTTTCGATCCGCTCCGATCCTCCGTGGTCTTACCCCATTCCCCATTTCCACCGGGCCTAATAAACCCACCTTCTGATGATCTCATCAATCTGGGTAAAGAGCGCCGGCTAGAGACAGCACACATATACAGATGGCGTTCGTATCCTTGGCAGCTTTTCAAAGGGGAGCTCAGAAAGCATACCGAGCAAGCCGAGTCCTGTCACCCGCCTGACAGAGGAACCGTTCCAGTCCGAACAATAAATAAAACCTTCTTCGTCCCACCGTCGGGCCTAGCTGACCAGGAAAGCGCCAAAGAAGCTCGACTTCTCATCCATGTCAATAGTGCTCACGTTACTGACGGTGACGAATAGCCTGTCGCCGCCCGCTAGCTGGAACAGGCCCGCCTGATAGATGGAGTACAGGCCGTACTCCGCGTCCCTGGACCAGCAGGTGGTCCGAGCGTTCTTCATCAGAAGAATAGGCACCGGGTAGGAGCTCACTTTTTTATACACGTACTGCAGCATGGGTTTGCCTCTGGCCGACTCCGCCGAGGCGCCCTCGTCTTCTTGCTCCTCCTCCTCCTCCTCCATGAGGGTGTGCCGAAAGTAGGTCTGGGAGTAGATGTAGTAAAGCCCGGGCTGCGGCACCACCAGCTCTCCGTCACTCAGCTCGACGTTCTGGAGGAAGGCGAGTCCCTTCTCAGACTCCCACGACTGGATCTTCTGGCCATAAACTTTCCTGTTGGAGGGACCTGCAGCACCGAGGCCAGACAGAAGGATTATGGGGTTGGGTTTGTCAGAAAAGCACCATTGTTTCAACATTTGGCAGCACAGAGGAAAAGGGATGCATATTACAAAGACTGCTCTCGAGTTACACACCAGCTTTTTTGTCATGTGCCAAGTTTGCAGCATAGTTAAAACGGAATACAATACATTTGTTTCTCAAGCGAGTGCAGAGGGTTTTATAATGCGCAAACGTCTGTCAATACCTTCACCAAAGCCGAGAAAAGCCCTCAGCTTTTAGTGTCAGAATCGAAAACTTTCCAAAGGCACAAGCATCGAGACGTGTTTCATTTACAGAGAAATTAAGCTCCGGGTGTTTGAAGGCTATGATGCCGTTGGACGGTTTGCATGCAATAAAGACTGTTTTGAACTCTGTCCCCAGACACTCCATATTCTGGTCCATAAAAATAGACCATATAGTCTACGAACTTGGATTAATGGGTCACAGATTATATATTAACATGCAGCACTGCTTCATGTGCTCTTCACATGTTCATCTGTGCAGCTG
>JBBIGA010000001.1:8649118-8662049 GCA_037576975.1 Alestes dentex
ATTTATTTACATACATATATTTGGTAATAAATATTTAAGGTATGTCATATACATACATATACATATTACCTTATAATATGCACTAGTGAACTGTTTTATCCCATTAACTGTCACTTACATATCTATCTTTGGTCTGGTGATCCACATTATTATTATATTAGGTTACTTTTTATAGGTCAGTAGTGATTCATAAAAATAAGACATTTTCTGGCTAATAAATGTATTCAACTGGTGAAAATACTGTAAATATATTTGATAGAAATATTGAGTGCAGTTTTAGCAAATAGTAAGTAAGTAACATACAAATGTTCTTAGTGTGTGCCAAAATCTTTAACTGGTAGTGTGTGTGTGTGTGTGTGTGTGTGTGTGTGTGTGTGTGTGTGTGTGTATGCGTGCGTGCGTGCGTGCGTGCGTGTGTGTGTGTATAGTATTATATAATTTACATCAATTCATCAATACTTCAATAATAGTAAACAGCTGCATGTGTTAATAAAGAGAACACAACTGTAACACAAGAAATAATTTCTCACCACTACTGCACACAGTAAAACTCAAAAGAACAGTAAATGAATTATGATTGGCCACAGTGGAGTGAGAGCAACAGACACAAGAACGGTCCCTAACGGAATAAAAGATTTTCTTGTCGATTTCTCTGAAATGTTGAGTGAAGAGGATACGCTGTGACACGCCAATTTCACCTTACCAGAGACCTTCCAGACGTTTGGACAGATGTGTACATTGATACAGACCAGTGGACATTTGAAGAAAAAAATTAAGCTTGGTGTCAATAAGTGTTAGATGAGTCTCAGACTGAGCATTAATCTGATGAAGGCTGCATTTCTTGGCCATTATGTCATCGAAGGCCGTCCCATTTTGCAGGGTCTTTCCAACGCAGCTGAACAACACTGAAAAAGCTGAGAACCTGAAGGCCTCCATCGGTGTATCCTTCGAGACCCTCAGTCATTCACAGTTTATCACCTGAGGTGCCAAACCATATGGCAGAATTAAGCCATGCGTGTCGGTGCAGTCCACTAGGGCTGCCTCGTTTAGGGCTGCCACAACACTTCACATACTAGTGATAGAAGGTCTCTCCTACCTCGGCTGCAGGCTTGACTCTGAGACTGTTTGAGAAACAGTTTGGGTACTGAAAAAATCACTGCTTTGTTCCGTACTTTTGGCCTTCAGTGGATTTTGGGATATTAAGCATCTCTCCCCGTGCAGACACATAACACGCTGTCCGCTGGCTGATCTCCAGTGGGGCAAAACATAGGGCCGTTAAGCAATAACCCAAAATCCACAGTGTGCTTTTGAAAAACCATGTTTCAGGAGGAAATTACGCCAATAACTCTAAAATAATATCTTTTTTTTCTTTTCAGGAAACTCCCTAATAAATTGAGCACGAGGCCCTTGAAGAAAACCTGCAATTCAGCAGTGTGTGTGTGTGAGTCAGTGTCTGCAGTCGCCAGCTGCATGTCATCTAAACGTTTCTTTAAAGAGGCCCTATCGCTGAAAAAAAAAAAGAAAAAGAAAAACTACTTTCGATGTAGTTAGCAAACATTGTTAACGTTTTGAAATTTACTGCTCACTCCTTGAGGCCCATTTATAGAAACTAAGCTGCAAAAAAAAGTTTTGAATGCATTGCCTTTGTGATGTCACAAAACAATGGTGTATTTACTCGTGAAGAGCAAATTTCCAAAACTCACTCAGTCCATTTTTTGTGATTTGACTTTTTAGGTAACACTGCCATTGGCATATTTTTACATCACCTCTGTATGTGCAATAGTATAACAGACCAAAACTCACTCATTCCTGGCATAATACACGGTACAAGATGAGGAGAATTTCCAAAACTCACTCAGTCCACTCGCACCGTCGCCAGTGGCACTTAGTTACCCAGGTCTCCCAGGCAGTAGATCAGAAACAGTCATTGACTCTATGCTGTGTCGTGTAGTCGGATATAAATATTAAACTTGTACATCATTTTGTGACATTGAATATCGATTTACTTAAAAATTGTTTTCATTATATTTTTTAAACAAATTTGCCCAAACTAAAACGTGCAGGAGTTGCACTTTAGAAACAGGCATTGAAAAATGACAAGCAACTGTAAAATTTCAATTTAAAAAAATTATTTCCTGTAAGAATTGCTTTCCAATAGGTAAAACAAGTAAAACGTGATTTTCCAAAAAAAATGCTTTTGGAAATTTGCTCTTCATATATCCACGTGTCAAGCCTAGAGCAGTCCTGTCCTTTCACATTAAAGTTATAAGAAGTGTTTCGGCTTGGACTGCTTTTTGAACACGCAACAGAATCTTCTATCTTCAATACAGGGCAGCAATAAATCAGTACACATAAACATACTGTATGTCAGTCTTGAATCAGAATCAGAATCAGAAATCCTTATTGATCCCAGGGGAAACTGCTTAAAGGCAGGCTAGCAAACGTGGTCTGTTTTTAATGAGGCTCTGAAATGATCCTGATGAGTATTTTGGTTCATGAGCCCAGTGTGAATGTCAGGGGGGGGGGCACACTGTATGAGAAAAGTGTAAGTATGGGCCATTAAATGGTCAGCAAAAACAAAGCACTTTGTTTTGCACGGGGCAGGAGAAACTTGGCCCTGACCGACTGGCTGCCCCCTTAAAGTCAGGAAGTAATGAACAATGTGAACCTTAGTCGAAAGATAACATTCTTTGGCAAGCTAGGTATGTGAACTTTCACATTCATACCGGGTTTCTTGGGTTCTGTTTTCCTTGAAATAATGAGCGGGCCTCTTTTTTTTTTCTTCTCAGCATTAATAATTAACCCCGCGGCTTCATGGCAGACCATAATAACATGGGCGTGATCTGCGTTAAAAAAAGACTCTTTGGCATGACAAGGCCGTCCTGAGGGGGAACTTCTAACGTTAGAAAGTTGACGGTTTAGGCCAGGTATCAGGTTCTGTCGCTGCTGGGAAAAAGCAGATTCTCATCATCTATATTCTGCATTGGGGGGGGGGGTCACGTTTGGTCATGTGACTTATTCAATATCTCGGCGGCCTGCCATAAGCCCAAATTTCTTCTCTTAAGCTTCTCCTCTGTCAGGGCAGGAAAAAAAGCAACAGGTTATTCCGGTCGGCAAGACATGCTAAGCTGAGCCTGCAGGCTAAATCTGGACTTCTCTGGAAGACAGGGATCCGTAAGATTTCTTTAAAAAGATCATCTGGTGGAGATATCAAAGCAAACAAAAACAACTGTTGATTCGTATCAATTATGTATTGTCTGATTTCACAGGAGGAGGAAGGAAAATACAGGCGAATAAAGGTGACATCTGTTGGATTGCACAAACACAAAATAAAATCAATTATAAAAAAACAGTACATTCAATAGCGCTCAAATCAACAGTCAACAAATTGGACAGTTGTACAAGCTGAGGTTACTGCAAAGACGGTCCAAAGAAAACAAGAGCGTATACAGCCAAGAGTCAGAGCCTAAAAAAGAAGAAACACAACACATCTGACTAGGAATGTTGAAAAAAAAAAAAAAAAGGTTTTTGGTCAGTCCCATATATAGTGTTATCACAAAGCAGTATTCAGTAGAGAGGAGGCCTACAGGTCCAAGACTCTTACAGTGGATTACAGTAAAAAAAAAACCCAAAACCGCTCTTGACTTTGCAAATCATTTCGGTTTTCGTCCGCGAGTCTGCACTTTGTCACGCCGTGTTGAACAGATCTGCTGGAATAAACACAGCTGGTGCTTTCTGTTTCCCTGCCTCTACTTTCTGATTCCGTAGTGAAGGTGGAGGTGGAGATCAGACGTGCGGAGGTTCAGGCCACTGGTCTCACAGGTGAAGGTGATGTGAGATCGAGCGAGCATTCCTCAGCGCTGAGTCTGCGGCCCCCCGGCCTTTCCCATGCGCCGGAGGGCCAGGCCGCCTTCCCACAGCTACTCCCCCTCTCATGTTTCCTCTAAACCTCCACGCTGCTCTCCGTTTAGGAAATTCCCTTTTGTCATCCTCTCTACTGCCAACAGCGCTGCTTACGAAACGCTGTCAGCTCTGCACGCTGGGCTGCACTTTAACGCTCCTTTTTTTTTTCCCCCGCTGATCGTGGTGTGTTTCACGTTAAAAGATGGGGTTTTTTTAAAAACCACAACAAAAGTTGAAGTATTAGGACAAAGGCAGTGACTGTTTGACCTGTACGGCAGTCCTAAAGCATCTTTTGAATGAATGTATTTCAAGTATATCAGTCTCTAGAAGCTACAGTGTTTGGTTGCTTACCCCAGCATTGCACAAATATATTCTCATTTTTTGGAGTCATAAAAAGATCTGGAATATGTCGTCACAGTTTAAATATAACTAAGGATTAAGGAAAATAAGGTACACAATAAAATATTTGCCTACATCAGCACGTCAGACTGCATTCCTCCGGGTTCCCCAGCAGGTTTGCTGCTCCAGCACCTGATTAAAACTCATTAAGGGCCCGACAATGAGCCAGTGAGATGATTCATTAACCCGCTAAACTCAATTCGCCATTCTTTTAACTACCTCTCAAAGTGGTTTCAGCGTTAATGAATAGTTCAAAATAGTCAGTGGGCCAGGCCTAAACAATCTGAATGCTGAAGTGTACATTCATATTGATATTTATTTCTATATTTAGCATTTAGTACGTTTCTTAGCCATAAAGCACATTTCAGCAGCAAAGGCCTTTGAAAGGACAATGATTGTCACTATTTGCTGATAATGAATAAATTATAGCCTCATTCGTTTAGAGTACAAACCATCTTTTGACTGCCACTGAAGCTAAAAAACAAACAAACAAACAAACAAAGAAACAAAAAACATTTTTCACAAAAAGGTGAAAAATCACGTGTGGGAGTCATTGGACAACGAGAAAAGTGCTCAGTATAAAATTTATAAGAGGTTTTTATGACGACAGGTTTGATGAATCATCTCAAATATGTAAGTGTAGTCGTATTTAGTACTGAGAACTACTGTCCGGTGAGGGAGACGCTAAATACAGAAACTCAGCTTATTGTATTCTCAGTGTATTCTTGTGTGCTTGTGCCTCACCGCTTGGTCCCTTATACACCCTCTGAGTTTTGTTGAGGGGATGGGGCGCACACACTGCGACTACAATTATGGCAATAGTTTGCCGACACTTTCTTATGATTTTTTTTAGACCTGGGACTATTCAAAAAACATTTGGGGCTGTAGCCCAGGACACCCCTGCTTTTATGTCACTCTTATATGCCATATTTGAACAAGAAGCCATAATAACAACTTCTATAGCAACATATTGCAGGTGAGTAACCACTCTTACTATCAGTACTCTGGTGCTGCCTAATGGATATATTTTGAACTGCAGTAACTAAAAGATTCAAATTACTATTAATTAGTTCAATACATTTTTATCATTTTATAATTACAAGCATTTCAGTAGGTTTTCATTTCATTCAGTATGAGGAAATGTACTGAATGCTAAAACAACTGCCTGTAGTAATTGATCCAGATGCCGCAGATAAGGATCGGGTTAAAAAAGCAGGACTGTTCCTCTAGGGCTTAAAACAGGGCAAACACTAAACTCTGCAGTGCTGAGGCCCTCAAGGAATGCAGTCTGACACATACTCTAAGGTACAGCTTTATCTGACCTGCCAGTGCACAGTTTCCCATAAATAGTGTGGATAATCATATCTCTAAGCATTTAAATACTTTCAGAGTTCACTCTTTTGCATTGTCATGTTGCATTGCACGCTTAATTCCACTGAGGCTTTGTATGTATGTCAAACGGAATAATAAAGCATTTGATAGGTACGTGTTCATCATCAGGTCGCTTGGAGTAGTTTTCAATACTGGTGCTGGTCCTGGAGTTCCTCCCCTTGCACATTTTAGTGTTTTCCTGTCACCAAAATATCTCCTGTCCCTGATCACGCTGGGTTCATAAATAAGTCAAAATTGGGGAGTTGGGAAGGTAGGAAAAATACACCTTAGCGACTTTTTAAACGATAATCACCACTTTAGAGTTCACAAAAGTAGCACTTGCTTAGTAGAAGTAGTATGAAATGTTGAGTAAACACACTAAATTTTAAATGAAGTCTTGAAAACACTAAAATTACTTGCGAGGCAAGTTCTCCAGGATCCCATGACGAGTTTAGTGAAGCACTGCTCTAGAAAGGTCCCACGGGTTGTACACGACCCCACAAGAACCCACAACAGAGGCCTAGAGTGGCTTTGTGGGTTCTGTAGGAGGATCCCACAGGTTCCACAGGAGCTTCCAGGTCCTATAGGAGTAAACAGGTTCTGTAGAAGCCTACAAGTTAGAAAGGAGCCTGCAGGGTTCAAATGGAGCCCACGGGTTTGAAGGGATCCTACAGACTCCATGGGCACCTACAGCTTGTTCTGGAGCCTATAGATCCTACAGAAGCTCACAGGTTCTACAGGAGTTAACCAGTTCTGCAGAAGTCTACAGGTTTTAAAGAAATTACGGGTTTTTAGAGGAGCAGGTTTGACTGGACTTAAAAGGTTTTGTGGAATTCTGCAGGTTCCAAGGGAGTCTACAGGTTCTGCTTCAACCAGCGGATATAGTTCCTCATACTCTGCGCCCCCACTGCGAAGCGTGCAGGCCAGAAAGCGAAGGCCATGCAGCCGTGGAAACCCTCCTTATAGTGGTCGCTGGTGACGGTCACTCCAGCCTCCTCCAGGCGTCGGGCGTACATGAGGCCATCATCTCGCAACACGTCGTACTCACATGTCATAACGTAGGCAGGCGGGACCAGCTTCAGCACGTCCCTCTCAGCCAGCAGAGGAGCCGCCCGCACGTCCAACAGGCCAGGCAGCTGCTCTATTAGCTCAGGGACGCCGAGATGAGGAACCACAGGCTTGTAGTGCTTCTGGAAGGCAGGCGCTAAGAGAGCCGTCCAGTTCATCTTTGCCTTAGCTGCTACCACGGCCTCCTGACTTTGGTCCACAGCTGTGTGTCTGTTCGCCAGCAGGGACGGAACAAGGTTCATATCCCCATTCAGATACTCCAGCCAAAAGCGGGCCATGAGCTGGCGATACAGGATGGGGATGTTGCCGTTCTGCTGGTAAGATGGCGTGTTGAAATCCAGGGCCTGGAGCACTGGGTAGATAAGGGCCTGCACCTTGAACTTGACAGAGACGCTGCTGTCCGAGGCCAGCTGTGTCAATAAACAAATCACACTGTGTCAGTAAACAAATCAGGCCATTTCACAACATTTCGCAGTTAAAGGAACAGTTTGGCAAAAAAAAAAAAAAAATAAAAAGACTTTTGCAATATTCCCCAGACCTCAGATATAGCTGATCGGCCAAGACATTTTTGGTGTCCGGAGTGTATAGCCTAGGGATTAGGTTTCAGTTGTTAAATACAGTACCCCCCCCCCACCACCACCACTTTAACGCGGATCAGCAGTCGTGGTTTCAGTAAATTTCAGATTTTTTTTCTGAGAACCGAAATAATACTTACGTGGAAACTGCAGATATCCTCCGCATTTTTTCGCTTTTGTGCATTTTAGTGCTAAATTAAGAAGAGTATAATTTACTAATTTTGTAATACAAATATTGATGTAAATTCAGCTTTATTTCCATTAAAAAAAATAACTATACATTTTTTGGTCCTGTAGAGAAAACTCTACAGTGTAAACTCTACAGTACGGATACGGGTTTACCTTCACCTTTTCTTTAAGGGGAATGTATTAAGCTGAATTTTAATTTAAACTGAAGTGTTTTGGGAGCATATTTGGGGGCATATTTAGGGTTTCCACTATAAAAATAGGCATTTACCACATCACAACATCGCTGTTTTTCACAATACGCAGCTTCTCTTGGAACGTTTCCTGTAATCTTAAACAGACCTGCTTATGTTGATTCTGACACATGTGAAACTCACATGACAGGAACTGATATGTGAACGCGCAGAGTACAGATATGTGTGTGTGCGTGTCTGTGTGTATGTGAATGGTTTTCCCCTACAAACCCTGAGGGTAAACAGCTGCAGGGCTTTTTCTGATCTGATCTCATCTCATTACCTGTTGAGCCACGGCAGCAGCCAGATTCCCTCCAGCACTGTCACCCGACACAGCCACCCTGTCCGGGTCCACCGACAACTGTGCCAGTGTCTCCGCTGTCAGGATGTGCCTGCATGCCTGCAGAGCATCATTATACTGCTCGGGGAAATGAACTTCAGGGACAAGCCTGTAACTGGAAATGTAAGAGTCATCAGTCTTTAACATTAGCACATAAGATTCACCAGGATTCGGTCAGCACCTGTCAAAAGTCCATGTTGTGGAATAATAATAAAGAACTAGAAACTAGGGAATAATACATATGGAACTACAAAGTGTTAGCACTTAATGAGGCCAACAAAAAAAATGCTGTTTATTAGTTATTAGTTAATAACGTGATTGCTGCCGCTTGTCAAATTTATTTCAAATGCAAATTGTATGGTCTAACACAGCTGAAAATTCACACACTGACTTTTTGAGCAACAAACAGTCAGCGATAAACATTTCCATAGCATGAAACTATCATGGCGCTTCCAATAATTAAGGCAGCATCATGCTTCTTTTACACAGTGATAGAACACACAGGTTCTTAAATCCTTAAGATAATCTCGGCCATTTGAGGGATTAAAGCCTCCTTTACCTTGATGCAATACTTACTCTACAGATATAACGACTGCATCCAGCTCCTCAGCCATCGACCTGCACAGGAGGTCATAGCATCGCATTCCTTTTGGAGGTGGAGGATAGTGTGAAACAAAAAAAAAAAGAAAAAAAAGAAAGAGAGCTGGAGCTATAAATAATATTTATAATATTTATTATATAAATAATATTTATTAATAAATAATAATATGATTGCAAAATTCTTATAAAAACGCATTTGTACAAATATAAGTACATAATATTCATCCGATTCTACTATTCTGCTATTTCTGCCGCCTGACTTCTGGGGCTCAAATAAACACCCACACCTCCTGCTTTGCTCTACAGCGACCCAAACGAGCGTTTAGGTGACATTTCCCCGTCTGGCCGCTTGAGGAAGCATGTGAACAGCTGAGCGTGAGGAATGCTGCAGTACGCTTGAGCTGTAAACACTCCTGAACTTTCCCTCACTTTCACACCCTCCATCGCTTCTCTATCCATCTAAAGATGGGGATTTATCTGCATTTAAGTAAATGTCCTCACTGTCTGGTCAAACTTCTGTAGCAAAAAAGCAATAAGTCTACTCACTTCCACTGCCTAGGGCCCAGCCCCCTCCATGGAAATAGACCACCCCTCGCTTCAGCCGCTTGGGGCCGGGTACAGTGGACTCAAACACTCGGGCCTGAACCCCCGCAAAGGAAGTGTCAGTGACCCGCACAGACTCGCTGGACTGTGGACCTCGCATCTCCACCAGTGCCGCCACATAGTTGAGGACATGGATGTGGTGACCCAGTCCAAGATCCTGGATGAAATTACCCTACAAGAAACGGGGAAAAAGAAAAGTTAAGATACTGAACATAATACGTCACTGACAGTCACAAGAGTCCCTACAGCAGCACCTCACACTGAACTATACACTGAATTTACTTCATTCGAATGTGTGATCTTCATATAAACACATCACAACACAATTACTGGCAAAAACAGCTGAAACACAACAATGTGTTGCTGCAAAACTGTATTCATGTGGAAATTTGATTCACGCTTATTCATGCATCGCCTTTTATAGAAATATATACAACTGGTTGGGAACGACTGGAATCATTTTGCTGAAGATACATTTATTAAGTTATTTTAATACTATGCTGATTTTATTTATTTGTCTGGCATCAAGAATGAACCTATATTAAAATTAACCTTCAGTATTCCAGAAATGTAGCGACCAAATCTGGTTGATCTTACAGATATTTATAGTCATTTTGTGATAAGAAATGACTATTAATTGCTCATTGCAATTTATTATTTTATATTACATACATTATTTATTATCACCATGTTATTAATTTTTGTTTCTACAATACAATAATAACAACAACAACAACAACAATCATCATCATTATTATTGTTATAATTATTGATAATAATAGTTAATAACAATATTACAATTAAAAGAGTTATTACCAAAGACAATGGCAATAATAATTAAAACATATTATAATTATGAGTAAATCATGATAATAATTATGATTTTTAACTGTATGAGTTATTATTGACTGAATTGATATTTTATTGCAGTGATGGTCCCTTAATGACAGGGGTTATGAAATGTCCAAAATAAAAGTCCCGCAGGGTAACTGTTGGATAATCAGGGTTCATTAGAGGAAAGGTCAGGGGCGTTTTTCCTTCTTTAGCTTTCAGTTTTAAACGATTTCAGTATTGATTTTTGTTGTTTTGTTGCTATTTCAGTGTTGAGTAACACGTCTGCGTCTAAAGTACACTGAATTATTTTTCCATATTTCAACTAATTAGCAAAACAAATTACACTAATTACACTAATACGTCAGTTCTTAATATGACATGTGACAACAAACGTTTCGAATGTAAGTGCTGATTTCACATGGTCTTAAAATGCCACCAAAAAAAATTGGTCAGTAAAATAATGTTATACTGAAAACAGAACAAAGATCCAGAAGACTGCAGTGGTAATTTCACACAGAAGCGAAGGCTGGGCTCAGCAGACAGGGTGGACTCTTGTGCAACAGGTTGGAGGGGATTCTACACAAACCCCATCTATAACCAGAATAACGACACACGCACACACCCTGATGGATTAAAGATGAAAACAGCGGCGACAGAGTGTAAAGTGTTTCACTTTTTACCTAAATTATTTCTCTTATGAATTATTACTATTCTATAATAATCCAATGCTGTCGAATACTTTTCTCACAATAACCAATGGCCTGCTCTCCGAATAAAGTGTTATATCATTGTTATTGCAACATCAGATTTAAAAGAAACGATCAATCGTGAACAAATGCATATGGACAAAAGGCATCACGCCATTACGATTTCTGCTATGCAGAGGTAAAACTGAAAGAGCAGAAAAAACACAATTAATTCATATACAGTACTGTGCAAAAGCACTTTAACCGATTTAATTCATATGCAGTACTGTGCAAATTGCCATTTATCTGAGGAGTAAATACACAGGTTGATATAAGAAATCATTAAATAACGTCAAGATTTATCTTGTTTGTAAAAAAAAAAAAATTAAATAAATCCTTGACATTTTGTGAGTTGGTCAGAAGAACACCGGTTTTAGGACGTTTGCACGGTACTGTATATTAATGAAATGTAATGATCTGTCAGTTTGCTGCTTTAGGGTGATAACTGTCATGACGTTCATTTTAGTAAATAATAAATATGTTTCCTCCAGTGTGTTCGTTCACGATGTTTCGTTTCTGTGACATACGACGTTGTCATAACAACGATATAATGACAATAACAACAATGACATGTAACGGTAACGTGTTAAATTTGTAAACAAACATGTGTCCAGGTGGCAGGGTTAATCGGTGTAAATTAGAAAGAGCAGTGGGTATTTCTCCCGGTCAGGACGAGGTGAGGACATGCTGTCCCGGACTCACCAGATGCATGACAGCCCGTAGCGCCCCGTCCAGCAGCATGAGCTTCCAGGGCTCGGCCACGGCCCCGGGCAGAGGCAGGTACAGGTAGTAGGACACCGCGGCCGACAGCAGCACCGTGAGGAGCACACAGGACCTCATCCTCCCCTCCGGCTCCAGAGTCATTCACAGACAGCTCCCTTCTTCTCCTCTACATTTCTGCTGCAGAGACGGTCGTACACTGACAAGGATTATGAAATTTGCGGGACATTTTCAAAATAAAGGTCCCATTGCGTGAGCACAAACATTGTCCATTCCAGAGTAGGGCTGGGATTTCTTTTTGCCAAACATATTTTTTTTCCACACTCATTTAGTTTAAAGGTTTTGCAAAGCACGCTTCCAGTTTAAAAAGATATTTCTGTATTGCTTTTGTGTGAAATGTATATACGCTGGTCGTTTAAAAACAAGTACTGGGACGCTAATACGATAATGCTTCAGCATATCAGGACATTCTGTGCAGATATTTCGACACTGTTTGTGGAAGAGGCTTATAATATATACTCCACATTGAAGTCTTTGTATTTGAATGCAATGTTATGTCCCTGTTGGGCAGACGTCCAAATATTTGTCCACAGTGTGTGGACAAATATGTTAGGACATACATCTTAATTAATCAATTCAGGTAGCCTCTTACTTTCAGTGAAGTATCTTAATACTTCATGCATACCAAGACATTTTGGACAGATTTGTGAACACAGTTTGAGGAAGGTCTTTTTAATGTGGACCAACTCCGTTATCAAAGTCTGTACTGGAGCGCAATGTAATTAAAGTCACAGTTGATGTGATGGTCTGACGTCCCAATACTTTTGTCCATGCAGTGGTTGTACACTGTTTTTTTTAATATAAATAATACGTTTTAATATGGATAAATGACATTAATTAAATAATTTTTAAGTAATTAGAGCAATCTAAAAATGAACTACATGGCTTGACATAAGTGCTGCCACTAAAATGTTTTTCACACTCCATTTTCATTTAAAAAGGATATTTTGTGTTGCTTCTGTGTGAAATGTATAAACACTGATTGTTTATGAATAATGAATCTGCTAAATATTTGAATATGAATGATTCAAATTAGCTTCAGCAATCTAAAAATGAACTGTACTAGGTGGACAAAAGTACACCGACAGGGACTTTAATGACATTCAAATCCA
The DNA here is from genome assembly GCA_037576975.1 of Alestes dentex. Lineage (NCBI taxonomy): Eukaryota > Metazoa > Chordata > Actinopteri > Characiformes > Alestidae > Alestes > Alestes dentex. The sequence goes on from JBBIGA010000001.1 coordinate 8,661,869, forward strand.
TAAACTTTAATATGGAGATGGTCCCCATTTTGCAGCTATAACAGCTTCCACTCTTCTTGGAAGGCTTTCCACAAGATTTTGGAGTTTCTGTGGGAATTTGTGTTCATTTATTCTGTAGAGCATTTATGAGGTCAGACACTGATGTTGGATGAGAAGGTCTGGATCACAATCTCCGTTCCAG
>JBBIGA010000001.1:8668304-8688366 GCA_037576975.1 Alestes dentex
CACACATACATAGCACATTTTCTTTTACATAAGTATGTATAAGTATGTGTAGAATCGATCACGATTAAAATGTCCGGCGTGGTTGGCGTGCTCAGATTTAGTCAAATATAACACAACATGTATGAGCTAACACACCATCCAAACACACACACAATGTCACAGGAGAACTTAAAAGAAAATAACAACTTCACAGACTTTTTAAGATTGAACTGAATTTATGTATCCTGTACCTGATGCCTGAGAAATGTTTTCAGTCGTTTGGAGAGAGTTTTGGCCTAAAATGTATTTTTATATCTGGTCATGGACACATGCGAGAGGAGCTTTTTGTGGGATACACCATCAGTCAAAAGTTTTTCTACATTTTCACTTAATATTTACTAAAAATACACTCCGTATTCTTCGCTAGCAAATAAACTTACAGTATGTTCACCCTCTGAGTACCTTTAATAACTAGAAAATCTCATATTTTTACTCAGCACTACTGACCTACAAAAGCCACCCAAATTACTTATAATGTGGATCACCAAACAAATGTTTGATATGTAATGATCTATTATGTGACAGATAAAGAGATGAAAGAGTTAACTGAGTAACGTTCTCTTAGTATTTTTCCTATGGTGTGTTCCCGTGTAACTATTTACACCACTTTACTTCACTTTTACTCTTTCTGATGTCTTTGGCCCCTGTTGTCTTGTCTATGTTGTTGTTTATGCTCTCCATGTGCCTTTGTTTACCTTATGCATGTGAGTCTGATTGTGTTTTGGTCTTAGCCCCACCCACCCCCTTGTTATCCTGCTCACCTGTGTCTTGTTCCTTGCCGAGGTGGTCTCATTTCTGTAGTTATAAGTCTGGTTTCAGTCTAACTTTGTGTATATACAACCCCCCGCACTTCCCCTGAGCACATCATGGGCTTCAGAAGTCCAACGGTGTAGCGACGAAATGCAGCCAGCAGAGGTCGCTGTGGTCTTTTTAATGAAACTGACATGGCGTAGATTGAACTCAGGCTGGAGACTAGGGCTTGAGTTCAGGCTTTTATTCAAAGGTTTTCATTGAATAAATTAGGTCTTTCAATTAAATAAATTAGACGCCACGAAGTCAAAATACTAATTTACTACCTTATTAACCACACAAAAAATAAAGACAAAACAATCTAACCACATTAAATTTTATATTTTATTTATAATGTTTTATTTTTGGTGCAGTTCATGGATTATATTCTTTGGATGTATTTTAAGAAATAACAGAATTTTTTTTTTTTTTGCTTTGAGGCAAGGGTTCCTCCTGAAAATGTGTCTGTGCACATCTGTGTAGACATGACGCCTAAATGCAGCTGCATGGAAAGTAGGGCAGACACCCTGAATGTTTGTGCGTGTGCGTGTGTGTGTGTGTGTGTGTGTGTGTGAGGGTTTCCACTCCAGGCCAGGAGTGTGAGCCTCGTGAGGGACGTGAGCTGTCCTGTCTGCTTTCGTAGCAATCCCTCTCAGTCTGAACCTGCCTTAAAATCTTTTTTTTTTTAATCTCACATCTGATTTGACAAAAAAGAAGGAACTCATATTCAGTCTCCTCCCAGCAGATCATGACTGTAGTGGGCAGCATTACCTTTGGCCAACTACTGTTTGTCATATTTGAAGGAATCTAGCCTGAGAGTCTATAGACTGTGAGGCCAGATTCTTTCAAATAGGACAAACAGTTGAGTGGATTTTCTTTCAAACGTCATATTTCATACCCGCTCAAACATCTGCACACAAGAGTTTCAGATGGTATTGATCATAATAGCAGAGGCCATTAGCAAAAACCATGTACAGCTCACTTAAAGGGCCTACACGCTCCATTTCTCTTGAATTCTTGTTTCAAAAGCAAAGTAAACATTTTTGTCATTTCAGCTGTGTACGTGTAAACGATGAGATGAGATGGTGTGGCTACAGATTTTACAGAGAAACAAAATATGGATATAGACTCCCAACTTTACCCTGAAATACGCTCATGACATGACACAGATCCACATTAGAAGCACTGACACTGATCATCTCAGTACAGTGGCACCACTTCAGGATTATGATATTTGGCAACAAGTGAACAGTCAGTTCTTGAAGCTTCAAGAAAGGACAACCAGTGAATTGGTGACAGGGACATGGGTATCAAAGGTTCACTGACGGATCATGTCTAAGGAATCACATTTTTACATCATGTGAAGTGAAAGTGACCATTCTGTCATACGTGAACACGCCACAGCATAAAATACTTCCTCTGTATTTAACCCATCCACCAAGTGAAGCAGCGGGCAGCCAGAAACACAGCACCCGGGGAGCAGTGTGTGGGGACGGTACCTTACTCAGGGTAGCTTAGTAGTTTTGGGAACCGAACCCACGACTTCCTGATCGTAGGGCGAACGCCATGAGAAGCCAGGTGATGCTTGCCAAGAACACGTGAATGTTACTTTGACATGTAGCACCTACCTAAACAAGTTTACCCCTCCATGACTATGATATTCCCTAATGTCACTGGCCTCTTTCAGCACGAGAATGTGTTTTGCCACACTGAAAGGATTGGTTTGAAGAACACAACAAAAAGTTCAAGGTGTGGGCTTAGCCTCCAAACTCCCCAGATCTCAATCTGATCGGACAACTGTTGATGTGGTGGGCAAACCAGTCCAATCCATGGAGGCCCCACCTCACATCTTACAGGACTTAAAGGATCTGTTGTTAACGTCTTGGTGCCACATACCACAGCAGACCTTCAAAGGTCTTGTGGAGTCCATGTGTTGGCGGCTCCGAGCTGTTTCAGATGGTCCTACATAGCTCTAGGCAGGTGGTTTAAATATTATGGCTGACTGGTGTATGTGTGTATGGATATATACACACACACACACACACATTTACATATACACATTTTAAAGTCTTTTCAAGGCTCAGTGCCAGTATTTTTTTTTTTTTGCATTTTTGGAATCTGTGATAGATTGTGCATGATTTGGTAATGTCCATTCAAGTGATTTAAATTTGATTGTTTGATCTTTGTGAAAATTCTAATGTCCAACCATTAAAACAAATCACTTTATCTCATTAGCAATATTATCGATATCGATATCCTTGATCTCCAACCTCCTCTTCCCCATTACAGTAACCTGTTTATGTTTCAGCCGTGTTCTCTGGAGTTAAAACTTGATGTTATGTTAGGAAATTGTTAGAATGCCTGCCAAGAGAAACAGTGTCATGCCATAACCTGCCCTGCAGCACTACAGTAAAATTAAATTAAGGAAAAGACACAGCCACAATCAAATCATGGGCTCCCTTCTGTATTCATGCCCTTGTGCATTCCTGATCAAAGGAATGAATGTGTGTGTCGCAGAATGATAAGAAAAGTCAAATGCTCCTATATGATGACACCAAGTGGCCAAATCTTATTCAATTAAATCGGGAACACATTTTATTCTGACGTGTAGAACAGTTCCCACACCTTCTTTAACATCAAATACAAGGAATTAAGGACTTTCCAGGCCTCATTTCTTCAAATTCAAATAGTCAATAAAGCATAGTTTCAGACATGGATCAAGGTTCATTACTGTTACAACACTGTTCCCTTAACACTCACTTTCTTGCCTGCTTGGTCATCAACTTCAATCACTCATGCAAGCCCGTGACCATCGCACTTTCTCGAGGTGACGCATGAAACAGATGGGAGGAGACACTTGCAGACAACAGCGTTTTCAGTGACGCATGTCTATTTATGTATGTTTTCCAAAAATGTTCAAGACCTTGTTTATTTTTGTCTTAATTACTTTCAAAGATTTCAAGGAAAACGTGAAATTTCTTGTTATGGTCTTTCAGACTGACCTCCAAGTCTGGACTAGATTTTTCAGGGTGAGGTGTAGAAAATAGAAGTACTTCACAATTTCTCGTGGAAATGCAATCTAGTTTTTCACCCTAATCAGCTTTACATACACTCATTGACCACTGAATTAACAACACCCACCATAGAGGTTATCTCTGCTGGGGTACAGTCAGACCTTTAGACCATTAGCATTGGTCAGTGTGTGGCCACAGAGGTGCGTTTGACTGGGTATTTTTAGGTGATGGACGTCCTACCTATCAGCAAAACTGACACATGAAGCAACACCAAAAACAGCACGACACACACTAGCAGTGTTACTGCTCTACTGAGAACGGTCTAAACCCCGTGTTCTGTCTGGTCAGGGGTAGTCAGAAACTGACCAGTGATGACTATAATTGGCTACAGTAGGTTACTGTCTGCAATGTATTTATCAGGCCCATAGATTATATAAAGAAAACATGGTTAAGAATATGTAATGCCTAATTGTTTCTAATAGTGGAGGGTAAGTCTATTCAACTTTGGATATGATGAGGTTTGAGTATAGGCTGATCTATAATGCAAAATATGCATATCATTTACATACACCCATCCCTCTCAAACACATACACACACACACACACACACACACACACACACACACATTCATAGATAGATGGATAAATTCATATTTTATCATATTTGTATAGTGTACTTTTTATTGTGTATAGCTTTTATTCTATTGTTTATGCTGCTTGTACTGTCTTTTTTGGACTGTCCACTTTGCTGCTGTCACAATGCAAATTTCCCTAATTATTAAATTATCTAATCTCATCGTTTTTCATGAGATTTTCTATTCTCTATTTTAGTTTAAGCGTTAAGGGCCCTGCAGTTATATGTATTACGGTAACAGTGAAACACTGAACGGTCCTGATAGGCGCAGCCACCCTCGGTGTTTTACGGTAATAACCCCCCTCATTCCGCTGCCACATAATTGACATGGCGGAATCCCACATTCCGCTCTGCTTGTGGACGTAGCAGGTCGGGGGATGGCGAGCTTTTAAAATTCAGACACAGCGGACCTAAAGCGTGGAATTAACAGGATTCACAGAATATCAGCGTGAGTAAAACTTGTGTTTTTTGGTGTGTCCGGTTGGAAAACGACATTGTGCTTTTGTAGTTTAGGTTTGGAGACGTGAAGAACATCTGGAGAAGTTTTAGAAAGCTTGCAGAAAAAAGCAGACGCCGGCTGTCTGGGCTGCTGGGAAAAGGAAGTCTCGAATTGAATGGGGAAACGAAACGAAACGAATCGAAACGAAACTTAAAGGCATTCAGTCTTATTTCTCTTTTAAACACGCAAACAAGACCCCTTTGTTAGCTCTTAATGTTTCGTCTCACCTCGAATTCCCAGCCCCGTTGCGTCCGGTGTGAAACTTTGTATCATCCTAGCATGACATACCATACACTAATGTGGACAAAAGTGTTGGGACGCCTCTTAATTCTTGAATTCAGGTGGCCCCTTTACTTCCAACGAAGGGCAATCTTAATGCTTCAGCATACCAAGACATTCTGGACAGCTTTGTTAGTTTGGGGAAGAACCTTTTCTAATCCAGCATGACTGTGCCCCAGTGCACAAAGCAAGGTCCATAAAGACATAACTAGATGGAAGAACTTGACTGGCCGGCATAGAGCCCTGACCTCAGCCCCATCTAACACCTTTGGGATGAACTGGAATGGAGATTGCGAGCCAAACCTTCTCGTCCCGACCTCATAAATGCTCCACAGAAAATGAATGGGCACAAATTCCCAAAGAAACGCTCCAAAATCTTGTGGAAAGCCTTCCAAGAAGGGTGGAAGCTGTTATAACTGAAAAGGTGGTGGGCAGCTCCACATTAAAGTCTGTCTATGTGAATGCAATGTCATTAAAGTCCTTGTTGGTGTTAATGGTCAGGCGTCCCAGTACTTTTGTCCATGTAGTGTAACGTAACTGTATCTCCGGAACTTTCCACACAAGCGGCCGACAGTGATTTGTAGTCGCTGCTACAGTGCTTTTTTCAAGCATATTTTGCAGATATTTTTTATTTAAGAGTGAGAAGTGTAGTCTTAGTCTATCCACGTTGTCTTTTGTGAGTTAGGGAAAGTTCTGGAATGTGAAACTGATGGGCCTCGTTAGTGCAGTGCGTCGTGTGCATTTTAACACTTTCAGCATCACACAACTTTTGCCACTTAAATAAAGAGGCAACATGTAAAGAAAGGGGAAAGATCACTTTGTGAAAGTGACACGTCAAATATGAGCAGCCGGTGAAGTGAAATGATGCCAAGAAACCCAGAGGTAGCTCAAAAAAGCAGTTAGCCAGAGTGCTAAAACTAAAACTCAGCTAGGTTGAAGAGTAGAAGTGATGCTTCGAAGCAGATTTGTGTCGATTTTATTTACTGACACGGACTCCACATGACTGACTGGAGTTCCACACGTTTGCTACGAGTTCTCACGACGTTAAATATAAAGGTGAGTCCGCTGTAAAGAGTTTTTAAAGTTTTTTTTTTTGGTAAAGTTGTAACACAGCACAGGAAATCTGATCCCAAACACATGACGTCACGCAGCATTCCTCAGCCAGCTCTCGAGGTGGAGAAAAGCAGCATTTTCTTACTTTCTTACTTTTTGCAGGGTTTCTCCTGGACCTGTTTTTTTAAAGTCATCTCTGTTTTTTAGTCACCATATGATAAGGACAGTGCTGAAACTTTTTTGAGAGAGAGAAAGAAAACAGGGAGACAGAGAGAAAAAGAAGAGAGAGAGCCGGGAGAGAGAGAAGAGAGAGCGCAAAAGAGAAAAAGTGAGAGAAAAGAGAGAGGGAGAGAAGAGCGAGAGAGAAAGAAAAGAGAGAGAGAGAGAGAGAGAGAGAGTGAGAAGAGGGAGAGAAAGAACTTACTTTCATACTTTCTGCAGGGTTTCTTCTGGACCTGTTTTTTAGTTACTATATGGCAATGCTGAAACTGTGATATTTTTTGAGAGAAAGAAAGAGGGAGAAGAGAGAGAGAGAGAGAGAGAGAGAGAATGGTTATACCTCTGCACATGCTGTCTTGACTCTTGACTCCTTTACAAGTGTGAGTGATATCAACCTGATATTTGTCTTTAGGGCTGGAGCAGATGTGAAATGCTTTATTGTCCCAATTATGTGTCGTAGCACGTCAAGGAAGCACAGAGTCGTGCTGGTGAACAGGCCCGAGAAGCCGCGTCTGCCGTCTGCACCTAGTTCACCCCCCCCTCCTCCAAACCATTCCCTACCCCACACCATCTCGGCTTCAGCCCCTGGGCTCCTGACTCGACCGCTGAAAGAATGTGAAGCCTGTGGCATTCTTTCACAGCACTGCTCCGGGCCTCCAGGGTCCAAATCTGATAATAACACGATATTCTCTTTGGGGTGTACCTCGCCACACTATTTTTAACAGCAAATTTGTATTGTGGTTAAAAAAAAAATAATTTCCCCATGTTTAAGCGCAACAGCCACATACAGATAAGGAGAGAAGTTTTCTTTTTCTGTAAGGGTGTCCAGTTCTGATCCTGGATCCTGGTTGGAGTAGTTTTTTATATTCTCAGACACCTCTGCCACAGCCAGGACTTGACTGCATAGTTTAATCTGGCAGAGGAATCACCAAACTGGTGCTGGACAAAGATTTGGGACACGTCTACCTTAGTGCGTCATGTTTCATGGAACTTGTGATGCTTGCTTAGTCCGAGGTGATGTAATATCATCCAGTAATATTCAAATAGCCTGTGCTGCAGAGTTAGGGAGGTCTGTCATTAATTTCTTTTTCCACCAGACTCACTGGGTGTTCGTAATAGTGGAACTTTGCTTGGACAAACGACTGATAGAGTGACTGAACCCAGTCTGATTCACTGTACTGAAAGTACAAATTTCTTGTCATTAAATGGAGCCCAGTGTCTCATACCAGCTTATCCTGTGTTGGTGGTGGTGGATGGACTTTGCTCTGTAACTGTGGCCTAAGTGGTTTTGGCTTTCTCCATTCTGGGACGTCGTATTTTTTTGCACCTGGATTACTTCAGCTCTCCCCTCCCTGAGGCTGGAGTCTTCCCTTGGAGATTCTTTGAGAAGCTCTGATGTTATCCACAAACAGCGGCCGTTTTTTTTTTTTTTTTTTTTGCTGACGGCAAGGGAAGGTCAGGTGTTGCCCCCTATCTGTCTCCATCAATTCCTGAGAGAGATTTTAAGCGTCTATTGAGCCGCCATTGTTGCCTTTGTTGATACTGTGGGGCGGGTTGTGCCAAGTTACTGTAAATGCCAGGTGCCCTGAAGGCACACTTCTGTGGCTTTAGAAGACTTCCTTTCATGAAAACCTGATGGTACATTTGGAGAAAGTTTAGGGAGGGCTTATGGATTTTGACCTGACTGAAACGGGGTTTTTTTATCTAAATTAATGACATCCTAACCTTCCATTAAAAAAACAACAACCCAAAAAACGCAAGAGAAGATGGGGTATAGGTGTTTGAAGGGTTGTGTGTTGACGTGTCACGGCCGCGGTGATGCTGATGAGAACAGCCATTAACAAGGTTAAGACCTAATTAACAGGATTCAGTAAACACGTCCTAATTATATGCCCGTAAAACAGCACCACTGGAGCATGAAGTACCCAAGAGCTCTTCGGGTGGCCAAACAGAGCCGCCTCAGATCAGCTTTAAATATTTCAAAGGAGACTGGAGCCAATGGCTCATTTCTCACCTGTTAATGAGCGTTTTTCCAGAGGACGCCAACAGTTAAATTGCTGGCTTTAGGTTCACAGTTGGTTTACAGTAACACGTATCTCTATATGAGCTCATATAATACAGGTAATTTCATCCTACACCTTTGATGTTTTTTTTCCGTGCTCTTTGAACAGTGATATTTTTGGTTGTTTTTTTTTTTTCTCCCAAATATAATATAACATTAATAAACTGGTCTTAGGAGTGGAACACCCTGTGTATAAACACTGAAACTGGTACAGAGGAATCAGATTAAGGTCAGTGGTTCGTTCAACAGAGGACAGCTAGGTAAACAAGTAAACGAGACGGGTGCAAACATGCCATGGATGTGTATGAAAAAGAGGTTTACTGGCTAAATAGGGCTTTTTTTTGCTAGAAAATAACTTCTTTGTACTTGTATTGGATGCATTTCAAGAAAGCCAAATTCCTTCAGTCGGATTTGTTCCAACATTTGTGGAAAACCTGCATATGAAGAACCTAATGAGCTTTATAAATAGACTGAATGTGCATTAAAAGGAATTTTAGACAAGAATATGTCACCAGTTCAATAGTGTCCGGATTGGTTGTCATTTGATGTCTTGGGACACTAAACGAGCCTTAAAGGGCCCTGTAATTTAGCACATGCACCTTCCATCAGTATAAATGAAGTCAGAATGGTGACATACCGGATAGTTAATGCTGACTGTTTGTTGATGTGCAGGCGTCAGCCGCGCTGTGTTATTTCCAGCTGCAAAAGCCAGGTGTGTAACAGCTTTGAGCCTTCCTTGCTTGTATGAGACAGATCTTACTCGTATCCTTACTAGCGCCTGAAAAATGTGTCTGAACCCGATGGCATCCTGCTGTAACTTTTGGGAGGCAGTTCAAAGCCAAACTCAGTTACACTGGAATTTAATCTTAAATTCTGAATGGCAAAAAAAGTGTATTTAGTACTAAGTACTTTCTTTTATTGTGACTTAAACTATATTTTGTGTTATTTTTGTCTCTGCGTTTCTCTGTGTCTGCGTCGTCCAGGATCAGTCTAGTTTTCTGATTCTGATTCTGAACTGTTGGGCTGTAATTGCCTTGGGAACAGATCAGAACAGGCCCGTCCCTATCGATGAGCTTTGTAGTCTTAGCCCTCCTCAAACTCTTGTCTTTCACTTTTTTTTTTTTTTTTTTGCACTCTTAGACGTGTGATTGTTCTGTGCCATCATTTGGCTCCTGTTTGCCCCCCAAAAACACTGTCCTCTCAAAACACTGCAGCCACCCCAGTGGAAGAGCTCCTCGCTGGGTACACACACCCACCCACCCAAATCCAGTTTACTGGTGTGTAAAATGTAGCTGAGGCCCGAATGAGGATGAGGAATTTGACCTGCTGACCTTTTAAGGAGAGAGAGAGAGGAGGAGCTGGAAGGGGGGGGTTTGCACTGTGTGCTTCTCTGCATGTAGACGTGTCGCATGGCCGAGGTGTTTTTACCCTCTCGGCGGAGAGCTCTGTGGATGTTGAACTTGCCACTGTGCTTCCTGAAGAATGAGCATTTCAGTCTTCATTTCAAATGGACAGAGATCAGAGCTTGTCTTTTCACCCATTCGTTTGAAGTAGGATCAGAAAAGTAACAATGACTGCTTAACCTGCAAGGGTCTGTACATGGGACCACACTTGAATTCCTTTAGGCATTATTGTTTTCATAGTATTTAACAAATTATTAGGGATGTAACATCATGTAATTATACTGTAACAAGTATGTAGAGCTGGCTAGTGCTAATATGTAGCTCGAGCTTTAGATCAGGACACTAAGAAGAATAGAGCTGGGCGATTGGGGATAAAAGGGTAATTGCGATTTTTTTTTTTCCTGACCAGTATTATAATTATCACAATGTTATTATTTTATGTAAATTGAAAAAAATAGCTTGATTGGTTTTAGGACAGTCTGTGCTTTCGTGAACTTTTCGAGCACTGTTCGGCATCAATCGATGAGAGATAATGGAATAATTTGTGTAAACTTTATTAGGATGTACATGCTGTATTACCTGTAATAATTTTATTTGAATCTTATACAGATACAAATCTTAAGACAGCTCGGAATAGTGCAGAATATAAGAATTCTAGTAATTCGACTCCTGTGATTTGAAAACTACACTCTTTCTAAATGACTTTTTAAATAAATTGTTATAATAAATGTGTCTTTTATTGTTTAAAATTGTGTCTTTTTGTTTAACCCTGTAAAAAGGATACTGAAATCCCAAATACTGAGCAAGGGGCTGCTCCAAAAAAAAAAGGCACCCAATCATGTGATTGACACAATTATTTACCCTTACCAATACTCATGGGGAAAAAAAAGAAACACATATTTACACAATCCTTTTTACAGGGTTAAACCAAAAAGTCTTCCCAAAAACTCCACCTGTCCTCTCTTTGAACTGATGCTTGGATGTGTGAGTGATTGATTTTCTCTGGGGAGACTCTGATGCTCTCCTGTGTGTTTTGATTTGGAGTGAATGATTCAGACACAAGAACAGTTTGACCTGGTTTAGATCCTCCCAGGCTCTTCGTCTTCAAGGCTGTATCGCGTTTCGTTTTGGGGTGGTGGGGTGGTTACGCAATGCTGAAGCTCCATTCTGAGAATCCTTTTTCCTCCTCCTCTTCTTCCTCCTCTGTATTGTCTTGTGTTTAAGTTCTCTCACTCACTGAGTGTGTCACCGCTGCTGGGCAATAAAGTGTGAGCTTACAAAGTGGGTCGGGCTTTGAGTGGGGATATGCCTAGTTGTTAATACAGACATCTGAACTCAAGTATTTGTTTACTCAAATATGTGAATGTGTAGGCTTCTGTACTTTAGAAAATCAAATGAAATTAATTATTTAAGCGGTATTAAGATGTACAGATGAAATAAGTGCTACTTGTAATAATCTTATCTGAATCAGAACAGATATGAATAACTATTTGACAACATGGTTCCTCAAACAGTGACATCTAAGCTGAGGTGAGGAGGGTTGGGTATCACTATTTTTCAAAACAAGATAAGTATGGCCCAGATATTTTCAGTACTCAAGTATTCATTCATCATGTCTGTTTGTGTTCACTATTATTATTTGTACGCTTTTTCTTTTGTTAAGCCTTAAGATCCTACCAGAGAAAGGTTGGCTTTACACAGAGCATCGTTATTTCTGTACAACTTTAGTTTGACGCCTGCTATTTTATCTGTCTTGTGATATAAAGTCTTCTGCAAAGTGTTATTCACATATTTGGAGTTTTCTCTTGCAGCATGTCTTATACTTTGCAGTTCTAATTGCCATCCTCTTTCTTGTATCAATATATATATAATCTGCTTTTCCATGGTTCTTTACTGTAAATTTGACTTTATAATCTTTCCTGTATCTTCATAGATGCAGTACAGGAGCACATCTTATTGACTGCTTCTGTTTCATATTTAGGAATGGGAATCTGTTGTGTAAAATTAGGAGGGATTGAGAGAGGAGAAACTGAATCTATCTATTCAGAGCACAGTAACACCAGGCTACCAGATAATAAATGGTGGCACAGGCAACTGTTTAAACAGCTGTTAGCGTTAGCTGGCTAGTTCAGACCAGGTGTTTACGGAACAGATAGCTTTGAGAAGCTTAGCAAATGAAAAACTCGCGTAAAGTTATTCAGCAGGATCTCACAGTTAACCATCTTCTGTTTAATTTTCTTTCTCACTGACCCAGTTAAATCAGTCATTTAAAACAAAGTTGTTTGATATGATCGTGTGACGAGTTATTAGCACTTTTAACTGTGTCGTGTATCTTGTTTCACAAAGTTGTGTAACTCAAGTGCAGTTTTGAATCGCTCTAGTTTTGATAGTCTAAAATGCATTTATCACTGGTTTAAACAAACATTTAAAAGTAAAAACAGGAAACATTGCAGTTACTTAACGATGTGATTTGATCATGTGCTACCTGTGCAAAATTAACACTGCCATGCTCACTTCTACGGTTTTGCAATTCATCTCAAATATTGAAGCAAGTTAGTGGATTGTATTAAAATGGCAAGCAGTATTTAAACAAAGCAAAATAACAGAATACATGGTACTCACTCATTTAGCCCTGCAGAGCTGAGAGATAATGATAAACAGAGATGGCTTCGCTGATTCATATACGATTTGAAACAAAATCTGCCAAAAATCTGTATACATTCCTGAATGAGATTTATGTTCGCCTGCCCAAGTTAATTCACTTGCAGCGGAAAATAAACTTGGCTCTCCCTTCAGTAAACCAGCAAGCATGAATATGGAAAAACAACACTAACCACAGATTTAAAAGATTGCCTTGAATTTGCTTCTGTATCATTGCTACTATCTAATTGTATGTAAAAATACAATTAGATTCATCTGTCTCCCTAACTGACATCACATTACAGCTAGAGCTATTCCTATTGATTGTATTAGTAATTAAGTAATTCAACAATTATTTTGACAGTTAACAGAGTAATCATATACATGCCATTTGCAAACATTTACTTTTACTTAATGTAAAGGAAAGTTACATGAGGTCCTGCTGTAAACACAGATTATATATATTTTTTAATTAGAAGTCATTTATAGAAATAGAGTGATCAGGATGTTATACACTCGTTGGAGCAGGGATGTATAAAGTTGTAAAACTAATTGTTTAAAAAATTATTTTACATGAAAAAAATAATCAGACAAATGTACTTACCTATGGTGACCATGCAATTAAATTTTTTAGTTGTTTATAAAGCTAGAACTAAGAACGAGTATTCAAGTGTTCGAATAAAGAATTCTGTAAAATATAGTTTGTAAAATGCTGGTTGGGTCGGCCCTAGAAATGACAAGGACCTTGACTTTGATACCTAAACATGAATAATGTTTTTGTAATGTATTTGTAATACATCTGTACTGTAATACAGATTTCGGTCCAATAGTAGGCGTGGTTTAAACCAGAAAAAAGGTGTCAAGTGACATTTACTGATTGCAGCAGTTCTCCCGGTATTATGCATGCATATAATTTGACAGCCAATCAGAAGAAAGGATTTTGGAAAAAAACATAAGTGAGTGTTAAACCACTTCATCTTTTCAAACTTCTGCGAATGCAGCATCATTGAACAGCGTAACACACTTGGAGAGGAGCGCTGACTGCCAGGACTGTTACGTCAGCTAGCAGATGGCTGTGTCGAGTGATTGGAGGGAGGGGGGGGGCACCCTACCCACCCAGATAGAGCCAATTGTGCCATCTTGGACTCCTGGCCATGGACGCCTGCGGCACCACCGGAGTTGAACTCCAAGTGATGGCACCAACAGTTTTAACATGTACATATTTGAATAGTAAAATGGTTTGAATGCCTGTGAGTTCGGCTGGGTGGGATATCGTTCGTTTGTCTTCAGCAAACGCCCGGACTGGGCCCTGGCTAGATCGGGTCATTATTTAAGCCCTTATGTTGTAACAGGGTTTTGGGATGAATCCAGATGGTGTCTGAACCAAAGCGTATGGGAGCGTATGTATGTGTGTGTGGAGTGATGTGATGTGATGAATGCATTACAGTGTAAACTCTGCCTGCCGCTCTGTTTGCCTGCTGTGTTGACCCTTATATACATTCACTTGGACAGTTTTTCAGAGATGATACCTTTTGTATATCAGTTTTCCCCGAACACTCGTCCCAAAAGCTAAACTTCCTGTGAGGCGGTGTCAATGGCATGTGTGGGCTGCAGTCACAGCCCTTATGTGCAGTTTCCTTGTATGGTCTGTGGGTTTGTAGGCCGAACTGTGAGTCTAGGCATGCGTCCTATGGGCTCTTGGCCACGTGGCTGTTGCTATTATGTCAGTGAAGATGGTATGATACCACTTTTTCTATTATACAGGATTGAAACTCAGAGTCTCAGCTGATACCAATACTAATCAGAGTTTTTTCTGTTTAAAAACTTTAAATTACACTTATTTTAATTGCCCTCTTAACACAAGCATCCATGTGTTATTACTAGTTATGGAACAACTGTTGGAATCGTCCCCCTTCCCAGCCCAGTTTGTCAGTTTCATGAAACAACTTTCAGTAAAATTGGTGATTGGACAGCTAAGATATAGCTTTAGAAGTGATGTTTTTTTTTTTTGTTGAAGAGCTGGCTGGAGGAGACAGGCAGGAAAGAAAATAGAAAATTAACAGAAATAACAACGTGCTTTTTGAAAAATGTAATTTAATTTGTCAAAGTCAAAATGTCACAAAGTGAGGCAGTGCTTTGAGGAAAAAAAATCATGTTAAATTTCATGTTTAAAGTTTGCTGTTTCCACTCCCAATGTGGGTTTTTTGGCAATATTGTGCCACACCGAGGTCCATACATTTTTGTACCTTTTTTAAAATAAAAGCTGAAGTAAATATACTCCACCCCACAAACTCAATTTTAACTGTTTATCATGGTTATTTTCCTCGCAGTTATCCAAGTTAGAGGCATGCATCCTTTGGCGATAGTGGTGGTAGTAGTAAGAGTAAAGTAGTGGTGGTGGTGGTGATAGAAGTGGCTGTGATGGTGGTGGTGATAGAAGTAGCTGTGATGGTGGTGATGGTAGTAATAGTACAGTAGTGGTGGTAGTAGTTGTGCTGGTGGTGGTGGTGAAAGAAGTAGCTGTGATGGTGGTGGTGAAAGAAGTAGCTGTGATGGTGGTGGTGATAGAAGTAGCTGTGATGGTGGTGGTGATAGAAGTAGCTGTGATGGTGGTGGTGGTGGTGATGGAAATAGCTGTGACGGTGGTGGGGGCCTAGTGGGTAGGATACTTGCCCTTGAACCAAGTTGTCATGGGTTAAAATCCTACCTTCAGCAGACCACCACTGGGTTCCTGAGCAAGACTCTTAACCCCAAGACTGTCCCCTGTAGTTCGGGAATGGAAGTCTCTTTGGATACAAGCGTCTGGCAAATGCCGCAAATGTGAATGGTGGCGGTGGAAGAAATAGCTGTGATGGTGGTGGAGGCACTAGTCCTAGTAGTAGTTCTGGTGGTAGTAGGACTGGTGGTAGAAGAAGAAGTAGTTGTGGTAGTAGTGATCATGGTAGTTTTGGTGGTGGTGGTAGTAGTAGGTATTGTAGTAGTTCTGGCAGTAGTAGTTGTGGTGGTAGTAGGAGAAGTAGTTGTTGTAGTACTGGTGGTTATAGTAGCAGCAGCAAAACCAGTAGTGTATTATCAGCAATCCCGTAGTAGTAACAGTAGCAGTAATAGATATGATAAAGATAACAGAAATGCTTTTTCCTCTGGCAGTTGCCTTCATAGACTGTTACTCATTCTGAAATGGGACACAGAAGCAAACAGTAATAGCACGCAAGTTGTATCTTCATCTCTGCCAAGGTAAAGCAAAGGGAGATAAAACCATTTATCACAGTTATTTTCTGTGTAGTTATCCAAATAAAAGGGTTCTTTAACAGGAATAGGCCTAATGCACAGCAAAATAGTTTATCAGAGAAAGATGACTAGTATAATATACACGTATATTAACACATTTACATATAAATATTTAAACACAGTGACAATTAAATTCATGCAAATATGAGTCCTTTATGGTTCCTAAAGTGAGGATGCAATATCATTATGCAAATTACTAACTAATTTTTGCTGGTTTATCTAGTAGGTAAATAAAAATCTTGACTTTTACTGTTTGTTTGGTTTTTTTTTTAAAGCAGGCACTTTATTGTTATTGAGTAACAGCCGTAATAGTTGAGCATGACAAATTGTGATAGGCCGGTTGCCCTAGCCAGTGCTAACATTTACACAACGTTTCAGCAGCATTCCAGTGACGTGCCCTCGGCTTACTGTCTGTCCTGGGCCAGTCTGGGGTCTTATCGGGCCCCAGCCTCGCGGCGGGAAAGGTGATGGCTGGAATGAGGAGGAGGAGGGGATATTTTCTGGGATATTTTTAAAGACGTGATTTCATCTCACAGTAAATGTTGATTGGAGTCGCAGACGTGACTCATGAGTCGGGCTGGAGGCTGTTGGAAACGGTGAATGTTCAGAGGTGAGATGGAGTTACGGCAAGACAAAAAACTATTGAGAAGTAGGACACCACACACACGTACACGCACACACTTGTGAATTCCTGCATGTGTGTGTGTGTGTGTGTGTGTGTGTGTGTGTGCAGATTTACTTTTGACACATGAGGAGTGTGTGTATCTGCTTGTTTAGGTCTAGTTGTTAGGAGAGCAGTTTCTAGCCAAGGGGTGTAAGCAGGGAGGGGGGAAGGGGAGAAGAGAGGAGAGAAGGAGAGGAAAGAGGGATGGTTTTTTGGTTTCCCCCAGTTTCCTCTGTGTTATTACATATCATTAGCTGGATTATAGGGCCCGTGCCAGACTGACTCCCCATCTGGGGCTGTAAAAGTGCCAGACGTGAAAACAGATTTGCGAGAAATCTGTCTTTTCAGAGGAGCTGTGTTGGGGTGACAACTTTTGCTGCTTTTTGTTACACATAAATAACATTGCATAACATTATCCTCATGATGTCAGAGTTTCGACAGATGTTTCGTGTCAGGTGCCACTGTGTGCAATGGAAGATCCCTTCCGTGTGTGTGTGTGTGTGTGTATGTGTGTGTATGTGTGTGTGTGTGTGTGTGTGTGTGTGTGTGTGTGTGTGTGTGTGTGTGTGTGTGTGTGTGTGTGTGTGTGCGCGAATCACAAATATTGAAGGAAGTTGTGGGCCAACATGTGGTCAGTAAGTCGTGTCTTTTTCTGTGAACTCACTTGCAAAGCACGAAAGGGTAAAGAAAAGCGTTTCTTTGTGTGAAGACTCTGCCGTGGTGTGGTGTACTCGCCTCCGTAAACCTGCTCTGAGCCGATGCTATCTGAAGTAAGTAGATTTAAAAAAGAGGACTGCGGGTGATTTACGTTCCCTGTAATCTGAAGTGAGGTCGGATCCCTGGGCCTGCTGTAGATGCCGTCGCCAAGGAAACATTTGTTTCCATGGCGTTTGTTTTGGACCTGCGAAATGTAGGAAGCAGATGGAGTATGTTTGTAGGGAAGGCAGTCGGAGTAGGGGGGCGTAATCGGGGGAATACCCCCAGTATGTGAGGCTGTGTGGTGAAGGAGGACCCCTTTGTAACAGGGTAATAATGACGTGACCCCCAAGGGTAGTTTCCTCCATCCAGTTTTTAAAAAGTCTTTCAGTCTTTTCCCCTGGGGACGGAGTGTTTGGTGGGGGGGCACTATTCATTTTGAGGAATGGTGAGAATGAAGAAAACTCGAGAAGGAGGTAAAGAGAGAGTGTTGGTTTCTAAACCCTGGGGGCTTGGTGCGTTAAATTGCTGTGTTAATCATTTTAGATGCTGGTAATTACAGGCTGCGCTATGGTGCCTGTAGGAAAGGGATTGGGCATGCCTGGAACGGGTGAGAAAAGTCACTCATGTCTTGATGAAACACTTCAACGTTTCAGATCGACTCCTGTTTCAAAAGACCTGTTTATGCTGCGGTTTACAGAGGGCTTGATTGCCCTTCTTGGAGGAGCCCTAGTTGCTGCTTAGGTGTTTATTGGCCAGCAAAGATCCTGAGAGTTAAACATCACCCTCAGCTTCTCATAACACGAGCCTTTGTGTGTCAGGTGTTTAGTACAAAGACGTGTTATTGCTTTATAGCAGATAAACACGATGAGTCAACAAGTTTACCTGTGGTGCCTCTGACCTTTCTCTGACCTCCTACCACGTGGCAGTGGACATTTTATATCCAGGTTTTTTTAGGTTTGCTCTTGGTCCATTGGCTTTGAGAGGTATCCAGCTGGACAGGTGGGGAGGAAAGACGTTGCCTCTGCTGAGGAAAGAAAAACGACACCCGCTCTTGTTGAACTCATCAGTATGCATGCTTGGCCCCAGCGCGGGGCAGATGAGCCTCACATGTGCTGCCCTGCAGGTTCAGAAAACTGCTACCGAAATCGTTTTGGATTACAGGAAGAGAAGACAAAGCATGGAGTGGAATCTTTAACAGTGGCGAAATCTCTGCAACAGTTCGGGCTGTTCTTCCAATAGAAGCTACTTCGCTGTGGAGGCCAAAGAGTCAGCAGATGCACTACGAGAGCCAAGCTGAACTTAGAGGTGATACTGCCATGTCAGCAAGCACCATGTACTGCATATGGAAGAGCTAATAAAGAATAAAAAGAACAATAAAACTCTTAAAAATATTAAAAAATGTATAGTGATATCCTAAATGATGTTTAAAGTGGCCCAATTAGTGTCTGCTCAGTCGTGCTTCTTACCTATGTTCAGGTTGTAGCTAACACTACTTTGTACTGAGAAGAAATAAAAGGTTCAGAACTGTAACAAAATGTTTACAGCGATATGAGCTCATGTGTGGTTAGTGAAGCAAAGCTTACACGGTTGTTTACCATATGGTACACGTGTATTAGTTACTCACTGTGGAAGAAGTAAGTGTTCAACTATTTTTCTTTTGTTAAGCACATTTCAAGTACCTATTCACAGAAAAGTAAGAGAAGACATTGGTAGTAGCTTAATAAAACTACACAGTGAAATAAATTATATAATTATAACTCTTAAAAAAAGGAATGCACATGTTGACTGAAATTTATTTAATACTTGGTTGTGAAGCATTTGTTTGCAGTGACCACTTAAAGACACTTCTTGTACAGTGAAAGCAATTTCTCACAAAATTCAGGTTTCGGCTCATTCTTCTACAGACAGTATTTAATTCTTAAAGACTCTGGTGGGTGCCTGATGGTTAATCTTGAGATTTAGGTCCTTTCCCAAATTTTACTTTGTGTTTAATTCTACTGATTAAAGTGTTCCAACACCTTTACCAGCTGGAAGATGTACTTGTGTCTCACCTCGTCGTCCTAGTGAGCGGCAGGAGATTCTTCTCACTGGTTGCATTCATCCCTTTAGTAATTTGGTTTTTGTTTGTACCATGAGAAGAGAAACAGCCCCAATACTATGATGCTTCCACCTCCATACTTTACTGTCTTTTTTTTTTTTTTACTGTCAAACGCAGTCTTCCAAAGTTGACGTGTCATCTCTGAGAAGTTTCGTTTTTGTCTCGTCTGACCACACTACATTCTTACAGTGATCTACAAGCGTCGCCAAATGTTCTGTAGCAAATTTCACACAAGCTTCAACTTGCTTTTCCCTCAGTAATTGAGTCTTCCGGGGTGATCACGAATGCAGGATTGTTTTGCCTTGCCAGTGCATTGTTTAGTTCTGTTCCTGCTGCTTCCAGTTCTTCTTGAAGCTCTTTTCCAGTGAACCTTGGACGACTCCTCTGACTAACTCTTTACTGATGGGCTGGAAATTTTTTGAGGAGCTCCTGTATGTAGTCCATTGATAGTCGAATGATGTTCCTTCCACTTGTGGATGATGACCTCAGCGGAGCTTATAGTAACATTTAGTAGATGAGAAATCATTGAGGAACCTGTGCCATTGCTATGCTGCTTAGTTATATTGGGTGGGGGGAGAGTGAGTAACTGTACCCGGTGGGGGAGAGTGAGTAACTGTACCCGGTGGGGGAGAGTGAGTAACTGTATCCGGTGGGGGGAGAGTGGTTAACTGTCCCCGGGGTG
>JBBIGA010000001.1:8713031-8726815 GCA_037576975.1 Alestes dentex
TCCACCCCACAGTCAGTCAGACTCCAACTACTACCATGGGCAAGACCAAAGAGCTGTCAAAAGACACCAGAGACAAAGTTGTGGACCTCCACAAGGCTGGAAAGGCTACGGGGCAATTGCCAAGCAGCTTGGTGAAAATAGATCAACTGTTGGTGTTCAAATACTTATGTTCCTCACTGTACTTGTCATGTTTATATATATATATATATACAGTAACCCCGCACTTTTCACGGGGGTTACGTTCCATGAGCACCCACATATTGTGAAAAACTGCGTTGTTGTGATGTGGTTAAAAAAAGCCTAAAAATGTGTATTTTTATAGTGTAAACTAGAGATGGGCCTGATTCGATATGATATCGGTATCGGGTCCGATATAGCCGTAAATCCGATATCGGACATCAGTCGGACAGCCCCGATCTCTATATTCCAGTTCGCAGTTTGCACTGGACCTTAATCTCAACGCTGTAATACGAGATGCGTCGCCGCACCCGTACCATGAACCTGCGGCAACTTGTTTTGAACAAAATGTCGCTCGTTTGGAGATTCTAGAGTTTGGAAATGCCGAAAAGCAAGACTGCTACTTGTAATATGTGCAAAGCCAGCGTGCCGAGGGTGGAAGTACAGCTGCGTCGTACAATACAACAAATTTAATCAAGCACCTGCCGAGATTTCACGACAAAGTGTAGCTAACAGGGGAAAAGACACCAGGCAGCAGACGCTCGTTGATATTTTCCAAAATTTACAGCAGACATTCCAAAAGCGAAAGGAATATAAGAGAAGTCTCTTAGCTCTCCCTCAAGACCTCTTTCGGGTTCTTTCAGGGGCTATTTTCTGTTTTTGCTCTCTCCTCCTCTCTCTATCTCCCAAAACACGACGAGGCTAAATGTGGGCATCTCGGTCCACCTTAAATACAGAAGTGGTGAGATTATACTGCCCATGCTGTGTCTCCGAAATCACATTATTTAAAATGTATTCGTTTTACACTTTATTTTTTTTGACACAGTTGTTGCTGCTAAAATGGACATAATACTTGAACTTTTTAGATGACTGTCTCAAAACACGATGAGCCTAAAACTGGGCATCTTGTAACTCGGCCGGTCCACCTTAAATACAGAAGTGATTAGATTATGCTCTGCCCATGTTGGGTCTCCGAATTCACGTTATTTAAAATGTAATAGTTTTGCACTTTTTTACACAGTTGTTGCTGCTACAATAGACATAATACTTGAACTATTTAAATGATTCAGCCAAGATTGTTGTGTTTTTGATATTTACAAAATTTTACAGCTGTTGCTGCTACCTTTTTGTGAAGTGTAAATAAATTCCTTTGGAAGGCCTTTAAATTCAGTGTAGTTGTGTATATTTTTTGTTCTTCTAATAAGTGCTTAGTAGTTTATTTATTCTGTGATGTAACCTTACTAACAAACTGCACAGTTTCAACTAAAATAATGCTAACATTAAAGTAAAAAAGATGTATTATATCGGAATCTGCATCGGTATCGGCATTCGTGTATCGTAATCGGATCGGAACTGGAAAAACATGGATCAGCCCATCACTAGTGTAAACCCTAAATATGCCCCAAATATGCTCCCAAAACACTTTAATTTTAAACTCTGTTTAATACCCTTAAAGAAAATGTAAAGGTGAACCTGTATTCATACTGTACAAGTTTACACTGAACTCCTGCAGTGCTAGAATGTAAATACCAATGTTACCCCTGTATAGACTGTACTGTAATACATGCACGCTTTGGTATAAGCAGGTAAATACAGTAATAAAAATACAGGGCTTTAAGAACAAAATGAAAAACACGAGAACACTCGAGACGCTCCACGGGGAAAATTCTCGACTGCAGCAGCCAATCGGCAGCATGGAGAAATTAAAAAACTTCTTGGATTGGCTACTTTCAAACCTCTCGCCTCCTCTTCCTTGTGCTGGTTGTTTATGTTTGGGGCCCTGATGTCACATTCAGCTGTACTCAGAGGCAGGAGGCTTGACAATCTGCGATGGACTGAAACCGTGACTGCTGATCCGCGTGAAAGTGGGGCGTTACTGTGTGTTACTGCTCCCCGGGTGCCCCTCGTTGGCGGCAGCCCACTTCTTCACTTGGTGAATGGGTTCAATGCAGAGAAGGAATTTCACATTGTTCATACTGTACTGCGGTGTGTTCAGACGTGACTGTAAGGGTTAATCAGTTAAATTAAAATTAAAAGTGTGTGTGTATATATATATATGTATCAGGGGCGTCAAGCGATTTACAAAATGTAATTAATAACAAGCTCTCTTATTAATTAATCTAAAGTAATCGCACACATTTTTTTGCGGTAAATGTATTTACAGCAAAACTTTTTTAAACTGTTCATGTGCAGTAATGGTCACAATCAAAAATATGCTGATGAAAAAAATTTGCATCCACAACATTTTAAAATGTTGATAGAACTAAGGCAATCTAACAGGTGCAGTTTAAGACAACAGACAGACAAGCACAGACGTCAGAAGCATTTTGTTTTCCCTGGGTGGGTGGGCACGTGCTGCACGTGGCGTCTCGCCTGTTTCACTCATACAGATCGCTGGCTGGGGTGCAAAACGAATGATTTTTAAAAGTCGCCCTCTAATATAATGTTTAATATACAAGGCACCTCAAGCCTGGATAAGGGGCTGTTCTGGCTCGGACCGCCGGGTTTGCCTCTAAACGCTTTGCGTTGAGGTGGTATTCCTGTAATGTTCTCAAATGATTCTGCATCTGCAGATGAACTGCAGTGAACGATCCTCCTATCAACAGTTCCTTCTTTCCGCTTTTAAACGTAAACTTTCCAATCACTGGGCTGAGCAGCGCGTTCTCATCTTCATTTTACAGAACACCTGTGGCTAGAACGGGGCGGGGGCTAAAAGTCACGTGGTGCGATTAATCAGGGTTACATTTTTTTAACGTGTAATTGTTTCTGTAATTAATTGATCGAAATTAACATGTTAATTCGACATATAGTTATAATTAATTGATATAAGATATATACAGTAATATGTATATATGTGTGTGTGTGTGTGTGTGTGTGTGTCTGTGTGTCTGTGTGTTAGTGTAGGCAATCGTTTGAAAGTTTGCAAGTTTGTTCTGGTCAGGGACTGGCTGGATTATATAAATGCCTCCAGCGCTTCACATTTGTTTTGTGCGCCACTGCTGTAGATTTTTACTCCAGAACTGTAAATCAGTATTTTGAACATGACACAATGTTCTTTTGCTTTCAGCACAAGGGCAGCTGATGAGACGATAGGCTGTGGTAGAGAAATGTCAGCAGTAATTGGTGCAACAGCGGTTTCAGGGAAGAGGTGGTGGTATTTCTAATATGCCGAGAAAACCGAAAACAAGGTCATAAAGCCAGCTTTCTGTTGGGGAGCTCCAAACGGTGTTTGTTTTTTTGTTTTTTTTTTTTGTTTCTCTTTTTTCCAGTTATATCCGTGTGCGTACGTGTGTGTGTCTGTCAGATCCAAAATGTGAAACCAATCAAAAACTGTTCTCTTAGTCTCTTCACTTGATTGGGTCCACATATCAGATCTGATTTTGTGGGTGTGTATTCATGCGTATGCATTAAAGCTAGGAATTGTTAGCAACTCTGCAATATGATACACATCAGTGTACAAGCACCGCTATAAGATGAAGTACAACAGATGTACAACTTTTTTTTTTTTTTAAATACATCAAGATTAAGGAGAATTCTGGCATTTTAAATTAATGTCTACTTCAGTTATTTAAGTTAAAATGCCCATGTATGTTAATACCAGTGCATGTCCCTGAGTGTGTGTGTCCTTAGTCCTGGGCTGTGGTGTTCTGTGTGCTGCTGGTGGATGTCCTGTGTTTTAATGAGCCTGGCTGTTCTCTCTGTGTTGTATGAATTAGGAGTAAAGGCAGGGTTGTCTTGACCCCCCTCTTTAATACCCGCTCCCACTGCTGCAGCACTGCCCCACTGATTGGCGATTTGAGCCTAATTGAAGCTCCACACTTTCCCCCGCTCAGTTCCACGCAGTCCAGGGGATGCAGTCTGAATTTATAAAGCTAATCTAAGTGGAGACTAATATGGAACTGCTTTATTAGAGCATTTTTGCCTGCCGGTCTCTGCCACTTCCAGCTTTTACCTTCACTCAGTGCTCTGGTACACAAACCTCAAATCTCACAAATAGTTCCGTCTCTCAGTCTAATGAGCTTGATTGTAAAATTGAGTGCACGGCAGCGGCTTTCCTTTTCAAAGTTTGCAGAGCAAAGTTTTTTGTCTCCCTTCAGTAGAAAATGTTACCAAATGAGTTGAAAGACATCAGGCCACTATTACCCGATGCGTGTCTTTTACTGTCAAAAAAGCTGATGAGAAGAGAATGTTCTAAGCATCTTAGCGTTTGTTAATGTTACTCAGAAGAAATGTGTTGGTCCCTTTATTGTGGACTGTAATGGGGAAGCTGTCCCCCCTTAGTGAAGCAGTTCCCCAGTAGATTAAAAATACATTCTAAGAAAATAATGGATTTATAATAATGCTGTAATGCTGAAGTCATCTGTCTGTTTCATTTACAGGTTTGTGCCAATCTACCGTGGGCCGAGCCACACGTTTAAGGTGCAGCGCCTGAGTGAGTCGAGCCGCTACACTTTCAGGATCCAGGCTGTGAGCGAGGCAGGCGAGGGCTCTTTCTCAGACACCCACTCCTTCACCACTGCCAAATCTGTGCCCCCAACACTCAAAGGTAACCAGCCGCCCTGCACAGGCAAATTTGAACTCCAATCTAATAAGCAAAATCCACAGGAGATTCTCTGGTTTAGATTAGGAGCGGCAGGACTACAGTTAGAACTAGGGCTGTTAAAACACATCGCAGGATTGTTATTCAAAGGTGGAGATGGCGGTTCAGTAGAGATGCACTGATCAGTCAGCTGATGGAATTGAATTGGAATCGAAGATGTCCATTTTTCCTTTTAAGTTTCAAAACTCCCGATCAGCACATTTAACCATTTAACACTCCCCTTTACTCCCGTTAATGATCTGAATGTGGCACACACTCTTAAGAACTATGGCGGGACATCCAACAATAAAGGCGGCATGGAGCTTCTTTTTATATAATAAAAATGTCGGTAATTATTGAAGAAAAAAATCATTTTTTTGAAATATCATAATGTAGCAATAATTGACTTTAACTGACAGTCTGTATTTGCAAATAATGACAAGGTGGAACGGGATGTGATGAGAGCTTTAGAACTTTACGCTTAGTTCACAATATTGGGCAAATCATATTTGTTTCTTTAGTCAGAGTTTTTAGACAAGAGTGTTTAAAAAGAGATTTTAAAGTGGCCAGTCCAATTTGCATGGTTAATCTGTAGTCGCCACCGCATGCACATCCACACTGGTTGCAATGCAGACACAGAAAAACATTCACGGTTTACAGCGGAATATATGGTACCAGTCAAAAGTTTTTACACACTACAGGTGTCCCTTTATTTCATAAACAACACATTTTTATTCTAGTTAAACATTAGACAATTGTTGTGTGAACAATTATAAATCAAAATATATGTCTAAAAAAGACAAGTTTCCTTTATAACATGCAAAGAATCTGTAACAGTGCATGTCTGACATCCTATTAACTGGTTATGTGGTGATACAGAGTCAAATTCTAGACTGTCCTTTAACTCTAAATGCACTCGTTTCATCCCATTGGCTATTACTCTCGCTCTCTCTCATGAAATATCTAACATTTGCTTTGTGATACACATTATTATTATTAGTAGGAGTAATGAAAAAAAATATATATATATACATATTTTTTTGGCTAATAAAGATAATCAAATGGTGAGCATACTGTAAATGTATTTGTTAGCAAAGAATATTCAGTGTATTTTTAATAAATATTGAGTGAGTAACATTTGGTGTGCCTGAACTTTTGACGGGTAGTGTATATGCAGTCATACTGATCTGCATCCTCCCAATATCCAGTTTGAATTAAACTTGAAACCACCTACAAATGTGGTTTTACCAGTGTGGTGTCTTGAATCCAAATGAGAAAGTCAGATTTCTTGTGGCTTTTTGTGGTACAAACTTCAGAAAATGCTGAAAACTCTGATTTGGGCTGTCTGTCGGTAAAAGGCTCAGTGCTGTTCACTGGTTACTAAATGATCTCTCTCTCTCTCTCTCTCGCTCTCCCTCTCTCTCTCTCTCTCTCTCTCTCACTCTCTCTGTCTCTCTCTCTCCCTCTATCTCTCTCTATCTCTCTCTCTCTCTCTATCTATCTCTGTCTTTCTCTCTCTCTCTCTCTCTCTCTGTCTCTCTCTGTCTCTCTCTCCCTCTCTCTGTCTCTTTCTTTCTGTCTCTCTCTCTCTCTCTGTCTCTCTCTCTGTCTCTCTCCCGCTCTCTCTCTCTCGCAGCTCCTCGGGTGGCACAGTTGGAGGGCAATGCGTGTGAGGTTACCTGGGAAAATGTCCCACCCATGAGGGGAGACCGTATCAGCTACGTGCTTCAGGTCTTGGGTGGAAGGGAGTCTGAATACAGACAGGTAGGTTTTTTAGTTGTATTTCATAGTGAAGACTTTTTCTTACTCAGATGTGAACAAAAAACTTATCTCCTGGCTCTAGATCAGGCTCAATATGTTTAGAAAGAAAACCAACAAAAATATTTCATTCTATTTTGTTGTTTCATAGGAATAAGAAAGAACTGATATGATACGCTGCAAAACCCATTGAAAGCTCACAGAAATAGAAATAATATTTGTCTTAGCTTAGTGAGAGTGAATGGATTTGCTTTTGCTCATTCTGTGGTCGGCACTTGTTCGGGTATGTCATGTTTGTATTTATTGCCAATGACCTGTTGCTCAGAAGACAGGTAGGCACTCAGAAAAACGTGTATTTGCAAAATATAGACTTTTTCCGTACCAATGTAAAATATGCCTTATAAAGTGTTTCTATTTTGTTGCCTGATGTCATGCTGTGTATGGCGCCGTTGGCTCTAGTCTGCTCTTGTTGGACTATTTTTTGGCCTATTGTTAAGACTTCACATAAGTTTGTGAAGTGTTAAAATTTAAACCATAGCCACTCTCGACTCTGGATCATATAGAATATACATTCAAAAGTATCCAGATATAGTGAATGGGATGCTCTGGAACAGCTGCGGATGGTTCTCTATACCCAGTGGAAGCATCATCAAGAGGGGCATAAAGCCCCTCCCAATCTCTGAACACTCCCCAAACCCATTCTCCCACTGCACAAAAAGATAGTCCACATTTTGGTTTATATCAGTTCACAGAATATACTGATACGGCAAAATCACAGGCCATCTCGGGGTCCTTGAGGACTGGTCTGAGAACCACCACCTTAGACGTAAAAAAGTCGTATTTGAGACATGGTCACATGGTGGATCAGTGTGGATCAGTGTGGCATATTAATGGCTGTTTAGATCTCTGAAATAGAGCAGTGGAGGTAAATTTCTCCTTCTGAGTGATCCCATGGCAGAATGCCAGCCTGGGCTCATGGGACCTGCGTAGTTTGTTACGGCTAAAAAACCTTTAGCTGTAGTAGTCCTTTTTCCTGCAGAGTAGTCCTTTTTCCTGCATGCAGTAACACGTGTACACACACACACACACACACACACACACACACACACACACACACACTCACACACATAAACAATGTCCCCACCCCCCAGCTGTCAGTACACCAAATATCCACACATTAAAACGCACACTCAGCTTCACGACACAACAGAGCATGCCACTGTTCCCGCCCTATTTCCTGCAAATAATGACATTCAGCCCGGCTCCTTTTAATTTGACTTTTTATTGAGTGAACCCACTCTGAACAGAAATATGAACCATTTTGCAGAAAGAACATTTGTAGGCAATGTGATTTACGAGAAATTTGTCTGGGCTGCAGCGCAAAGACAAACAGGTAATAGAATATAAGAGTATGGTAAACAGAGCAGGACACAGAATGTAAGTCAAATGGAAATGAATTCCACGTTTTTACATGTAATTCATTTACTGCAAGTGCTATAAACTACAGGTACTATAAACATAAGAGCAAGGCTTTAGACTGGGGGCACCAGTGTGATCCGTAAAGGTCACTTGGAGTAGCGCAACCCTGCAGCCACTCTGGCCCTTTGCAGATAAGAATGGTGACCCCTGGCTTAAGATAAGGTAAAGTCTCTTATAATTGATACTTTGTTGAAATCTGTGGTAGGACTGTTAGCCTGATTGCAAGAGTAATAAAGCAGAGAGAAATCCTGGAGGATCAAACAGCATCTGCTGAAGAATTTCCATTACATCTGCCACTCATGCTTAGATGAAAGGGTTTTGCTGGCTGTTGTGTTTCTGGTTAGGAGTATATCGCGGTAGTAGTTCATTCCACGTATCCGTTCAGATGATCTCCATCATTACTGTCCAAAGAAAACCATGCATCTCTGATCTTTTCCTGTTTTCATGTACCTGCCTTATTTGAGCACAGTAGCTGTCCTATAGTCTGTGTTAAACGTAATGAAAAACAGATCAATTACTTGGGTTAAAAACTCCTTTCAACTTTTACTGGGGAAAAAAACACAAACACACAAACAAACAAACATGCCACTCTTATATCAGTGTCACAAAATAATCCACCGATCAAATATTACCTCCTCGCTGGAGGTCCTGTGTGGGTTCTGACCACTCATACACTGGGTAGTTGGTGTATTTCTAATAGAATGTCAACGTAGTGCAGTGTTTTTCCTATTTGAATAGAGTCATTATTCACAAAACCAAATTATAGCCTTATGTGCAGTCTGGAATCATAAACACTTCCAAAGAGATATTTGCCATTATGGGATCCCTTGGAAAAAAAGAAAAGAACAACAGCTGCAAGAAATTTGCATCACGTCATGTGTCTCTTTATTGGTGGGTTTACTGGTGGCCCAGTAAACCCACCAATAGAACTGCCTATGTCGGAAATTCATATAGACATTTGGTTTCATGTATTTCATATTTACTTTTAGTTCTTGTTAATGTGTTGAATGAATAACTGCCGAAATCTCCCTTCAGACGATAATTTGATGGTTTACACCTTCCACCCGGTAATGTGAACACAGCCTTGACTAGAGTTTAAGTGTTCCTCTCTGACTTGCTCCTCAGGTGTATAAGGGAGAAGACACGGTCTTCCAGCTGTTTGGCCTGCAGTGGAATACGGACTATCGCCTGCGAGTCTTCGTGTGCAGGCGCTGCATGGACACCTCGCAGGAGCTGTGCGGGTCCTTCAGCCCCTCCACACACTTCTCCCTCCGCCGCTCCAACACCGCCGTGGCCGTGGAGCCTGGCACCGTCAGCACGTCCACGCCCAAAGCTCTCACGGACGAACAGTTCGCCAGCCTCATCGTGCTCGGGGTGGCCTCCCTCTCCATCTTCATCGCTTACCTGCTCCAGCTTCTCATATGAGGACCCTGGACAGGGGCGCACCCGGGCAAACCCCCCAACGAAACTTGAGGTCCGTCAAAGCAACGTTTTTTTTTTTGTTTTTCCCTAGATCATCTGCTTGGAGAAAACATTCAGGCTCTCCCCCGTTTCGATTCGCCTGCTTTTACTCGTCTGTCTCTTTTTATATGTTGAAACTTGGTGTCTTTGTTGCACAGATTTTTTTAAAACTACAACTACATTGAAAGTGGTAAATGAAAGTATTTTTATATGTTTTTAGGTCCTTCCTTTTCTACGTAAGAACTTTTTGCGAGGCCCCCTGAACAGGTTTCTTATAAGCGTTAAAATATTTTTGTATTTTTGCAAAGTGTTTATTATGTGATACAGCTTTAACACATCAGCTATGACGGGATGTGTCGTTTCCTTTTGTCTGTTTAAAGGAGCAGTTCGGCAAAAAAAATTTCTAGTTTACCGTTAACCCCCAGGGGAGTCGATCAGTCAAGGCATGTTGGAGCCCAAATTTTGCCTCTTCAGTTTAGCACTGGAGCTATCAGGTGACACACAACAAAGTCTAGTACTAGATGGTCACCCAGATCACTCAGTAATTTCCTCACGCTGCATTCAGCTGTTCTTTAAGGTGGCACAGACTTGATGTGTTTTTAAGGCATAGTATGACTTACATCGCTGGAAAAATGAACATAAATGCAGTTTGGTTGGTTTGGGAGAAATTTTGGTGATTTGTTTTAATTGAAACATTTTCGGTGACTTGTAGAGTTTGTTAGGAAGTTATTCGCCTCTTGGCTCCAGCACTAAACTAAACAGGGAAAATTTGCCCTGTTTTAGCTGAGGGGGCCTCATCTGGGATAGCTATCAAAAAGATCTGGTTTTTACCAAACCATTTCTTAAAGACCTAGCAACCGTTGCCGATTCCTAAAACAGTTAGCTTCAGGTCTTCAACACTAAAGCAGTGGTAACTGAGACTACACTAGTAATACAATGAGTAGCCTATTTGTAACTAGAGCTATTGATATTCAATGTAAAGAGAGAAACTAGAAGTGTACTAAATACAGGTACAAAAGAGAGTTTCATCTCATTGTTTAGGCCATTGTATTTATTCTGCCCATAAATTAATTATCATAGTGACTAATCATAGTTATCATCGCCCACACCTTTACAGTCTTTTCCCCTTCATGCATTCATATCTGTTGTACTCTCAAAAGCCCTCTTCTATTTTGATGTCTCTACACGCTCTCTCTCTCTGTCTGTCTCTCCCTCTCTATCACTCTCTCTCCATCTCTCTGTCTTTCTCTCTCTGTCTGTTTCTCTCTCTCTCTCTCTCTCTGTCTGTTTCTCTCTCTCTCTGTCTCTCTAGCTCTCTTCTATTTTGATGTCTTTACATGCTCTCTCTGTCTATCTCTCTCTCTCTCTCACTCTCTCTCTGTCTCTCTCTCTCTCTCTCCGTCTCTCTCTGTCTCTCTCTCTGTCTCTCTCACTCTCTCTCCGTCTCTCTCTGTCTTTCTATCCCTCTCTCGCTCTCTCTGTCTTTCTCTCTCTCTCCCCCTCTCTCTCTCTCTGTCTTTGTCACTCGTTTTCCAATCCATTTGAAGTAAAAAGGGAAAGTGCCCTTTGGGTCCTTGAAAAACAAAAGTAGCATTTATATGGCCAAAGAACATCTTAGCAGCAACCTTGGCCTGCTGGCGGTTTAGCGTAGAGAAGTCTGGAGTGTTCGCCCCGTAGGGACTGGGGGGACCTGATAGACCGCTCAGACAGTCAGTGGGCACGTGCCTCCTGCCTCCTGCCTCGTGTGCTGATTTCTACGCGTTTCATCGTAAGCTTTTTTTTTTCCTTAAGTCATTTCAGACTCGCAATTCCATTTACACTCTAACCTCTCTAGCTGAGACTACATTATGCAGTACATGGAAAATGTTTACTAGCTCAATCATACCTTAACCAAAGTTAGTGAGCAAGCAAGGTATAACAGTTTTTGTTAGGTTTATTTATACTATATATTGCATACAGTACTTTATAATGCAAATCACAGTGCAATCTCTTCATTTATTTATTTCTTTAAGAATCAGACAAACTGTCATTCAATATTTTCTCATGTAGCATGTCTTTTTTTTTTCGGTTATGATGAATTATGTTTCCAAATATAGAGCAGTAATCTTTTATTATTAACCTGTTTCGTTTCAGATATATTTTTATTGTGCGTATTCCATTTTTACTCACGTATGTCTGATTTCGTTCAAGAACTGCTACGATCCAATAGCGTATCTCTCTGTCTCTCGCTCTCGTCTCCTCCAGTCAGCAAGTTCAAAGCCAAGGTTTATTCTCATATGAAATAAATTTGTATTTTCTTTTCTTTTTGTTGTTTTTTCTTTTCTTTTTTTTTTCTTTTTTTTACATTGATGCGGTCCTCACCTGTCATGCAAGGACTTCCAACATTCCAGTGTAATTTTAAAGAGAGATGTGACTTGATGCTAGATGTAAAACTTGAAGTGGAAACACTTGAACACTTTAACTGCCAATGTTTCACCTGACCCACTGTCCCGTGGTCCAACTTTTCTTTTTTTTTCTTTTTTTCTTTTTTTAATGTTTTTACATAAAAGTGCAGGTCAGGACTACATGGATCTTCTGCCATCATGACCTAAAGCCTCACCTGATATTAGGGTGTCCTGAAAACAGCTGCCCTGTAGTCACTCATGTTAACACACGATGAGAATCATTCCACACTGCCATTTTAAACATAATCTTGTCACATTTATTGTTGTAAATTATAATCATAGGCATTATTAAAAAAAAAAAAAAGAAACAAAAACTACCATATCAGTTTAATGTATAGATTTGAAGTACTACCCTTTGTATTTAAGATGATTATGTATCTGTAGCATATATGTAATATATTTATACACAATAAATGTTTAAAATTTTCTGATATGACCCAAAGTGTCTGTGATTATTTCCAGCCCTGCTCATCGGATTTTACGGATTCGTGTTTTAAAAGAGGCACAATTAGTGACGGATCTGGGAATAAAAATATTCAACATGTCATATTAAAACATAATAACCTTTTGTTAAACACCACTTAAAAACACCAGCATTGCATTTTTTGAGGAATGGACCAATAGAAAGGGTCCAAATTTACAAAGAATACATTCTCGATACATAAGCAATGTTTTGTTACGACTGTGACAGTTTGCAAACTAACACGTTGACTGATGTGATGTGAACCTGGTTGCAGTTTTACTGCTTCGTATGCAATGTGTGAAGACTCGGCACACTTAAAACACAAATCAGATGCTGTACGCTCACAGCAGCACTTACAAGCATTGAAGCCACCAATGCAATTCTGTGAGGAATGCCTAAAACCGAATGCTGAATTTGAACACAAACAGCAATATAGTTGCCACAAATGTACACACAAAATCACACGAGTGCTATATATTAACACATCAACACTGGTATCATCAAAACCTCGTTCCTTCGTCTCCATTTTGTCTCTTATACAAAGTTACAGTTCTGGAGACGGTTCTGCGAGGTTTCGCTGAGACAGTGACAGTAAAAACATCAGCTAACACAACTGTATAATGTACATCGCTTACATCTACAGTGCTACCTTTGTCCTCCAGTATTTCAAACTGTTTAAGGCATTCATGTGTCAGATGCATATATCTGCAAGGATGATGCGACGAAGAAATTCACTGTGTAAACACACTTGCATCAGTGTTGCAATATTACAATCAAATCATCTCGAGGTACAAAAAGTCGATGTGTAGCATCTCTTTGAACGATGTTACACAGTGGTGTGTATGACATGTCAGCATTGTGCGCATAATACAGCAGCCTATGGATCCTGACACGCTACTTCTTAGCTGTGTAATGAGCGTGAGAATCTGCACGGCTGCTCTGCGTGACCACCAGCTTCACAGATCCACTCTTCACCAACAAGCTAGAGCATGTCTGGACTGGACATGCTAGACTGACTGAGTCTGGATCGGACATGCTAGCCTGACTGAATCTGGACTGGACATGCTAGCCTGACTGTCTGAATCAGACATGCTAGTCTGACTGTGTCTGGACTGGACATGCTAGCCTAAGTGAATCTGGACTGGACATGCTAGCCTGACTGTCTGAATCGGACATGCTAGCCTGACTGTGTCTGGACTGGACATGCTAGCCTGACTGTGTCTGCACTGGACATGCTAGCCTAACTGAATCTGGACTGGACATGCTAGCCTGACTGTGTCTGGATCGGACATGCTAGCCTGACTGTGTCTGGACTGGACATGCTAGCCTGACTGAATCTGGACTGGACATGCTAGCCTGATTGTGTGTGGATCGTACATGCTAGCCTGATTGTGTGTGGATCGTACATGCTAGCCTGATTGTG
>JBBIGA010000001.1:8735558-8747897 GCA_037576975.1 Alestes dentex
GCAAAGCTGTCATCAGAGCAATAGGTGATGTTTTCAGTATTAATCTACAATGTAGCCAATAATAAAAACAAAGGAAACCGTTGAATGAGAAGGTGTGTCCAAACTTTTGACTGGTATTGTATTTTGTAATCTGCACGTCCATATAATGAGGCTGCACAGTATTGTGTATCTCGCTATACAGTCCAACTGTAACATGCCTTGCATTGCATTAAAAATTGACTGTGTCAGTGTGAAATTGTTAATGACTGACCTGCATTATTTTGATTAAAATCATTTACTTTTGTTGGATTACATGATTACCTTTTGATTCATCATATCATACAATGTTGTATTTACACTGTACTGAAGCTTTTCCTTCGTTTCCATTAAATATTCTATAAATGTTGTCTAATACCCAAATGGAAAAGTAAGCTCATGTTGTTTTCCGTGTGAAAATGTGCTGTATTTGATTTCTGTAACAGAGGCAACTGGAAGATTACTTGAATAAGCTGCTAAAAATGCCAATGTACAGGAACTACCATGCCACAGTGAGTTCTGGTGAAAATTCAGTGTTATCTGATGAGTGCTATTTGGAACAGAGTTGGCACATGTTATAATCTTATTTTGATCCCCATTTGTTTGTTTTAGATGGAGTTCATTGATGTGAGTCAGTTGTCCTTCATTCATGATTTGGGACCAAAAGGCTTGTGAGTGTTTTTCTGTCAATTGAGATGCCAACTATCTTTAAAATACAACTTTATTACTAGAAATTAATGCTGGACAACGAAAAAATTTTAAAATCACAGTTAATCACATGATTTTTTCTGCGATTAATCACGATTAATCGCATTGTTATATGCAAAATTAAATCATTAATTCAAAAGTAGTGTATTGTGCACTTTTATTTTTAAAGAACTGCTATATGAACAAAAGTGCAATAACATTTTGTTTAAATACTTTAAACAAATAAGGAGCTTTTTAACAGCAGTGTTCCCTTTAACACAGTTACACAGTTACAGTTCAAATATTTCTGTAAATCTCAACTTAAACATTAATGTAATCAAATCTAATATAAAACCAAAGCTTTTTGCCACTGCAGGGCATTCACATTTTATCTGGTTTATTATCATCTCAGAGTCCAGAGCATTATAGCAGCTGCAGAGGGGACCAACTCCATATTAAAGTCTCTGTATCTGAAGAGACTTTATGACACTATCTGCAGTGTCATTAAAGTCTCTGTTGGTGTAATGGTGAGGCGTCCCATTACGTTACACGTGTCCAGCCGATGTGTATAGAGCTGCGTGCTGTGCGCACCTACAAGCACAAAGGCACCGAACTTTCAAAATAAAAGGACTATAAAAAAAAAAACTGCAGTAAAATAATTGTGTTAAGTAAATAATGCTTTAACGCAATAACAACGTGTGAACGTGCCCATCCCTACTAGAAATATCAATATTTTGAACAATACATGAAATGACCTTGAAGATCTAATTTTCTGATTGCTCTGTGTCTTTTTTAGGGAAGGCATGGTTTACAAAAGGTCAGGGGGTCACCGTATTCCTGGACTCAACTGTTGTGGCCATAGCAAAATGTGCTACCGCTGGTCAAAACGGTCAGTGTGCTCTCCATTCAGCAAATTTAACATTTAACATGATGTTATTTTAAAACAACTGATATTTTTTAAATATTTTTTTGCATGCATGTTTGCTACAACTACTAACTACTGCACCTGAAACGCTTGCACAATCACCAAACACACATGTTGGCGTCACTGCTGACACTACACTCCTTTGATGGACAGTCTGAATCAGGGGCCTCCAGCCTTTTTGAAACTGAGAGCTACTTCATGGGCACTGAGCCATACGAAGGGCTGCCAGTTTAATACACCAGAACAGAGTTTACCTAAACCTATATAGACGTCATGTACAGTAAACATGTTTTAATCGCTTTTTTTTTTTTAGATATTGTCATTTTCAAATCTATAGAAATGCAAATGTGATTAAAGACGAATAGTAAGAGTATAAAATTAAATGTTAGATGCTGCTCACTGGTGTGTTGTGCTATTTTGTTCTACTGGTGTGGAGGGTGCTGAAAAAGTATTTGCTGATTTCTTCGGCATCTCTGCGTTTTGGATTGTAAAATTATTATAAGACATCCTGAGTGAACACAATACATTTTTAACTGATCATTAGTTTTCATACACTGGCCTTGTATGAAAAATAATTGCCCCATCAGTTACTCACTCAGCTAATTAAGCAAATTATTATCTTCGAATGGAGAAAACTTGGAGCAATTAATCTTCTAAGGAACTGCAGGTCACGCTCTCAGATAAGGTCAGCATTCCTGACTCCACCATTAAAAAGACTCCAGTAGAGAGTTGCAAGGTGAACGCCGCTGCTAACTATGAGGAACATCAAAATCCAAAACTCTTTAATGACCTCTCGAGCCTTGAGAAATAATGGTCTGTGGACTGATGAGTTGGATGAGTTGAAACTTGGAAGACAGGGGTCTCTGCACATCTAACATAAAGCTAAGACAGTCACACATAGTGGATGGTGGTAGGATAAGATAAGATAAGATCGTAACTCAAATTACTCGTATGTCAAATCAGTTTTCCCCATTGAAATGAACTGAAATGCCATTAATCTGTTCCGGACCTCCAAAAAGCACCGCATTTTGTTATTTGTTTTTAAATAAGAAAAATGTGCTTATAAATAATGAATATTGTATAAAACACAATACTATAGAATGTACTGCAATAAACTGGTTTTATTAAGTGTAATGTACAGCATTTGCCTTGGAGATCAGACGACTTGAAGATGCTTTGGCTGCTATAATTCCGGCAAAAGTTTTGAGGTGATCCTCAGCACCTTCATATCCGCGCTCGCTGCCTCACCACACCTGACAACCGAGTGACTGCCAGAACACAGGTCCTCTTTTTAAAATTCTCGAACCGGCCCGAACGGCTTTAAACGGCTCGCCCGGTGCCTCGTCCGTCAAAGTGCCTGGGTCTGCTGCAGCATATCAGCGTAAACAGCTCGAGCCTCACGGATTGTATCCTCCGTTACGGGATCTCCTGCGAGCTGCTTCTCCATCAACCACACCATCAGCAGCATCTCCATGTTTTCATAGTTATATGTCTGCTGTTTAGAAAATATTTTAACGCCCTTGACTGGCGTTATAGCCTTTATCGAGTCCTTCAGGAAGGTGCAGACTGTAAACAAACTTTTGCAAAATAACTGCAAGCACAAATGCTCGTAATCCCAATTTTAGCTCTCAACTCAAACCAAAAAATCGGCCGAGAGACGACTCGTATCTCGAAAAACTCATAAGTTGGGACACTCGTAAGTCAAGGTACCACTGTATAAATACACAGTGGATGTATAAGTAAATATAAGAACACTGTAGATACTCACACATATACACACACACATACAGTATGATGGCTAGTGTTGCTGAATCTCAGGCATTTTAAAGCTGTGTTTGGTTTATTTGTTACTTTTGCCTTTCTCTTCATGTGAATCTGGAACCATTTTAACATACAAAAATAGTGGAAATGATTTTGTCAGTGAGTTTAGGTACAGGGTGGGTATACTTAATAAACTTGCAACCTATCGTGTAGATTGATGGTTTACGTGTTGCTCTCTGTAGGTGGCTGGTGGTAAAGGACTCCTTCCTCCTCTATATGAAGCCTGACTCAGGGGCCATCTCATTCGTTCTTTTGGTGGATAAAGAGTTCTCAGTCAAAATGGACTCCAAAGACACTGAGACCAAACACGGTGTTCGTGTTGACAGCTTGAGCAGGTACATGGCCTACAGTGTGTTAGATCAGTGTGTTTTGTTTTTGGTACAGGCTGTTTTGTTGTAGATTGGTGGACGTGTGTATAAACTCTTCATGACTCCCTGCAGGAACCTGGTTCTGAAGTTCACCAGTTACCGCCATGCTCGCTGGTGGGGCCAGGCCATCGATGAGTTTATCCGCAAGTACG
The DNA here is from genome assembly GCA_037576975.1 of Alestes dentex. Taxonomy (NCBI): domain Eukaryota; kingdom Metazoa; phylum Chordata; class Actinopteri; order Characiformes; family Alestidae; genus Alestes; species Alestes dentex. The sequence goes on from JBBIGA010000001.1 coordinate 8,739,527, forward strand.
GGAGTACCTACCTCCAGGACCATCGTTTCGGCTCTTTTGCCAAACAAGCAGAAAACATCCCTGCCAAATGGTAACCGTGTCCTTTCGTTTCAAACACAATCACAAACAGGGCCTGTTTTACAGTGACTACACTACCAGTCAAAAGTATGGACACATCTAAGCAAAAACAAACAAGGCTAATACAGTTTTGATTGCTGGACTCATTTTACGAATAGTACTGCTACTTACTACTCAAATGTTTTTGCAAACAAAAAGGTTACCTACTTTACATTAAGTTACATTACCTTTTACTAATAGTTTTAATCATTTACATTTTAGAGTTATTCATTCCTTATTACATTTGATTTTACTCTGTTATGTTGGTTTAGCACCTGGACTGCTTTGCTGTTGCTCACATCTCCTATTTTTCAAACTGTATCTTTTTAGACCAAAATTAACATAATAAAGGAGAAGAATGTCATCTAACAAACTTTAGTTCCTTTGTTCATCAACACTGGATGTTCTAAAAAGTTCCACCTGGAGCAGTTCTACAGGGAACTCAGTACTTAAGTAGTTAAAAAAAAAAACATTGTCATTGTAGCGTAGTGGGTAACATATCTGCCCTCTACGCACTAGACTGGAGTTTGATCCTCTGTACAGTATAGCAAGCACGCTACAGTAAACCAATCAGAGCCCACAGGCAAGGCTAGATATAACTCATAATGTATTGCAAGACCAGGAGCCTTACTCATACTCAAGTTAGTTTGGTATTTTTACTCAATCATAGGTTAATTGTAATACTAATAGTTTTACTTAAGTACTATTTCCGCCCTTTTTGTTAAGGAGCATGTGCTTTTTTTTTTACCATTACAGACAGACTTAGGATTGTTGGTAGGCCGTGCTCTTTAGTACTTGGACTCCTTGAATGTCTCCAGGTGAAGTCGGTTTCACTGGAGTAACCTGAGAGAAAGGGAGTGAAAGTAATACGGCAGCTGCGATCCTCTGCTGACCCTTTACAGGAACGTGATATTGTCCGTGTGAGAGACTGCAGCTAATGCTCCAACAATGAAACACCAGTCATCCTCCTCAGCCAAGGCCGGTGGAGCTGTTGGTCTTGGCTGAGCAAAATGATTTGGGCTTTAGTATTGGAGCATTAAGCCCCATTAGCCTGCTTGTTACCTGAATAATTCATTTCTTTAATGGGGTAGCAATAAGTTCATGGCTTGTAGACAAGTAACGGGTGCATTTAGTCACACAAGGATCTCTGATTTCCAGGAAAAAGATGGAATTTTAATGTGGTGGTATATGGTTGGTTTTGGCCCCGGTTGCTTGGTTGTCAGTAGACACTCTGTCTGTCTCCCAAAAACAATCACTAGCACATTTACAAACTCACATGAAAATCTGCTTGAGGTCCTGTTTTTTTTGTTTGTTTGTTTGTTTTTGTTTGTTTGTTTGTTTGTTTGTTTTTACTTTCTACAAAAAAAAAAAACCAATATCCTTTTAATACGCCTTTTACACTGGTGCTTCTGGATAAATATAGTCTTATTGCATCACCATACCTTAGAGGCTAATAGAGTGTGTTTAATTTGTGGAGCTAAACTACTATTCTGAACAAGTGATAATGATTGATTTCTCTGGTTGGTGTTGTGTATTTTAGGTACGTGAATGGTAAAACGTATATGGAAGATGTCGCTAATGCACTGGAGGACGCTGAAGAGGAAATCTTCATCACTGATTGGTGGTACGTGTGAACTTTCGCTGGCAGTGTGCATCTCTGAAGCACAGAAAGGTTTCCTGTCTTAGGTTACTTGGAGCCTACAGACTAATAGTAAAGCCTGAGTGTAAAGTCCAAGTGCAAGGAACCAAACTCAGTAAATGCAAAAAGTCCTGTAACATAAAATACTCAGAACGTTATTGCAGCCTCTTGGATCGGATGCATTTTGTCGTGTCTAGTCAACTTGAGACTAAACCGAGACATATCCATTCAGACATGGAGCAATAAAACATTATTTTACATCCAAGAATGCAAATTTTATTTTTATAGATATGTACCATAGTCTAGGACAGAGAACAACAAGAATCACTGAATGAATAAAAGGTCTAGTTTTCAGGGCCTGATAGAGAGAGACACCTACATTTGTCTTCATACCATGTCAGGATATGGGGTCATAAATATGTTCGATATGTTTTATGTATATGTAATTCAGGTATATGTATATGTAATAAGAGTCCTCTCTAGTGCTTTACTTGCGGGCTACATAAAGCACAAATTGCATAAATCTGCGTATGCTTTTATAAAGGCTTATGCAAACAAGTGTCAGTTCTCATAAAACATTCTGTGGTGAAACCACATCTAATTTGACAGAGCAGCCTTCGTGACAGCTGACACTTGTAAGAGGCTCATTTAGGTTTATGTCACTTGTTTGTAAAGTCTTATGTCAGTGTCATACAAATGCTGCCTTTCAAGTGAACTGTGTAAAAAGCATTGAACAAGATTTTCTGTCCTGATAGTGCATCAAAACAAACACACACATACACAGACAGAGGGCAGTTGCACAGAAGACACCTCCAGGAGGGCACAGTGGTCAGAGAGATCTATTACCTCTATCAGACAAACAGCAGGTGCTCTGTTACAAGTCTGTCAGTCAGTGTGTCAGAAATCCTCCTATGTGTTTGTCTGTGTGGCTATGTGTGCATATGTCTGATTGAAGGAGTTTGACCTTGAATCAGACAAAAAAGGGACTGAGAATCTTTGTTTTAATCCGTTTTAACATCTGTTAATATAGCAAATGGGCAGCATTTCATTTTAAGTAATTTTTGGACCATGTCTATAGTTGGATCGGTCATTAATTTTTCATAAAATAAAGGGCTGTCATTTCCAGGAAAAGGAAAAAAATGACATTCTTAAAACAATGTTTTAGTGTTGCTTTGCTTATGTAATTCTAACCTGTGCTGTTGATTGTGATGTTAACTCCTTTAGGTTGAGCCCTGAAATTTTCCTCAAGAGGCCCGTCGTTGAAGGCAACCGCTGGCGTCTTGACTGCATTTTAAAACGCAAAGCAGTGAGTTCACATAGCAATATTTTTAAAGAAATCATCCGTCCATCTTCACAGTTGTGAGACCAATCATGTCTATAACTGTAAGAGTAGCACTTTGCAGTTACTTAATGCAATCCTTTGCAAAAGAACGATAAAGACGATCTTTGATAACTGTTATATTCATGTCTGTGTCTGCTGCAGCAAAAAGGAGTGCGAGTATTTGTGATGCTGTATAAGGAAGTGGAACTGGCCCTCGGCATCAACAGTGAATACAGTAAGAGGACACTGTTGCAGCTCCACCCCAACATCAAGGTAAAATATGAAAGTTAATAAAGCAGCAGGAGTGGGAGGGAGGGGAAGGAAATGATCAGAAAGTCATTTGAGTGACTTTCTTCTGCAGGTGATGAGACATCCTGACCACGTGTCCTCGTCCGTCTACCTGTGGGCTCATCACGAGAAGATTGTGGTTATCGACCAATCAGTGGCCTTCGTGGGAGGCATTGACCTGGCGTACGGCCGCTGGGACGATCGAGAGCACAGACTGACTGATGTTGGGAGTGTGACCAGAACTCTAAACACTTCTGCAGAGGTGATTAACATTTAGAGTTAGTGAGAACGAGGGGTGCATGTCTCTGACTTTACAGCAGTTCTCTTCAGTGCTTCATAAAATCATACAATTTCATCTTAGCATGAGTCGGTTTAATTCAGTTATTCTAATACCTTGCTGTTTAAAATACACTGAATTCACAAATGTCACCGGAGAAAGTATTTACACAGTGGAATACAAGATGTGAAATTACATTATATGTTATGGTTATTAAATATTATTAGAATTTAGAATCTATTATAACATTTTAACATTGAAGTAGTTAAATCATTGCCAGAGCGGTTCATCACAGTTAATACCCCTAATCTGAGCCATTCTACCTAATAAGTGTATAAAAGATCAAGGCTGTCCCATTCACATTTGAAACATCCAATAGTGTTTGCCTTATCATCGGGAGATTGTGAGCTTGATCCCTGGTGATGCTGGAGCCAAGCAGAATGAAGTGCTACTGGCTTTGCTGCCACTGGGTGGGTAGGATGCCCATCTCTCCCCCTCCTGTTACCCAGCACAATGCTAGCCAGTGCTGTAGCTGGCATAACAGAATTGGCAGTTATGTGTCTCCAAGCATGTTAATCAGTTCAATGACGCCTTAGCAGCGGCTCATGATGCTGTTGCACGTCATGTGACTTGGAGTAAGCGTGTGTTTTACCCTCCAGTGTTGGTGGCTTTGCGTGAGTCCTAGCTAGAGGATGTCAGCTGGAGATGACTACATTTGAGCAGATAATCAGAAAAATGCACAAAATAAAGAAATTAAATATATACATTATCTCTCTACTTCACTGTTTAGGACAACATGTTTTGTCACTAGGGCCCAAGTTTGAATTCCCACTGCCATCTCTGCCTTCAAGGTACATATACTGTTTTGGAAAAAGTGTAGTCAAAGTCAAAATAAGCTTTTTCATCTCAGCTTTGTACATATATACAGTGACACAAGACGGCGTGGCTCCAGATTTTACAGAGTAGAAAAAACACATAGAAATATAGATCTATAGATCTATAGAAATATAGAAGTAAACTAGAATGTGCAGTTGTAGTACAAAGGTTTCAAATACTGAATCAGCAGTCAGAGCAAACAATACTGGAATGCAATTGTTTTATATGTGCAAAAGGTTAGTCTCAGCTCAATATAAATATACAGTACAGTCCCTCTATGAAAAATACTGTATGTTTGTAAATGCAGTCACTGGCCGTGGTGAGTCCTGTAAACTAATTTTGTACTCCTCTGTACTGCAGAATGTTGGGGAGGCCTCTCCCACCATGGCCGCTCCCAATGGTCCTGGTCCAGCTCAAAGTAATGGTAAAAGCTTGGGCACAGACTCAGTGGAACAGCCCAAGCTGAAGGGTTATGGGAAGAACAAGCGAAATCGTTTCAGTATCCGAAAACACCTGCAGAAACACGGCCTGGCCCCTGCAGACAGCGTGAGCAGTATAGACAGCTCAGAGGAAAGTAAGTTCAACCTTATCTTAAGTTTAAGCATTTCATTGTTTTTTAATTTTACACAATATCACAATATTGGCCTTTTTAATACTGATACTATAGAAAGAAAAGTCCTACAGACTACTACTTTTTGTCCTGCGAGCATCCTGAACAATCTCAGGTCTTCTAGATAAGCATTCTCTGTGTGTTTTGGTGAGTGGTTAAATAATACTGGCCCGTTTATCAAGTTTGTTCAGTGCTTTTTTTTTTTTTTTTTAAATATATTGCATGGAATATTATAATCTCAATATGATAATCTGCCCATCGATGTGATGTCTATACTAGAATCTATTGACCCAATGGACGGATCCTGGGTAATCTGTTAATTGAATATATTACCTGTTTTTATACTTTCCAGCAGTAACCTCCTGTCCAACCATAATGTAGTCTTCCTGTCAAAGGTTCCTATTTACTCAGTAGGACTGCATAACCTCGGCTGAATATGTACAGAATGTACAGAATTTGCACGCCATACCATGCAGATGGAGAGAGCACTATGATATACATGTTTCAATTTAGGCCAGTCATTTTTATTGAATGTCAGTAAATATGAATGTCAGTAAATAAATACAAATTGTTTATTTAATTTGGATTAATTATGTAAAAAATATATAGAATTGGGGCCATAGTCACAAAATCCTTAAATGTATGTGCATAACTAATTTATGTACATAATTGGGAGCCATCAGATAAATAGTTTTCCTAAACTCCCAGACTGAAGTGGTAAATTTAGTGTATCATATGTACTAATATATATCTGTTAAATCTACTATGCAGATGTTTCTGTAAAGTCAGCCTCAAATGATCTGCAACAAGGGAAAACAAATCTTCCAGTAATGCCGCTCGTAACATCTAATGCTTTTAAAATAAACAAAGAACAAATGAGTCAGTTCGGGTAAAAACCAAAATAAATAAACATCTTTGAGAAAAGACATGGCTAACGGGCAAGAACGGAAGTTCATGGGGGGACTGGGTGGATCCCGGTTAGATAAGAAAAGCATTACCATGGAAGATAGTTTCCAAGTAACATTGTTCCTGTTATTGTTCTTCTGGTGTGTCCAGTCTTAATGTGTCATGTAAGAGAAATTCCCGTAACGGCTTTTTACATTCCTGTAACAGCTTTTCATATTGATTTTAATGGAATTTTTTCTGTTTTAAATTCTTAATTTGACCGAATAGAGGAAGAATAACTTAAGACACAGAGCAATGATAACCAGAACAAACTGCCATAAAAACAGCTTTTATCCAAAAGCAATCATGACCCTGAACTCAAAATAGAACTGTTAGCCATGATGTGCAGCTTCTCACACTGTGCAATAGACTGTAAGAGTCCAGTGCAATTTGTATTTTGTATTTTCAAATTTTTCATACCTGTGCAATTTGTTACCAGTGCATTTTGTATATAATTTGTATACAACTATTACTATTTGTTTATTTAACTCTGTCATATTTTATTCCTGTCTTAACTATATGCCTCACACTGGGTAAACTGCACCTTAAATTTCATTGTTCCTTGAAAAGTGACAATGACTTTAAAGATTTATCTTATCTTATCTTAAACATTCTTAGCACTTTTATTGAAGGGGTCTAACATTGTGTGCATGGCTGCCCTTTTCTGCAGGTTATTCTAACAGTATTTGCAGCCAACAGAATTTGATTCCACTTAAATGGATGGAGTTAAGGGTGGCCATACCCTCTTGTCTGTGCCAGGCTGGTGAGTGAGGCTCGCAGTTGGTTCAAGAGCTGCCCTGCGTGTCCTGTGAGTCCTGCGCCAACTGCTGACCCCGGGCAATGTTTCAGTTAATGCGATGAAAACTCCAACGTACTATTACTGCATTTTAAAAATCTGTATCTTGGTCCGTGGTCAGCACCGCAGGAGTCACTTTTTTCGAGTGACCTGAACACTGTGTGATGTGCTGTGGGTAACCTGAAGGAATACTCAAGCGTTTTTCAGGATAATCACTGTCTGCTACATCTGTACAATCAATTTCAAAGTTTTCATTGCAAAGAAAGGCTTGATACACATTTATAATAAAATCATTGGTAACTGCAAATGTTTGTATTACAAAGAACACTTTCATAATTTTTTCACATATTTGTATTGAGCAAAAGTTGTACATCTGTACAGTTAATTTCAGTGATGGGTCCTGGGTTCGACTCCCAGTCTTTTCTGCAACTTACTGTATTGCTGAGTGTAACGGTTGAAGTTTTGTGTTATAGTCACATTTTTCACATGTTTTATATGTGAACTGCCCAGTGACTTCCAATGTAAGTGAGTATTCAGTTGAATACGTTTTATTATTTTATTATTAGTACAGAGAAGTTTTGTAGAAATTGACTGTATGTTCAGATGCAGCACATTGAGGTCGGGTTAAAAATGGGAAAGTATTCCTTTAAGAATGAAGAAATTCTACTGACTTCTCCTAGTTAAGACATTGATGAGGTGTGGCACTCCTGTCAGGCTCTGTTGCTTGCAGACTTCAAGGGAAGATTTATGAGTCATTTTGCCTTCTTCACAGACGGCACTGCCCCATTGTTTTTAGCCTGCCTTCGTGATCCATCTTACTCTTCTGTCTTCTATTTTCCGAGCCACAGGCTATATGAAATGATTGAAAGTGCTTTTTGCTTGGTCTTGTATTGTGTGGACTGCTGGAGCATTTTATCTTAAGGATAAAAGGTTTGCTCTTCTGTGTTTGTGTGGAATCTGTCTTTATCTCCTTCTGGTTTCTGAGTATTTGATGCCCTCTTCTTTTTAGAGGCAGAATCAGCGCAGGATCTGCAGGCTGATGTCGTCGGGCTGATGGGGAATACACGGTTCTGGCACGGCAAAGATTACTGCAACTTTGTCCACAAGGACTGGATCCAGCTGGACAAGCCATTTGATGGTAGATAACTTACATTTAACCAGCATATTTAATTATTATTTAATTTATCAGATTAAAGCATTATGCACCAAGAAACCCTGTGCCCTGATTAAGGGTTGTAACATTATGTAAATAACAGTTCTATTAAACAGCATTGTTCTTTATCAGTGCATGTAAATTGGCACATAATTTGGCACAGATCAGTTGATGTATACAGTAAACCCCCAATATAACACGGTCCAGCAGTCGCAGTTTCAGTCCATCGTGGACTTTTTTCTGAGAACCGAACTAATAATTGTTTGCTGAAACCCCCGCACTAACGCAGAAACTGCAGATATCCTCCGCATTTTTTTTTTTTGTTTTTGTGATGTCCGGGCCTCGTCTGCCACGCCCCCTCGTCCTCGTG
>JBBIGA010000001.1:8760639-8781264 GCA_037576975.1 Alestes dentex
TTTTTTCACGCTTGGAGTGTTTATAGGAGCAGTAGAGACACAAATGGAAACACAAAAGGATGCAAAAAGTGAGTTTTTCATAATATGTCTCCTTTAAACTTTGACTGATTTCCTGAGTTTTTTTCAACCTTTCATGGACCGTCATACAAAATGTCAAACATTATGTCATGGTCCGAATGGACAGATTGAAAGTGTTTAAGGTGCGAAAGGTTCATGTTTCACATGAGACCATGTCATTTTTTTTTCTTAACCTTTGACCTAGAAATATATATATATATATATATGTCCTTAAGAGTCACATATTGGAAGCTTGTTTTATAATCAACAATGGACTGTAACATGTAAATGAATTCATTCTGCTCACTTGTTTACTTCTGGTTGTTAAATTGTATATACATTCATTATAGTATCAGTACATTGGGAGGTCCAAATTTCCGCTGTGTTCCACCCACTAGATAGGACTCCCGCAGTCACTCAATACTACATTAAGAGGATGAAGGCCAGTATGTGCTTCCTCCAAATTATATGAAGCACCACAGCATCCTTTCAAATTGCAGCTAATTCATCATTGGACATCTCAACACCGGAGCATTAACTGCCAATTCTGTTACCCCAGCTGACAGGCTGAGTGATGGGGAGGGAGGACCAGCCTCCTCACCCACAAAGCCAGATATGCTCTCTGGGAGTCCCAGCCTCGGATAGCTGAAGCATCACTGCGGATTAAACCTGCATTCTCACGTTTATTGACTCATAATATAGACAGTTTGACTCACACCTTTAAGATACATACAGGCATCCCTGTCCATTAGTGTATGTATGTACGATGATTTATTTCTTCTGCTACAGATGTCACAAAGGGGTGGCTCTTCCATTTTTTTTGTGTCTCAGTTGTATGGAGCATAACACAGAGGGTGAGAGAAGAAAAGGACAAGAGGGACCTGCCAGAAGAAGGTCCTGGAGCAGGAACCCTTCTGTGTGGAGTTTGCATGTTCTCCCATGTCGGTGTGGGTTTCTGTCTGGCACTCCGGTTTCCTCCCACAGTCCTAAGACATGTCAGGTGAAATGGAGATGGTGTGAGTGTGTGTGTCTGGCCTGAGATGGACTTGTCCCCTGTCCCCCTGTGACCACTGAGATAGGTTTCAGTATCCCTGTGACCCTGTTTGGGATAAGCAGCTCTGATTATGGGTGGATGGCTGAGGACTGTCTGATCGATCTAACAGCCATAATCCTTAACCTGGCCTGGAGCAGGTAGATAACATAAAATGCCAAATCTGCCTGCACTGAAACACTCCATCAATTCATCATGAAGGAGTGTAGTTAAACAGCTATAGTTTAAATAGGTGGATGTATGTAAATATGTCACAAAAAGGGGCATTACATAAACAATTCATTGTTATTATTATCAGTAGTCATTTATTTTTGTAATTTATTTCAGTTATTTAGTCTGTCTGACATTTATTTCTGTTAGGTGCACCAGCACTGCTGAAGTCATTTATAAACACTCTTAATAGAGGAACTCCCCGGAATCTGCTCATTAGTCAGTTTATGCCAGTCGTTCAGTGCAAGCTGTGCCCTTAAAAACACCAGATGTCTCGCTTTAAATATTCTCGTCTCTTTCCTTCCTCTTTTAAAGGTACTTCAGAGATTTTCCGCCTAATCTCTATCTGCTGCCTCTTTGGTGTATCTCTGATTTCCACAGACTGAAATTTAAACCATGAACCTGAAGAAGAGCAGAAAACCTGCAGTGCTAGAAACCAATGGACACTTGCTTCAGCAGCAGATGGAGGACCCTTTTAAAGGGGGGGTTCCAGGAGGTTTTCGGATGTTCTGCATGATTCAGTGGTTGAGATGTAAACAAAGTCATTCACAGTGTTTGGATGGTAAATGATTAATTGTAGCGAAACTTGCTAAACCAGGGGTCATGATGTCTGCAGCACAAATAGAGCCATTTTATTTAGTGTTCAAAATGACTTATAAACCTACAAATGTCTTCTGAGAATTTATTTGTAATACTGATGGTGAAATAGTGGTAAATCTGGGGAAAAAAAAAGTTGCCTTTGCCTTGTGCCCATCTCTCTCCCGCTAATAGATCAAAAAACTCACATTTTGGATTAAAACCTTTTCGCAAAGCTATGTCTCAGGCATCAGGCAGCATGTTCGTATTCAACTCGTGAAATAACTTTCTGTGAGAGAGCTTTAAGACGTCTGGTTCCATTCACCACCACTGTGAACAGTTCTGAACAGGTAAGTTTCTCCAGAATGATGCGCTGAACATTAACCGATTCTGAATGGCTTTATTTACATCTTAAACGTTTAATTATGCAGAAATGTTTGAAAAATCAGTGGAATTGTGCTTGAACTGACCCCTTTTTTGCCAGACTGCCCCACTAGATGGCACTCTAATTAGTCTCACCATTCATCTCCAACACGCCTTTTCTTGATGAGCAGCATGGAGCCTTAAATCAGCTTCTGAATGAATGTGAGCAACTCATGACACCAGCAGTGATGTAAGAGAGCTTGTTTGGCTCAGGTTAGGCTGAAGCGTTTGTCTCGGCCCTGCGGAGTGAGGAGTTCCACACAGCTGGCACTCTGCCCGACTGAAAAGTCTTAAAATGGCCATAGAAAAATATCCGGCAGCGCGGTGTCCTGCATTCATCCGCACTGTCCTCATGGAAGAAGTGAGTGTAGCAGAGGGGATGTTTCCTGCCACTGCAGATGCACAGAGGAAGGGGGAGGGTGGTGCTTACATAAAGGGAAGGTGAAAGGAAGCCTGCTGCCAGCGGAGCGGTGTGTCTGAGCCTTCCTCTTTCTCGCTGCTTGTACACAGCATGTGCTTTAAAGCACATACATCATTTACACAAGGCTGCCTTCGTCTGCTGCTCCTTCTGATAAACATAGCACTGTTTCCTGGAGGAACTATGTTTCATTTTTTGTTTCCCTACATGTGTGGCGAGAAAGAAAGACCATCAAGATGATTTTGTTTGAATAAAAGAAAATATACACACTGAAGGCCTAGAGGGTATCAGTCCAACCTCTGATTAAAAAAGAGAATAACCGATAAGCTGCTCTTTCGATTTTATTGCAAGAAAACATTATGTAACTGGCTGGTTTTGAAGTGTAGTGTGATGACACACACTGTAAGTGCAATTTAATGAATGTGAAAGATAATGTATGATTATGTATAAAGGATTTTAACCGCAGTACAGATTAGTGGCATCATTTCCATGAATTTTTGGAAATAACTTGTGTCCAAACTCTCCCAGTACCTTTTTCAACAGTACTGTCTCATTTGCTGGACGCTCATTTCAAACTTGTGGGTCCAGATCTGGAGACTGGGGAGGCCAAGACATAAATCTCAAAACTTTTTTGCTTTTCTTTGAACAGGATATCATTTTGGCACAATTCTAAAGAACACTTGGGATCATTACGCCGTTGAAGAAAGAAGTTTTGTCCAGTGATACTGGAACAGGAACTGTGTGCTGTTGAGTGATACTGAGTGATACTTTTCTTTTTTTCATGATCCAACACAAAGTAAATGTCGGAGTTACCATCTCAAATATAAGAGGTTTTGTAATACAGTGACAATCCACTACATTGATGAAAGATTCTTTCGCAATTTAACTTATTTTGGAGAAATTTGTACTGACGGATTATATTTTATTCACATGGACAACACATACACGGTCGACTGGAGTAAACTCATGGCATTATTTTTCCAAAGCATAAACAGTGAGAGCATGTTGGGCCGTTTGTGGGTCAAGGAATAAATTCTTGGTCTAGTCGTTTGTTTGCAGTGACCATCGTTGGTCCTGAAGATGTCTGCTTCTGAGCGCTGTCACTTTAAATCAAATGTTTTTCCGTCCTCGCTTATGGATTGTGATGAGCTCCCTCTTGGATCATATTTGCCCTTGTCTTTGCCAAGAGCTTTGCGAAAGATGTTTTTCAGAAGTGTCCCACTTAAAAGATCATGGCTGAACGAACCACGGACATGCAGTAATAACATGCTTGGAAAACCAGCAGCCATTTCTAAAGCAGATTAGGTATTTCTAAAAGTGGACGAGGAAAGGGCAGAGGATCAAAACCAAAAACACACAGCTAGAGACACACACGGTCACTAAATGGCTATTAAAGTGGGAATCCCCTCATTTTCCCAGATGTCTCCTTTAATAAACAGGCAAGATGTAAAGTCACTCAGGGTGGTGTGATGTGAAATGCTCTGCCCTGGGGAAAAGGTCAGAGTTGTTCACAGTGGTGGTGATAGGAACCAGACCTTAAATGCTTCTGAAAGCTCCCTCACTGAAAACTATTAGAAATAAGATAAGATAAGATGAGATAAATCTTTACTGTCATTGTCACTTTTCCAAGGAACAACGAAATTTAAGGTGCAGTCGACTCCATGTGTGGCAAAGAGTTAAAAGACAGGAATAAATAAATAGTCATGAATATACTGATGCCTGAAACATTAACTGATGATATTTTTGAGATCTGTTAATGGTATACATGTGCAGACTGTTAAACATCACAAGCCACATCAACAAGTTGAAATGAAATCATTAAATTGTACAGAAATATAAAATATAAAACATGTACACAAACACAGTGAAGTAAACAGCGATTAGCTAAAAACTCACTCACTGCCACTCCATTGTAGTGTGTACTGTGTGTGTGTGTCTGTGTGTGTCTGTGTGTGTATGTCTTTGCAGATATATGTGTGTGTGTGTGTGTGGGGGGGGTGTTTACATGATATCCTTGTACACAATATGGGCAAAAGTATTGGGACACCTGACCATCACACCAACAGGGACTTGAATTACACTGCATTTAAATCCATAGATTTAATATGGAATTGGTCCCCCTTTGCAGATATAACCGTTTCCACTCTTGTCTAAAGGCTTTCCACAATATTCTGGAGTTTCTGTAGGAATATGTGTCCATTCATTGGGTAGAGCATTTATGAGGTCAGACACTGATGTTGGACGAGAAGGCCTGGATCACAATCTCGGTTCCAGTTCATTCCAAAGGTGCTGGATCCAGCCATGTCTTTATGGAGCTCGCTTTGTGTACTGGGACACAGTTATGGAGTAGAAAAATTTCTTCCCCAAACTGGGTCCACAACGCATGGGTTGTCCAAAATGTCTTGGTCTGCTGGAGCATTAAGGTTGTCCTTCACTGGAAGTAAGGGGCCCAAACCCTGAAAAACAGGTGTGTCACACTTTCATCTCTCTAGTGTGTGTGTGTGTGTGTGTGTGTGCGTGTGCCTGCTCTGCTCGGTGACGCCACGGTGGGGCGAGCGTGTCCCTTATCGCCCCGCCCCCTCGTCCGCCCCTCCTTAGAAACGTAGCTGATTGACACTCTCGCGCCGATCGAGGCGTGACGCGCGCGCCCGTGCGCTTTTGCTGCTTTTGGCACGGGACTGACCGGACCTGTCCGGGCTCTGGACTCTGGACTAGACTGGACTCTGTACTGGACTCTGGACTAGACTGGACTCTGGACTGGTGCGGAGCCATGCGCTCTTGGCACGGGGGATCCGGTGGAACCGGGGGAGCAGAAGAGTGAGCGCGGGGGGCTTCGAGCACCATCAGCACCACCATCCTCCTCATCCTCGTCCTCATCGGAGCGAAAGAGAGTCAGACGGAGCACGTTAACGCCTGTATACATGCTCTTGTGGACACTGTAGGTGCTATTTTTCCGGGGAGGGGGTCGGAGGGGGGGTCGATCCTGCGAGCTCATGATGGCGAGTGACTCTCCGGCCAGGAGTCTGGACGAAATCGACCTGTCCGCGCTGCGGGTGAGTATGGAGGAGCGGGAGGAGATATAAGAAGGGTGGTTATGATGTGCAGAGCCATGCACCTGACCAACCAGCAACAAAAAAACCCTTATAATGAAGAGCTTTAGTAATACTGCCTGGATCTCTACTGGATTCCCATTATAATAAACAGGCAGACAGTCCCTATAATAAACTGCACCCTTCTAGTACAACTAGACACGCGTCATGGGATTTAGGTATTTAGGCTGAAACGTTGCAGATTACGGCTGAAGCTTTACACAGCGCTGCCTAAATCTGCTCCTTTGCTGTAGATGCTGTAAATCAGCACGGGCTCGAGCCGAAACGCTCGTGCACGGGCCCGTGATTGTCTTCTAGGGGTGGGATCCTTCAGCACTGCAGTGTTAATCCTCTGATCTCAGATAATGCATTGAACACCATGAATAAAATCAGAGCCAAATAAGATGGGCATGATTGGGACTACAGCTTGGGCTACAGCAGCCCCTCAGAACAATGAAAGACCCCTTCGGAGCGCGCGCGCGCGCGTGTGTGTGTGTGTGTGTGTGATAACACAGTGTGCGTTTTGTGGCCCTTTTTGGTTTCTAAGCTGTGGCATTTTGAGACGTTGGCTTACTCGACACTATTCGGCCGTGCTGCATTTTCTACCCTTAACCACCCCTCAGACCAGAGAGACACACGGATGTGTGTGTGTGTGTGTGTGTGTGTGTGTGTGTGTATGTGTGTGTATACACATTCCGCCATTTCGCGTTATATTGTAACACTGCTGTTAAAAAATCCAACCTGCAACGTGATCCAACCTGCAGCCCCTCAGTCAAGCCTGGGCATGAAGAGAGCCCTGCTGATTCAGACTCATTGAACAGGCCTGCTTTAGTGGAGAGAAAGGGGGGGGTGGAGAGAAACTGGGCCATTCAGGCACGTAGGCTGCTCACATTCACTCTGGGCTCATTTAGGAGGCCTTTCTTCCTTTCTTAATGGTGCTGACTGATTTAGGGCCTCTCTGGTGGTTCACCCTCACCTTTTGGGGCAGGAAAAGCCATGAAGAAGTGATGTTAGATCAGACATGGTGCGGTGGCAGCTGCCCTCATGTTGGGGTCACATATCACACTCTATTTTTTCAAATATAAAACGCGTTAAAACTGTAAGAATTTGACCCTGGTTTGATGAAACCTGCCTGCTGGGACATTCACAGCCCTTAGAAATGACAAGACTTTGAAAATAAAAGTCATGTGATTCAAGTGTGGGTGTGTCCACAGCCTAAGCCCCGCCCCAATCCTGCCTACTTTATTCTGATAGCAATAGTGCAGATCTCTTGTTCTTGGCAGCAAAAAAACCCCCAAAACAAAACAAAAATGGCAAATGAGACTCCCAGAAGAGATCAGCAAGGAAAATTTAAAATTCCATACGTTGTTTTGAACGTTCAGTTCTTTTTTTTATACTGTACTGAAATTGTTACTTTAAGGATCAAGGATCTGCAGTTTGCTTTTAACAATCAAAACGGTCTTACAGAAAAGTCAGTTGACACTACACAAATGAGTCCAGATTTTTTTTAAATCCCAAATTTAATATAGTAGTAATATGAAGATTTGTAGCCTGTGAAGAGTACGCCTCGCAGACGCCCGTCAGATATCTGGCATTCTAAAACTGTGGAGCTGTTTTGGTAACAAAATGCAGTTCGGAGACCAGAGCGACTGATCTGAGATTCCTCCTGGTGAAGGATCTTTTAATGTGTGATCCTCTCTGTCACTGAGCAGTTATTTGATGTGCAAACCGCAGTGGCTTCAGTATATCCTCTAACAGGACAGCCTCCAGACCACATAGGATGTCTTGAAGATATGATGGCTGTTTTTTATAGGCTACCTGCTAAAGAGCTTTAAATAGTGAGCACTGACTACACAGAAAACAACTGTTGGCTGATGTATAACAATAGGAAAACCAGGCTAAATAATCTGATCAGGTTGCCTTCATTGTGCTGATATTGTCTTTCACAGGATATCAGGTAATCTTTGAGAAAAGCACTGAAAATGCAGGAAATCTCGATTATAGGTTTAAAAGGCAAAAGCGAAGCTATTCAGTCCACAGCCTGTAACTCTAATCTGGGTCATGAACCATGTCCTTCTTCTGTCTTCTCCTCAGTCTTGACATGGGATGATGGAGGGTACGTCCCCGTTGCTGCCTGCCTGGTTTGATTGACTGTAATTCAGTTTTTAACAGCGTCTGATTGCCTGGTTTCAGAGCAGCCGTCCCAGTAGTACAGCTATGGAAAATTTTGTTCATTAATCATTACACTGGCCCTTGTAATACTAATATCTCTGAAAGCTGTAGTATGCAAAGGTGCTCTCTGACCAATCACCATGTTTTTTTTAATGTGGGCTGTGAGCAATCGGACCAGTCAGAGAAGTGTTCCCGTGTGTGGATGGGATTGATGAATCAATATCCAACGTAATTAAATAATGGTGAAATAATTGCAGGCCAAATTATTGCAGATCATATTTTGATTGAGCATTGCATTTTAGCATGAAGGCATACAGTTCCAATCTGAAGCAATATAATCTCAGTATTAACAGTATTGTGTCCATGTTGTGCAGCCCCATCCTGATACTGCATATGAAACTGTATTCCAGCGTGGATGCGTATCTCCAGCCTTGGTGTGGTTCAGGTGTCTTGGATGCCGTATTCCCTTCACCGCCACCACACCCATGGGCGAAACCGTCTTCCTCGTGCCTAGCCACGAGCTCCTTGCGTTCCCAGGGTCCCTTGTGCCTGAAAATAGGTCACCCAGTGCCGTGTGCATGGTCTTGCCTCACTGGGGAAGCGTATCTGTGCTGCACGTTTCACTTGCACAGATCTGAGGGCCGGGGCTGATACGTCTTACCTTCTGGTGCAATGGAGATGATTTTTTAAAATTTGCTTCATTTAATGGAGATGCATCTGCTGCTCTTGCATGTAAAAAAAAAATCTAATACCACCTCAAATGACATCATTTAGGATTCGCCTTAGAGGCGGATATCCTTGTTTGTTGTGAAGCTCCTCTGCATGAAGTCATCCTCCTTAAGATGGCAATGATGTCTGAAGCCAGAGTCGAGCTTTTGCTGACAACAAAGGCTTTTAAGCAACAATACCGCAACAAGACAGCACCTGCTAAAAACACACTACATTTGCCATGGTCTCTAATCTAGAGGCTCAGAACTGATCCCGAGGGGGCCGTGGTGCTCTTTCTGCAGTTCCCAGCTGGGAAGTTAGAATTACGTCGGGAGGCATGCTGCAGTAAGGCAGCTTCATGCATAAACACATAAGGTGCAGTAGATGTGAGCGCATCTCTTTTGCTTTAGCACATCACATGCTCAGATCCATAAGCGTGTTCAACATGTTTGGGAGATGACATGGAAGAGGAAACACAAAAGGAGAGCCTGGCGTTTTGCTCCGTCAATAATTAATGCTGAATAAAGCCCCCGTCCTGGGGACACATCAAGCCGAGCGCTGGAAAGTGGAGTGTCGGCCATATTTATCCTGCATGTTTCATTCCGGTTGGTGGTTTTGGAGCCTTGGGCCCTCGGCGTTACTGAAGCGCTGAGCGGCGCCAAGTCGGCCTGGGCTTTGTGCTCGGGAGGCGAAACGTTCCTGTTGTGAGTGGAACGTGGGAGGCTGTCAGAGCCAGACTACAGTCTCTTAGCGTCCAGCTTCTCTCTGGACTGTCACTGCCTTCACAGGCTTGTCGGATGGTCCTGTTTACCCCTGACTAAGCTGTAATTAGAAAGTCTCTGCGTTCTTTGCTTTGTTGTAAGACGCATGGAGGATTTCCTAGCTGAGCCTATTCTGTAAATGCGCTGCTAACATTAGATCACCCAGCCTATTTTATCGTCTTCTGAACATTTTGCTCATTGTGAATATGTTCGTAATGCAAGCATTTGTTACAGATGTGAGCAAACGCCTGTGGCGTAGTCTACTAAGAATAAGGCCCCGTTTACACTTGGGTTTTCTATACCAGTCAAACTCTTATCCAACCTAAATACCGTGTATAAATTCTGATATTCATACCATTCCACTTTTTGAAATATCTTACCTTGGTAAACATAACTATTCTGTGCATATTAGACATACTAAACTTGGTCTTAAAATAAGACCTTTGTCATTGGTGTTAGCACTACAGATACTGTGTTGTCATTTGTCCTTGCCCCATCTCCGAAGGTGGTTTGAGTGATTGGATCAGAGCTTGTTTCTGACCCTCTTCACTCCTGTACTTGCCGCTGTCCGCGTATGATCCGAGCTGTAAAAGGGCTGTAAATGTGGCTGCATTTAGAAAAATAAAAGAGTGACCTCTCATTGACCGCTGAAACAACTCTTTCTTCCACCGTAATGGAAGGGTAAAGGTCAGTCACAAGAAGGAAACACAAAAGTTAGCATCAGAATTGTGCCTGATGTAATTACGACCCAAAAGGGCGTTCGCGTATAGACTGAGAACTCTTCATCCCCATTTCTTATGATGGCACATGAAGGGAGCTTATCGCTACCATTATCACCGCGGAGGAAAGTCTCAGCCTCCTTTCAGAGGCCCTGTACTGGCGCTATAGAGAGGATTCTTCTTGGGTTGTGCTCGTCAAGTGAAATGTGGCATCTGTGACGTGGAGAAGCGGCTTTCAGACGACCCAGTGCCTGCCTGAACCGGGCCTGTCAAAAGAGCGGTAACGAAGCATTGACAGCCGAGACGTAGAGGTGTAATGCGCTAATGTGCTGCCGTAATTGGCCCTAAATTAGAGCTCCTGCCGGATCATTTGATTTATTTAAGGCCTGGTGGTTTAGGGAGCCGCGTTTGGGCGGATGACTCAGCGAGGGCAATCTGTTTCTCTTTGCACGGGTGGAAGACAGCTGCTCTCTTCAGAAACCTTGCCACTCGCATCCCATACTCGAGGGTTCTAATAGCTTTTGTGGACAGGGTGGTGAATGGAGTCTTCTGTGCACTGTTTGAAAGGGTTTAATGACCTTTAATGACATTTCATAGATGATGAAGATAATAAATTGTGCCTCCTTTTGGAAAGACCTTTTCAGTTATTGGTCAGTTTCTTCCCTCTTTGCCATTTTATCTAGTATCAGAGATACACAGGAGGGTTTGCTTTTTAGGGCAAATATGTGCGAGTCATCACCATAATGACTCTTGTCAATAGGCCAGAACATAGGCATTGGGTCTGTTGGTCCTCCAGGCACTTAATTGCAGTGTAGCTGCTAAGCTGAAGGCTTTAGCTCTTCCGAGCGTGTCCGAGCAAGTGTTTGTCAGCACTTGCATTTAAGAAGGTTTTGTGTGCTCCTGGAATGAATGATGTAATGCACCTCCACTGTAGAGGCCCATATGTTTGAGAGCCGAGGGGCTGTTTTATTACTGCGTACAGCACTGTACACCCAAGCGGATCTCTACCCCCTTGATAGTATTTTAGGGCAATATGGGGGGAACTACTTACTTAAGTCAGCTTCTTTTCCTTGTCGTGGACATGGGTGTTTAAAGGTTTTAAAAAGTGCTAAACATAGAATTGTATTTGAAAATATTGTCAACGATCACAGTAATCAACATCGTTTACATTTCGGGGTGTTTGCAGTATTTTTAATTGTGTAGTGCTTTTTGTACCATGTTTAACTGTGCAGTCGAGGGACCTAGCTAATTTTGTCACTGTAAAGTTTGATTTTACAATTCGATCACTAAGAGAAAAAACTGCCAACATACATAATAGAGCTCTAAATCATACACAGGGATGAATTTTGGTCATAGGTATGCGATTACTGACTGTAGCCCATCTGCACAGTTCTCCTCTACCACATCCATCACATTTACAATAGGACCATCCATTAACCAGATAGAATTTGGATGCTGGAGAACAGCAGTGACACCAGAATGGCAGAGACATGGTTGAACTATGCATATGTCAGGCTCTGCAAGCAGTGTTGCTGGAGTTTTACTCACCTCAGTGTCACTGCCGGGCTTCACAACAGTCTTCCAACCAAAAATATCCAGCCGACAGGGGTCTTGTGGGCAGAGCATTAGTCACTAATTGTACCCCAGCAGAGTGAACCAACACAGCAGACGTGTCTAATAAAGTGAGCAGTAATTGTGATTTTAACCTGATCTTAAATAGTACTGTCAGTGGTCAGAGTGATCCAAGATCTAGCAGTGTAATAACAGCCTTCCTAAAGGGACACCTTAGCTCAGGTGAGCTTATTTCTGGTAATTTTATGGTACATTATCGTTAGACTATATTCTAACCATAAAAGAACCCGGTTCTTCTCTTTGAATGATAATAACAAAGTGTATTTAAATGAATTTGCCTAAAGGTATAATGACTGAAGAGTATAAGTCCTGGTGAGCCAGTGTTGAAGGATTTGTATCTATACCTGCATTATGCCTGCTTTGCTTTCGTGGGTCTCTGTAGGGTTCTTCATGTTCCCTTACCTCTCATTACACTTACAAATTTAAGGCCTCGAGGTATGTATACTTTAACGAGTCCTGATCCTTTTTTCCCATCACTGATCGAGCCTCTTGGGGTGTGATTCATATGTCTATGAGAAATCATTTGCATTGCTCAGCTGCAGCTAAGAGTTTGCGACTCATACTTAAAGTATTTGAGACGAGTCAATCTAAATCTGCCTTAATTCTTCGCGGCGTAGATTCAGCTAGGTGCTGGAAACATTCCTCTGAGGTTTTGGCCCATATTGACACTATAGCATCACACAGTTGCTGCAGATTTGTCGGCTGCCCATCCATGATGTGAATCCTCGTTCCACCACATCCCAAAGGCGCTCTGTTGGATGGAGATCTGAATGGAGGCCATATGAGTACAGTGAACTCATTGTAACGATCAAGAAACCAGTTTGAGATGATTTGAGCTCTGTGACATGGCACGTTGTCCTGCAGGAAGTAGCCATTAGAACACTTGTACACTGTGGTCATAAAGGGCTGGACAGGCTCAGAAACAATACTCAGGTGGGCTGTGGCATTTAAGCGATGCTCAGTTGATACTAAGGGGCCCAAAGTGTGCCACGAAAATATCCCCCACACCGTTATACCACCACCACTATCATTGATACAGGAATAATGAATCCATGCTTTCATATTTTTTACATCAGATTCTGAACCTACCGTCCAAATGTGGCAGCAGAAATCGAGACTCATCACACCAGGCAACGTTTTCCAATTTTTCCAATATTACTGTAATGATAATAATAATAGCATATTGTAGTTTTCACACAAACTGGGCAAGGTTATGCACTACAGTGCAGGAAGGACTGAAAAAATTAATAGCACAAGGGAAATTTTGGCAGTAACTGGTATAAAATCATTTTCTTTTTCAAAAAAAGCAATAGAAATCTTTTGGAGGGGAAATGTTTATGTCAGATAATTGCAGGTTAATGTTAGCTAACGGCTGGGGTAATGAGGGATGGGCCATCAGATTACTATATAGGACCTCTTTTGTACCTAATTGTCATACATATGCATAGTTTTGAGATAACTGGACGTGATTGGAGACTTGATTGTTTCTTGGCCAGATTTGTCTCTTTGTATCATTAGTACATACACTAGACAGCTAACCAAAGGTCTAACCAAAAGCATTTCCATCTGGAGACTGTGGCTGTTAGCAGTGTCAGTAAAAGACATGTCTGTTTCTGTCACGGAGGCCATCCTGAGGCTGAAAGGAAAATAAATAAACCAGAGAAGGAACCAAGGCATTTGCTCAAAATGACCTCTGCTCACTAACAAGCAGGAGCAGAGCTTAGCATAAGCAAAGACCCCAGTAATAAAGAATACCTTTCAGTAACTGAAAAACTGTTCAGTGTCTTAAGACAGATTTGTGCAAATGCACTGGTCTGAGAAGGCCCGCCACAAGATGTAAACAACTGGTAAACCACAGGAACACACATGTTAGTACTGAAAAGCACATCGAAATGGTTGTCCATTTTTTAGCTCATGGAGAAACACGAAGATGAAGAAAAACCCTCAGAAGTACGGCTGAATGTTTTAGGAAAAATTCGAGTGAAGATTTTTCGGACCACTTTTGCAGTTGATCTCTAGGCAATTTGAAGTTGTCATTATTACGACGCCTTACATTATGTCTCATTGTTGTTTTTTGAGAATACCATCAACACTTATAGAACCCTGGCCAACTGCAAGATTCAGTACAAAAAGAGCATGCATAGTCCTGTTTTATTGGAATTAGTGCAGGGTGTGAAACATTAAGTGTACTCGTTGTTTTTGATAGTATTCTTGCTACTACTGTCTCTTTTTCTGTCTGTTCCAACTCAACACATTTCATGTCAGAAAACAAGTCTATATTTTAACATTTAATGTATTGAGAAACTTACTTGAAATATTGTGTTATGTTTCCTTTCCTTTCCCCTAACACTACTTCAGGCCTGGTTTTTTCACCAAGTCCATTTTTTGGAACGTCGTTTGCCAGATGGCCAGTTCATGTGCTCTGGGTTATTTGATTGAATTCCCCCATTTAAAACACAAGTCAGCGTCGAGTGGGCTTCTGCGATTTGAAAATGACGCTCATTTAAATTGGGCTTGAAAGAATGATTAATCGTCCAGCTTTGCTTAGAGATTGAGAGTCATTAGATTTGCCTCGTGTAGGTCTGGTGAATGAAGGGCGATTTTTATGGCCATAAAAAAGGCTGCGCGCACAGTGTTACATTTATCATCAAAATGAAATATCTCAGTGTCAAGTCATAAATACCGTTTGAGACGTTAGTCATTTGCATCTAAGGAAGAATTCCTCCATTTGTTTCACTGAGCTCTGAGTGAGTGATGATCAGTTTCGCTCCCTGCTGCTGTTACCTGCTGGTATAGATTAACTTTGGCCAGAATGATGGAATGAGGAAAGTTTGGCCTGCTCATGTGGAAGAGAATCCGTGCACGGTCATGTATTGCTCTCTTGTCGCTACTGATGACGTGACTGCAGACAGCAACAGAATGAATTGTACAAAAGCATCTGAGCTGTTCAGATGCAATCAAGTGCCAGATTCATTGTGCTGGAATACAGAGCAACTGCGGCGTTGAATAATTGCTCACAGACTGCGCTGTTTTTCACAAAGTTCCACAAATCTTGACATCTCCATGCGACATGGTGAAAGATGGCAATCATAAAAAAATGTTTGGCCCATTTGTTGGTGTGAATGTGATGGTTTGTCAGAACATGACGGGAACATCTCTGACGTTAACAAAAATATCTGTGATTCTATCAAAATATTCACCACGATAACAAGGACTGTTTGAACCTTTGGCAGCAGAAGATTGGAATGGGGCTTTTTCCACTGGCCGGTGGTCCAGAACCAAAGGTTTTATGTGTTTTTGAGATTGGTGCCAACAGACCCAACAGTACTTGAGGGTTTTCTCCTCTGTCTTTGCTAACACTCGCAACCGAAGCTATTGAGAAATGGGTTAGAAGATACCAAGCACCCAACACTGTTACATGACCAGTACGGGCACTAGAATGTAAACTAGAATGGCATGCTCTGTGTATGACTATAAAATTACTTTTTCAAGAGTAAAGTCCTCTAAGATGACCTGAGAGACAGATGTTGCAGTTCATGCAGCACTGTGGGTGAAATCACTCCATGCCTGCCTGCTGCTGAGGTTCACTCCATTGAATAGGCCTAGTACTACCTTCACCCTCATCTGGAAAGAGAATGGATGATAAACATAGTTTACACACGTTTTTGAGTTTCTGTAGATCATAGGGTTATAATGAAAAGTCATAACCACATCAAGCTCTGTCACGTTAAGAGCTGGAAAAGGCTGTTTTTGCGCTAGAACGCTAAGCAGCCTTGTAAATGAATAAACTAATGTTGCTTTCATGCATTCCACACATATCTGTCCACAAGGCAAACAAGCAAATCTAGTAGGGAAAATAATAAAATTTGGTTGTTATGAAATTACCTTTTATGCTAGGCTCTGCAGAATTGTTGGATTCCCCACACGATGGGTGTTTTTTTCGCAGAATTTCACATCAAAGCTTTGTTTGATTCTGATTCTGTGTAATTTTTAGACGTTTGTGTGTCAGTGGAAGTGTTAATGTAACTTGTGGGCGAGTTAATTTAGACACGTTAGACTCGTGCTGTTTACCTCAGAAGTTGGAGCTGGGAAGATTGTCACACCCAAGTTAACGAACGCTGTAGCAACACAAACATCCACAAATAGAAGCTGAACTGTACTGTGTGTACGGCTTATTTAATGAGACACACGAAAGACAGAAGTGCTGATAAACAGTACTTACGACTGTTGATGCACAGGACAGCCATCTTGGATTTTGAGCTTGGGGTTGGAAATCGGCCTTCGGTGAGTGTTCCAGTTGAAATTTCCCTCTTTAATTGGATTGCATCATTATTATTATTAAAGTGGCATAAGAGATTAAAATGACATTTACATGGTTTATTCGCAGTATGACAGATTCAGCTTTCAGCTATTCTGTTCGAGGTTTCAGCCATGTTTGAGGTTTCACACATTGGAGGTTGAGAACATTGAGGTTGGAGAAAAACCTCAGTGTTCTTGTGGTCATGGCGCGGTGTGGAATAGAAGGATGAGGACAGATATACGTTCAAATTTAATGATGATCAATACTGACTGTGTAGAAAACTGGTAGCTGTAACGCGTGGTCATTATATGTCACAGATTAAGAATGGCACATTTACATTTACAGCTCTAGTCATCTGAAACATGTTGCTAAACAGTTAACATACCGCTTGTTGGATAGGTCTGTGTTTTTGGTGGCATGATGTGAGGTTCATGTCCCTGAAGTGTAAAACTACATCAGCTTTTCCATGGTGAGGAAGTGATTGACCCTGGCTAATGCTTCGTTCTTCACAGTTCTGTAGTGACCGGACCATGTCCATGGTTGAATTCAAAGTGTAATGACAGGCTGTCCATCATACTGTACCCATTCAGTGGTAATATGGACCAAATAGCACATTTCTGTTCTATTTCTGCATATGACCACTACAGAGACTTCAGAGACTTTAAAAGCGTAAACCGTTTATCCTCAAGGTGACCGATTTTCCTGTGTTATTTTGACCAATTTGCCGACATTTGTTAGATCATGTGAATGCCTCATGAAAATTGAAGTTAAAATACAAGACAAACAGCACGCAAATAAAGTGTTAGATGGTTAGATATATGATTTATATATTACATGTGATGTGATTTGCACATTGTAGCCTGTGATATCATTATTAGAAAAGCAAATACTGTGGCACAATTTAACCCTCAGAAATCACAGTTGCTGCCGGCAGTTATCACTGGTAACTCAGTTTAAATTACTGATCCATAGATTATTGAAACAAGAGCAGAAATTCCATTCAAAGAGTGGATTCTAACCTTTAATTAGGGGTACACCAAGCATACATTTTTATATTTGTGCTGTTATTTGGTATCTTACCGGCCTTCTATATTTAAATAACAAGCAACAAAGTCTTGAAGGGTTCGTGATGATATACTGCAAGAAACAACCTTAGTGGAAACAACATTTAGTGATAGTACAGGATGTGCTGGAAGGTAGCGAGATGACTAACGTTGCAGGGAATAAGCCCTAAGGCTTCTATGGAAGAGCAGTGCTTCACACAAATAAAAGTTTCTCATTATAATAATGAAGAACTCTTCAAAGGCCATTTCAAACTGTAGATATTACAATATCAAGTGTAGAAATATAATTCAAATTCTTTCCCTCGATCAGTAAAAGCAGAAATGGCAAAAAATAAAAGTGCAGTCCGTGTATTAATGCGCATCACAAGATCGGCTGAAATGATCAAAATAAACCAAACTAAAATAAACTAATTTCAGTTCTGTCTGATTCTTATTCTGCTCCCAGTCTGTCGCATACGTGTAAGAGAATGTATTTTATTTATTGCTTGAATTGGTTAGAATTTTCTTTGGTGTGCATACAACAGCAGTAGAGATTCATGAAAAGGGAGACGAAGGCTTTATTTGGAGGTCTTGAAAAAATGGGCCCCAGTCTTCATAATATAACAGACTTCTAAAAATGTGTTTTGGGTGAATTTGCCAAAAAAAAAAAAAACATCATACAATGCCAGTCAAAAGTTTGGACACACCTTTTCATTCAACTTGTTTTCTTTGTTTTTATTGTTTTCTACACTGTAGATTAATACTGAAAACAAACAAAATGACGAAGGAACACATGGAATTATGCAGTAAGCAAAAAAAGAGTTAAACAAAGCAGAATATGTTTTGTAATAAGGTAATAATGGACCTTTGTTTCTTTTTACTTAGTTAAGTGGTTCTTGCCATAATGTGGAGTAGAACCGTAGTGGAACAGGATCACTAACTGTGTACCAACCCGACCATCACAATAGGTGATGTTTTCAACATTAATCTACAATGTAGCCAATGATAAAAACAAAGGAAATCGTTAAATGAGAAGGTGTGTCCAAACTTTTGACTGGTAATGTATATGCATCTTCAGGTCCTCCTGTAGATGCATATACATAAACAAGTCTCTAAAATGAACAAAGACAGAGTCGTCTGTTTACACCTGCTCTAAATACTGCAGTGCAGAAACCACTTTAAATTGCTTTCTCAGTAACGTTAGCATCTGTTCATCAAGTTTCCTCCACTGGCTTATTGCTAGCGTTGCGGCTGCTCTCTCCTTTTGTATAATTGATAATCCATTAGCAGGTTAATGAAGCTTGACTGTATCATTCAGCTGCAGCCCAGACCCTCCCCCGTGTTTTACAACCCACCCTTCAGTTTATTGTGAAATTGGAGATATGATGGCATGGCTGAACAAGGAAAAATGAAAAAGAAATACCATTGATAATTTGTGTGTGTGTGTGTGTGTGTGTAGGTGGGGTGGGGGGTGCTAGAAGGCTGCAGCTCCACTAAAACATTCCCACCTACTTTGAAACAAGTAGAATAAAGCTGAAAAAGCGGGCTGACGATGCAGAATGTAAACTCAATATCAGTGTGATACATTGCGTAACTCTTTATATAATGAGATCCGTAATTATGTCGCTACATCTGGGTAGTATAACGTGATAAACTGGCCTCGCTCCCTGAAAGTGTATGTGCTCGGCAAGGCCTGAAGTGTTGTCGCCCAGGGAGAGGCAAGCTTGCGTTTGTTCGGCGCTCGAAGCTGCCCTGCTTTAAAACAGGCTGAGTTATGGTGTTATTTGCCTGTAATGGAGGAAGGAACAGCAGTAATGGTGTGTAATTTAAGGCTGACGAATGCGGCTCCAGACTGCCCTGGGAAATCAGGCTGTTAGCGGCCGGCCGTGGGAGGCGCAGCCATTCTCCCACTTTACCAACCCTGAGCGGACGCAGGTGAATTCTCGCTCCTTCTTTCGGTTTGCACTGTGCCTAGTCTCTGCCTACCTGTCTATGTGGGTGTGATTTTGAGGCAATTCACACTGTTTGGCAGGAGAAGAGGAAGAAAAAAAAAAAAATCTCGCTGCTGTAATCCCTGCCCAGAATCCCAGAATAGATGCTCAAACATGGCGCCTTTCCATGTACCTTTTCTCTTTCCAGGATCTGAATTATAAAGGGTCACGTACAGGCCGTGGTGTGTTTCTGCACCAAAATCTGGGACAAAATGAACAGTGCTATGCTGCGGGCAGGAAATGCTCTGGGCTGTGCTGCAGGGTTGGTAATCTGTTGTGCTGAAGCCATCATTAGACCATATACAACACTGGTCTGACGAAAAAAAATCTGAAGTGTGATGCAGTTCATTCAAAAATCTGAACGTGGTGGGATTCGTTTTACCCAGGGCTGCATGATACGGACAAAATACTAGTATTGCAAAGATACTGCTACATATATTACATACCCACACATACATATGCTCACATATGCATACAGTTCACACACACATATATATATATACAGTTTTACAATACACATGCACATATTTTTATTTGATCCTATTTTTATATTCCTAGATTGTATAGTGCACATTTGTATTCTTATTCTATTTTATTCTATCTCATTGTTTTTCATTTTTGCTGCTCTTTGTTTTTGTCCACTTTCTGCCCTGACAATGCAAATTTCCCACTTGTGGGACTAATAAAGGTTTATCTTATCTTATCTTATCTTATCTTATCTTATATAGCGACTGCGATGTCTTTCAATATATTAAAGAGCCCACATCATCAATTTTGTAGAATGTAAAAAGCTTGAAGAATGTAAATATTGTTAGATTTTCAAAATGTGTGTTCACTCGCCCGTCCATAGAGTCGAAATATGGACACTAACCTGCAAATAACCTTTTCAAATCCTAGTTTTCGTGATGTCACAAAACACATTTACATACATTTCCTTATTTAGCATACAGCCTGAATTCTGTACGAAGGTATACCGCAATATGTAACACACATGATATTATCACACACACTTTGTAATACTGTCAGTGTGTTTAAGTCAAACTGGTGTATGTTCTCCGTGGGTCCGTGTGGGTTTATGCTGGGTTGCCCGGTTTCCTCCCATAGTGCAGACGCACACGCCAGGTGAGTTGTAGATGCTAAAATTCAAGATGTGAGTGTGTTTGTGTGTCTGCCTTGTGATGGACTGGCAACCTGTCCAGGGTGTTGCTTTGCGTTTGGCCCAGGATAGAAGTTTGGACACACCTTCTCCTTAAATGTTTTTTCTTTGTTTTTATTATTTTCTACATTGTAGATTAATACTGAAGACAAACAAAATGATGAAAGAACTCATGGAATTATGCAGTAAACAAAAAAAATTTCAACAAACCAGAATATGTTTTGTAATAAGGTAATGATGGACTGTTTCTTTTTACTTAGTTAAGTGGTTCTTGCCATAATGTGGAGTAGAACCGTAGTGGAACAGGATCACTAACTGT
>JBBIGA010000001.1:8781364-8791779 GCA_037576975.1 Alestes dentex
GTGTGCAAAGCTGTCATCAGAGCAATAGGTGATGTTTTCAACATTAATCTACAATGTAGCCAATAATAAAAACAAAGAAAATCGTTGAATGGGAAGGTGTGTCCAAACTTTTGACTGGTAGTGTAAGCCGTTCAGAGAAGTTGAGAGAATGGAGGGATGGATCGTTTAACAATTTTTTTGAATATATGTAGAGTGGCTCTGGTTTTATAAGCACTACACTGTTTTGAGCTGTTTTAGGGTGATATTAATTCCTTCACAGGTCCTGGTGAAGGTAGCAGAGCTGTCCTTCCATAATCAGTGTGCTAGCTAAAGTACCAAGACAAGAAAAATAAAAAAAATTAAGAGAAACTAAAGATATAGTAAATACAGGAACATCGGACATGGGACATTCCCAAAATGTAATCAATGCGAAAAAATGTCCTTCAGTACAGATCATGTATCTCTTATAGATGTAGTATTTTTATTCAATAATAACAATAATATTGATAACATTATAAGCTACCTTATACAGAAACACAAACAGAGGCAATTTCCAAGGTTTTCTGATTCTGATTCTGATAAAAGTTATTACAATTATTGTAACAATTTTTATATCAGGGTAAATCATACCTTTAAACCTAAAAATGTAATGTTTTTAATTAATTTAAATGATTTTAATGTTTAATAAGATTCATTGTAAAATGAATATAATTTATTGATATATATAATTATATTTATATTTTATATTATATTGTATTTTATTATATAAAATCCTTTCAATATACAAATATATCCTTTTAATATACAAATGACAGTAGATTCATTTTTGACCAGCAATTACATCGTGCATGTGTGCCCACATTTGCGGACCACTTCTTTAGAAACACTGTTTAATGCACCACGGCCAGATCAACTTGTTTACAACAGAAAAGTCTTTCAAAGGTAGAGAACTGATGTCAAGTCTCCAACTCAGATGTGAGAGGATTTCGGAAATGTTGAGAGCGTTTGTCATTAGCGTAGAAGGTTTAGTACAGTCTCAGGACAGCAGGGGACAAATTAGACTCTTCTACACAGCAGTCCAGGGCCCTGACCCTCCTAATGTAGGCCAGAGACCACGCTAGTGTGACGGAACCCAAACAGAGCCTAGTGGTCCGCTTGACCTAGTTCTCCTACGCCGTACTTAGTGGTGGGGTGTTAGAAGTCACGAACGGTTTAAAAGAATCTGGCTAGGCTTTTTCCAGTCTGTCCACTCCCTACTACACCAGACAGCCCTCAGTGTCAGGATCCACTTCATGTCTGCGTGGTATGAACTCGTGTTTCTTAGAGGAAGGGTCTTTCTCCCAGTCAGCATCTTTGCTCTTGGTTGAAATTCATGAGGCACCTCTCAGCTGTCCAGAGCACACTCTTGCCTAATTTGTGGTGATGCTAAGCCTACTTTCTGTGTAGAGTGTAGATCTGATTTTAGAGTGTAGATCTGATTTTGCAACAGATTCTGATTTTAGGGCGCTACAGATTCCTATATCTGATATATACCTCACAAACGTCCAGCACTTTGGTTACGTTCAGTTATTCACTTCCGTAACTTATCAGTCTGCATTGATTTCCATATAAATACAGAGCAGCAGGAATCAGGATGTGATAAATTTGCGTTTTCCTTGAGTGAACGACCAAATAAAGTGCATTTTAGATGAGAAGCGGAAACCTCGGAGCTCGTGTAGCACACAGCAGCAGGAAGGGAAGCGGTGGCCACTGCGCTCAAAGCCTCAAGCTTACCATGAGTTGTGTGACTGAAGATGGTGGTTTTGCAGTGTTGCAGAATGTGTGGTAGACTAACTGAAGTTCAGCTGAGTTCGATGATGGAAAATTGATTTTCAGGTCAGACCACAAGTTGCTTTCCCTTTGGCCTGCTTTAAAAACGGAGCTGCTGTTTTACATGCTGCATCATTTGCTGTGTGAGAATGTAGTACATATACACAGATACTGTACTTTACAAAACAGAGAAAGGGCTCATAATCAAGTTTCTGTGAGTTTGGGTGCCAAAAATCTGGTTTATAGTTTATCATAATTCATTCTTACATGAAACCTCCACTAATCCCCTGAAATGGAACATGCTGTTATTGTTACTGTACCGTTAAATATGTAAATAATCTCTTTTCTTCTTGGTTGCCCTGAACTGCGACTCATTCAAAAGGCAGCACAGGGCTGAAACAGTTTATAGAAGCTCAGCATAAATGGGCAGGGTTTTGCTGCTGTAGGCTAAATAAGGTACATCAGGAAAAACTGTTTTAAAAACTTGCTGAGTTTCAGTATATGGACTGTGTGGATGTGGAAGTGAATGTTGAAATACTATTTACATCCTCCAAGTCTTTTTAAGTGATGAGAGGGGCCCTATAATATACTGATCGCAATATGTAGCAGTGTCACTGTAATACTGATTGATTGTCCATATCATACAGCCCAAGTCTGTATTTTATTTCATCAGTTGTCCCAGATCTGAGGCTTTGGAAAAGGTGCAGAGAGCCGAGTTTGAAAAGATTCCCCCTCCGGTGACATGAATGGCAGCTATTGTTGGACTGCCATGGCAACTTGTCTTTTCATTCTCATAGTTCGAGGTTTCGCTGCATTATTTATTTACTTATTTTTCATGAGCTTCGTGCTCGCTGATGCACGCCGCCGCTCTGTCAGCTGTGATAAACGCGGTGGCACGCGCCGATGCAAATGGCGCTGACTGTTTTTACTCCAGCTTCGTTTTGACAAGAGGCCATGATGTCATGTTTTTTTTTCTCCCTTCTGCTTGAACGCAGTCATTGACTCCCATTCACTTTCCCATCAAACCTCACCGGCCTGCCGGCAGCCGGCAGAAGGCGGGATGGATCCCAGAGTGCTGTCACGATACCTTTTTTTTTTTTTTAAAGCTAAATAGTCCTTTAGTCATGGCTCATGGTCTTGATATCGCCCCCAAATCCCGGAGATGTGGCGCTGACTCATTCTGGTGCTTTGTATGGTAAATCAAAAGAAAGGCGAGAGGAAATTTGGTGTAAAGTCATCTTTGATCTGCCACATCGTTATGATACCAGTGACCCCATTAGCTGCCCATTGGTTTCTACTGTAGGTGTATTTTGAGTCAGCAAGTTGCAGATTTTTTCGAAATACCGAAGCAATTGCCTGAGCGTAGATGCCCTAAATTAAGATTAGTTTGAAAAATGCTAGAGTGTTCGTGAAAGCCCACAGTTATGTAACTGTCTGGCAATATGGTTATTGTGCCATGCGGTTCATACACTCCTATAAAATCTTACTAATACCTCATTTACAGTTTTAGAGAGAGAGATGAAGGTAGAATAGATGAGGTCTAAGGTTTGGCCATATACTGCTTTTCGTTGTCTATAAATTAATAACTCCAAATAACTCAATTATGGCTGGTACACTATTAAATTAATTGTGATTAATCACATTTTTGCATATCTGCCACAATTACTGGAATATAATTGATTTGTTGATTAATAGAAATGTACATTATTGATAAATTAGCTCGATGATCAGTTCCGTGTGGTCTCCATAGGTCATTGTAAAGGGCTGCTCTGCAGTCTGAACAATCTGCACTAGGGGGTGCTATTATCACTTTAAGCTATTAGCTATGAGTCACTTTTGACTTACGGTGCTAGAAAGGGCGTTCAAATCTGCTTAAAAATCAAACTATGTTTTATGAAATATTTTCAGCATTATAATTCTGACATACTTTTTGATTTCTGATCTTCAGAGAGGCGGCACTCACCTTTAAAATAAAATAATTTTATTTTTGTTATGTTACCCTTCTTACTTAAACTTCTAACTGTAAGGAATTCCATACGATGCTCTAGAAATCTGTTGGAGTCGAAAGGGTTTTCTTCAACATGGAAAAATATGACTTAAAATAAGTACTGGTGCATTACTTGATTGCCAGTATAATCTACAGTGACAGGCGCGTTTGTGTAGTTAATCTCCATCATTCGCATTATTGTCTTATTTGCTCAAATATGTGACTAAAGATGAATACATACGATATAGCGTATGATTCATTTTCATCATTCATCCACAAGTAGACTAATCATATGAATCCATGAAAAGCTGGAGGGCTCTTAATTAGACCTC
The DNA here is from genome assembly GCA_037576975.1 of Alestes dentex. Taxonomy (NCBI): domain Eukaryota; kingdom Metazoa; phylum Chordata; class Actinopteri; order Characiformes; family Alestidae; genus Alestes; species Alestes dentex. Next base: position 8,785,472 of record JBBIGA010000001.1, read on the forward strand.
CCTGGCGTCAGTTGAACTGTGTTTACTGTAGAATGTATTTGTCACACAATGTGTGTTTACTTCCTGGTATGCAAAGGGCGCACGCGTGCAGCAGCATCTGTATGGCATGGATTATCTCGCAAATCTCCTTGATGCTTGTGTGGGAAAGATAATAGTAGCTCATCTTCTTCTCTTTTTTTCCATATTTCCCCCCCAGGACCCTGCGGGCATTTTCGAGCTTGTGGAGCTTGTGGGAAATGGCACATATGGACAAGTGTATAAGGTAAGTGCTCTTCACAGGCTTAATGTAGACGCCTTCAAGATGGTCTGATTTGACTGTTAAAACCAGTTCACACGCAGAATTGGTTAACCCTATCTTACCCAATATTATTGACCCAATATAGTAGAGATTATAGAGTGTTCTGTGTGAAAAAAACATGTTTGTACAGATCCCTCAGAGCATTCTAAGCTTCAGAAAAGGCCTCAGTGTTTCTGGTAAGAAAAAACATCTCTATATACAACATAATTTTGTTCGTATATAAATGGGATCTGTTGTAGTAATATTGTATTTTATTATTACGTGTGGGTTTCATAAGAATAGTTAAATTATTGTTACACCATTATCCAATCAGATTGCTGAGTACATTTAGTTAAGCAAGGTCTCCCATTGGTGAGGCCTTCAAGAGGTCCTACCATGTTAGATGAACCACCAACGCAATTTGTAGTAGGTGGGGAAAATATTGCTCTAGGGCTGCTGGGAGCCCTTGATACCTCACAGACTGGTAAACGGCAGCAGCTCCATACCGAGACCACTGAAGGAATCACCATAGAAATGCTACAAATGGATAAATGCCTGTCACAAGAATTGGTTAATATCCCTAACAGGGTTCAGATGTCAGATATCCACGTGGAATGTTATTAGATGAGGGCCAACAAACTACGACCCTGTTAACGCCTGGTCACATAATGCGTTATGAGTAGCAGGAGTAGATCTGGAAAAGGCCGAGCCACATAAATTTGCAGTGTATATGCACCTAAGACGCATTTAAAAGAAATATAAATCAGATCGCTCATATCACTTCAGGAGGTGGTCTGAGACACATTCAAACCACACGTTAAAGCAGTATAATCTCATCTATCTGTCCGAGACACATTCGACAACCTAAACCTCTCCCAGTACTGTCACAGCGCCCCCTTCTGTTGTGCTCATGGAAGCAACCACCTTTTGACACTCAGTGCAGCATCACTGCTCTTTCAGTTCATCTCCCAATATGAGTTCAGGTTTAATTCACATTTAATGCACATGATTCATGATGCCAGTGAAACAGGAGACTACATTTTAACAGCCTCTTCTTGTACACACTGACTGGGTTGTGCAAAATTTGGGCTTTTCCTTCTAACAGATTGATTAAAGGAGGAGCAGCACAGGCAACTGGTTGTTGTATACAACCTGATTTGCATATTACTTGCCACGTAGAAATGAGTTTTTAGTTTGTCTGACCGTAGACGCATTTCCCCACAAAATGTAAATGCGTAAAGTGGCCCCTTATAGTCATGTGTGAACACACTGGAGAGTGTGAACAATGTGAAATTTTTCTCTGCATTTAACCCATTCACCAAGTGAAGCAGTGGGTTGTATTAAGCGGGAGTGCCCGAGGAGCAGTGTGTGGGGACGGTACCTTGCTCAAGAGTACCTCAGTGGTGCCACTAGCAATCATGGGATTCAAACTCCCAACCTTCTGATCTCAGGGGCAACTCCCGAACTAAGCCACCAGCTACCCAAAAGAGACTATCTAGATCATCTAAACGATTAGAATTGATTAAGGCTATTAACAGAAATGGACATTTTTTGACAGCGTTGATATTTATGGCCTGTGGTTTGACACTAAAGGCCTAGCTCTAAAAGGCACAGTTCACCACTGGCTTTGTATCACTTTATAAGCGAAACTTCATGCTATATTTATTGTTGTAGGTCCTGCAGTAGTTTCTGAAACACTTATTATCGGTTTGTAGTCACAGTCAGAATAGACCTTTTCATGTTTATTTGCTCAAAATGGAAGTTCATGACAAACAAAAGACTCAAAGATTTACTAGTTTTAGTAGATGATGGTCTTCATGATTGAGGGCTTAATTACTATTTTTTTGATCCGGAGTAGCAGTAAATGTGGGCTGTATGTCCTGTTCATATGTTGGCTAAGGTTGTTCTATCCTGTTTTCTCATTTCCAGAATTAAGGCAGAATTGTAGCAGCATTGATGAATCATGTTATTAAAGGAGATGAGTAGATTGAAGACCAGAAACTGCTGGGTTTTTTTTTTTTTTTCTTCACCATTAAAGAGTTAAGAAAAGAAGTGCAGTGTCTCTATTAGCTGTTATCTTCAGAAGCTCTGCTGTCAGATGCGTACTTACCTGTCAGAGCGGTGCCTGCACTATTGCTTTGAATGCCTGGAATACCACAGCGTGTCGGGACCCATGTGTTTTCTTACGCTTCAAGGCGTTTCTAAGAGCAATCCTTCACCCACTCAATTATCCCCTCTCACACGGGCAGACCTGTGTCACAGCGACAGAGACACACAGAACACTGCATTTGCTGAGACATTTTATGCCTGGATTTCCTGCCACAGGATGAGACTGCATAGTGTTTACAAGGGTTATTTGTCACCTTTGCAAACTTTTTCATGGTTTCAAGTGTCATCTCTAAGGAGTCACAGTCATCACAGGCCATAATACACGTTTTGGTGTGAATTGTTTTTCACATTTTGAGGAGTTTTTGTCATTCCTTGACATCAAAATAGATTAAAAAAAAAGGCAGGAGTGAAGACTCGAAGCTGTCAATATAGAAACGAACCGAATGTAGATTATATTGCCTAAAGACCATGTCACTGATTATAGAATTATGGAACTGCTACAGTTGTGTAGTATAGCAGAATGTGAAATGTGTCATTTGTAAGTTGGTGTTAATGCTAAAGGAATAGTATGATGCACAGATGCCTATCAGTTAAGACATATTTGGAATCCATTCTTTAGTTGTGTGTTGTGAGAAAACACTAGAAGCCAATAGATGCCCAATTTTTTTTTCTTTTTCCCAATCACATGCCCAGAACTTCTCTCAACTGCATCCAGCTCTTCATTAAAGCTCCTCATTCAAACTCTTCATTAAGGCGGCTCGGCCTTGTGAATTTGGTTTAGGACACTGTAGGACACGATGAGAGCTATAAACGAAGAAAACTTCTGATTATAGACAACACCAGGGATGGAGATGACTTATCTTGGCTAAGATTGTTCTGCGGTTGGCAAAAAAAACTGATTCTAGGTCGGCGCTGCTACTCCTGAGATGGATCGTAAATACAGACCCTGTTATTAAAAAAAAGGCTGTCTGCAGCGTTCGGCTACATGACGAAGTATTGTTCGGTTTTATAGCTCACAGTATGTTGTACTGGGTAATAAACCACACTGATGAATCTGACCCACCTGAGTCAAAAGCTAGATGTGATTTGAGCTGGTTGAGCATTTTGGGAATGTACTCATGGTTTGGTTGACAACTAACTTCTAGGGTCTCAATGTTAGCCTTGTAGCTTCAGTTCTAAACCACAGAGGCACAATTTGGACTCTTGGGTGAACAACATCTGCCAAACGTGTCGTTTTTTTGGTCGAACAGTTCCTGTAACCCGGGAAGCTATAAATCAGTAGGCTTTCTGTTTACTTTGTCATCTTTAATGAGAAGTCAATGGAAAGCAGATATGGTGCATCGTGACTCCTTGTCCCTCGCCCACAGTCGCTAGTACGGCTCTCTCTCACTGTCCACCATTGATTACAGTGCTGAGATTGGGTGGCGATTGATTTGTATCAAGTGGCTGATGCTCAAGTGTAGACTGCTGTAATTTAAACCTTAAGAGAAAATCATTCAGCGGACCGCTGCGGCCGTAGACGTTGTACTCTGTCTAATCCATAATAATTTAATCTCCTGTGAGTCTGTAGATGTTTCGGCCTCGGCGGCTGATAAGATTTGTGAATGCAGAATGAAAGGAGATGTGAATGCCGTCAAGACTGCAACTTGGACAAAGCAGCCAGTCAAGAGCGCGATGGGCTTTCAGAAGTTATTTCAGATGACATTGACCCATTTCTGTTAACAGTGACACCCCAGAGAACATCAGCTGTCCCCGAGCACAGGGGGATTACTAAACGAAGGCAGCAGGACAGACGCTTTAATTGGACTAGAACAAGTGCTAGTGTTTCTCTTCAAGGATCCTCCAGCCCACCTCTCAAGGCTGGGCGTTGAGGAGGAGCGCAGCCTCCCTCCATCTGCCTCGCCAATCCAGAGCCTCTGGAATATTGGAGCTGAGTCAGATCTTGGTTTCCGAAAGCATTTTAACGCCAAGATTATCCCGTCCTTACTTTTGGGAAGGAGCTCAGGCAGATGCCTCGTCACGCCCTTTGTGATGCAGCAGTAGAGTAGAACATGTCGTCCTCCTGATGAGCAATCTTTAACCCTGTCAGTCCTGGGGGGATAAAAGTGATGACTAAAAACGGCCAGATGTGAGAAGGTGTTTCGTAAAATGAGCCATGGTGTGATACCAGTATGCACTTGCGTTATTGTTTTTCCTCTTTGTATTTTTTGAGCCACAGTAGAATTCGTTTAAGGCCCAACTTAAGACTCGCCTTTTTAGACAAGCCTTTGGGTAGCTTTCATTAATACATCTTTATGTTTATTTTATATTATGCATTTTACAACCTTTATTGGTCAGCGCTTTGTGACATCTGTTTGCGAAAGGTGCTTTATAAATAAACTTTACTTATTTAATGACTTGCTTGCTGCTGTAAAACAGTGAGCTTGTTCATGGCTCCAGTGTTTTGCTGTGTCTTCTGAACTCTTCTGCTCTAAAAACAAATGTGGGATTTTGAAGCCCTCAAGCGTTTGAAATAGTTTGCTATGAGTGGCCAGTTCTTTCCGATTCTGTCGTAGTGCAGTGTACCACGTAACGAGAGAGATGCTATCAAACGTTATCAGACCTGTAGTGGTGAAGTCGCAGAGCCTGTGTTCTTTCTTGGACTGTGACATATTTTAGAGTTTTTTTGGGGTTTTTTTGGCTGAAAACCGAAGGCGCTTTCGATGGAAATTTACAAAAAAAAAACATTAAAGCGACAGCAGAACTGAGGAGATATTCGCTAGCTGATATGAGTGCGCTGGCGAGTCCACACATGCATGTCCTTCTTTAAACCAAGCGAGAAGGAATGAGAAGGAGAAAGGCAAGGATGGAGCGAGAAGGGATCAGAAGGCAGTGGAATGTATAAATTGATGTCAACATGGCAGCTGAGCCAGACCTTGTCTGCTCCCTCATCTCTGAAATGGCATGTTTGTGCTCTGCATGCTTGAAACAATCCTCTTATTTGTAGCGTCTGGGACCACTTTTACCAAACTTCTATCTGTGATTTTTCCAGTACGCGACCAAGAAAGAGCAGTCCGGCTAGTGTCACAGTCTGTCCTGGGTAATCAGTCCAAATTTGAAAAGAAGACATAAAACAGAGTCGCTCATTTGTGTGTGGTCGCTGCTTCAGTTGCCAGTGTAAGAACAAACTCTGAATTTCTCCAGAACACTGTTCGTTCTTGTTCACATGTGGTGATGAATGATTTTGAAACCACAATTTTTTTTTTATGTTGCTGCATTTAAGCTGCAGCTGGTAATTTCTAGCTGAATGCATGTTGTGCCCAAAAAAAAAAATAAAAACAAAAAACAGTGAATCAGGGTGAATTGAGTCCCTTAATAATAACAAATGATGTTTTTGAAACGGCAGTAATGTCCTATGAAAGGTCTTTAATTGGCTCCGGTCAGATGCCCTTTGCCCATTTTGCTCCCTTTTTTTGTTTATTCCTAATGCATTTAGAGCCTCGCTAGAGTTGCCAAAAGCCAGATGACATGCACTAAGCCGTTCTCCGCTCTGCTCTGGCTTGTTCTCTGCAGTCAGGGGTGTGAATCAGACGAATTCTGATCTGCAATAATCCGCTTTTTTTTTTTTTTTCTTTTCTTTTTTTATTCACAGTTTGCAGCTTGTAAGTGTCACATGCATTTGGAGGAAGATGAGTCACAACATGTATTTGAATCTGAGTATTTGGGGGGCTAATATTAGAGTCATATTTAGACAGGAACACATTGTAACTCACACACACACTGCAGGAAAAGCACGCGTGCACACGATGTTAGTAAGTCGTGACAGGTTGTGTGTCTTTGCGGCGTGCCTGGGCCGTTTGGGGATGTCCTATTGTGCTTCCCTGGTCGAGTGTGATGGCTATCTTTGCTGAGACTGGGTCGTTAAACAGAGTGGGCTACTTTG
>JBBIGA010000001.1:8814577-8824961 GCA_037576975.1 Alestes dentex
ATTACAAAACATATTCTGGTTTGTTTAACTCTTTTTTTGTTTACTGCATAATTCCATGTGTTCCTTCATCATTTTGTAGAAAATAATAAAAATAAGGAAAAAACATTGAATGAGAAGGTGTGCAAACTTTTGACTGGCAGTGTAGATGTAAATGACCTCCGTTCAGATTGGCTGCCAGACCGAAACATATAACTTCAGCGTAGCTGTCAGTACTGTTGTAGGCTGAGTAGGGGATTTGTAAATGTTTTGGGTTTTTTTGTGACATCACGAAAAAGAGCAGATATTGCACAGGTTAAAATTTCTTTACGTGGGCCTTATGGACAAAATGTTCCATTTAGAAATGTTGATGTCCCTCTAGCTGACGTTTTGCTTTAGGCGTGGTGTCACTACTCCAGAGCGCCCCATTCTATTAACAGGGTTATTCTATAGAGACGTTTCAGTAATGGGTTAAATGAGCTGAAATCGCTAATCAGAAATGGTGTCAAGGGTGTCTTTTTTCATTTTCTTTTTCTCATTTGGAAAATGGAAAAATGAAAAAATGGAATTTCCTTGTTTCTTCCAGGTCTGTAGATAAATGTGTTTAATGTAGTGCATGAAAACTGGGAAAGTTTCAAAACATACCTTTCACTACCGAGCCCACACAGTCTGTGCATGGAAACTAAGCTGCAAGTCAATCAGAGATTATTTATACGCATCAGTTTTAAAGGCACAGTAAAATACCTGACTGGCATTTCGAACTAAGGGAAGGAGGCGCAGATGCGTTTTATTTCAGACTTTATTTCCAAACGACAAAACAAAAAGGCACAAGGGCCTACGCACAAATAAAAATTGACTAGAACGAAGGTTAGTCTGAAGGGGGGACCGACACCGGTACAGGAAACCAAAGGCTCTTAAATACAAAACAGAACTAAACCAAAGACAAATCAAAACACATAGTCACTCTTATTTTGAAGTTCTACACCGGGACCGGCTGTGAATACTCATCTGGCCGGTGTAGATAAGAGTTCAGACAAACAGAAAGAGCAGCCTCTAGCGGCCACTGACTAGGGACCTGAGACTGACCTGTTTGATCTAAGTGAGACAGAGGTTGGAAAATTGTTATGCAAAATGAATTTTGACAGCTTTAGGTACATAAAACCACATACATGTCATTTGTGAAGGGACCATTTCTACTGGGGCCTTTGTCATTAAATGCTAATGTAAAGTATGGCTAGTGCTTTCAAATGGTTACATTACATTCATTTGACAGATGCTTTTATCCAAAGTGACTTAAATGTTTACGAGGTTTTGATATGACAGGATCGATATTAACGTCTAATTTTGAATGCAATGCAATTTTTGTCATTTTTTACTACGATTTTACTACGAAGTTAGAAATCAACTCATTGACAGGAAATAAATTGTTGGAAAATACATGTCATTTTGAAATCCCACCTGGTCAGAAACATCACCAAAGTCTGTTCAGTAGTTAGACTAAGTCTATTTGAGATTGCTTAACTGAAGTTAAGGGAAGTGTGTAATTTTGGCATGCAGTTTTCACAATTCCAATTAGTGCTTCCATTACTTGTTAGTTGCATTAGAATCGGAGTTCCGATTCAAAGTTAACAAAGCAAACTTTAGATGAACATGTCTTGACTGATTAGCTTCCAGAAAAGGGGGAAATGATTAGAATTAGCCAAACAGTTGCTTTAAGTGGAATTTAAAGAAGCTGCATCATTACGGACATTACAGACACTTTACATGCTCGGCTGGATTTTCTCCAGTAAAAGGGGCCGTGTGTCATTTGCTAGGACTATTTTAAATGAAGTCCTGTTTACAGCTGTGCCTGTTTATAAGTTCCATTTGGGAGGGTGTTCTTTAGGCACCTTGTGTGTATGTAGTTGTCCTGTGTTCCCTCCGCAGTGCAGGCAGAGTCTTATCGACCGGGCAGATTGATTTTCGGCAGCCCTGAGGTGATTAGCAGCAGCTCTGTAGCGTGTGCCTCATTGCTGTGGGGAAATTAGATTTAGAGTTGGGAGATAATTGGCTATCAATAGATTTATCTCACAAAGCTAATGGGTTTGTATAAAATTGTTTCCCCATAGAGGGTGGATGTAGATAAAAAGGCCTCAATTAAAAAGTTTCAGAGAAGAGCCAAAACTGTCCTCGGTCCACATCCAGTTTGATGATCTGCCTGGCTACCCACCCGGGATTTGCCGCATTGTTTTGAAGTACAAGTACAGGAAGGCGGTGGGATCTATTTACAATATAGAGAGGGAGCAGCTTTGATAAGCCAGCGAAGCCTCTGGTTTATGAAAGTCCTGGTTTTGCTTTATAGAGTTACCTAACAGCCGTCTGTCTGTTTTGTCCAAGTATTCAGTATTATGAGATTTTGTAGAAATGTGAAAATGTCCTAATTTCCTGTTCCCATTGCCTGCCTGCCTGTCTGTCTGTCTGTCTGTCTGTCTGTGTGTGTGCCTGCCTGCTGGTCTGTCTACCAGTTTGTTTGTTTGCTTGTCTGTCTCTCTGTCAGCCTTCTTGTCTGTTATTTATCTATTACCTGTCTGTCTGTCAGCCTTCTTGTCCAACTTTTTCTGTTTATTTAACTAAAACCTGTCTGTCTGTCTGTCTGTATGTTTACCTGTCTTTCTGTCGATCCTGTCTGTCTGCTTGGCGGTCTTATTAATCTGTTTTTCTGTGTAACGATCTGTCTGTGTTTACTTGCTTACTTGTCTGTCTGTCTGTCTACATGCCTGTCCATCTTCTTGTTTGTCCATCTTTTTTTGTCTGTTTGCCAGTCTGTTTGGTGGTCAGTCTATCAGACTCTCTGTCTGTTTGGTGGTCTGTCTGACAGTCTGTCTGTTTGGTGGTCTGTCTATCAGTCTCTCTGTCTGTTTGGTGGTCTGTCTGTTTGTTTGCCTGTCTAATTGTCTGTTAATTGTAATTCTCTCTTCAGGAGTATAAGCGGAAGCAGCTGGAGGAGCAGAGGCAGGCCGAGAGGCTGCAGAGGCAGCTCCAGCAGGAGAGGGCGTACCTGGTGTCCCTCCAACAACAGCAGCAGCAAGAACCTCGACCCACAGACAAGAAACAGCTCTACCACTACAAAGACTCGGTTAACCCCACTGACAAACCTGCCTGGGCCAAGGAGGTACGAGTGTTGGTGTTAGGTGACTACTGGTCTTGCACCACTGCATTGAAACACTGCAGTTCTGTCCATTAGTGTTGGTAATTATTCGAATAATCGTTTAGGATCATACTCAACAATTATTATTTGAAGTATTAAGTACTTTAAGTATTAAGTATTAGAATGACTGTTATTACTTAAATGCCAATCCCTAAAGCTTATGGCCTTTTTTATTCTCCATATTTTTGACATGAAAAATCGCCGCCTGGTGTACCAAAGTTGTTCAAAGCTTTCAACGTCAAAGTTCAAAGTCTTTGCCACAACAACTGGAAAAAGGAACAGAACAGCATGGCTCCTTTTTTAGAGATACCTCAAATAAGCATTATTGAACTCAGAAAACATAGAAAATAATCATTTTTTCCTATAGCTACAAAGAAAACGGTCCAACTTCAGGCCTATTCCGTATGAGTCACATGTGCAATGCCGATCTTTATGCAGGTGATGAGACGAGCTCAAAGTAACTCGCCCCGACTCCCTCCAAAGAACCAGCACTCCTCTGGACACCCTGAGGAGGGGCAAGTTTTGCACTTCCTGTCTGACCACACCCCTGGCCATGTCCCCACCCGCCCCCCGTCCTACCCAGCAGCTGCCCCTTCCCATGCCCAGAAGGAGCGGGCTGAGGTCCAGCTGAGGCAGCTGGGCGCGAACGCCAATGTCCCCAGGATCCGAGTGTCCTGTGAGCCGGATCTGGCCCAGTTTGCCCACCTGTATCCTGGTCAGGAGGGCCGCGGCCGCAGCCCTGGCCGCCCCTTCGCACAGAACAGTGAGGTAGAGAGGCAGATGTCCTTGCGTGAGGACCTGTTTACACTTGGCATTAAGATGCAACATATCTGGATAGACTGAATGAAAAATGTGATTTGAAATTAGTGACACACCCTCAATTTAGGTATTTAGTTGAAAAAGCTCCATTTTGCCATTAGGTTGAATGGAATTTTTTTTGTGCGTCAGTCGTGACTACTGAACACAAGCCACCATCTGAAACTTCAGAACGCTCTCCAGAACATTTCAAAAACCAAACAAGTATTACCTGTGTTTTATGCGTAGATGTTAATGTCAAGTGTAAACAAAGCCTGTACGCCGACAGCCAGTCAGGCTCAGTCTTACTGTCTCTGGATTCAGTCATGATTGGAACTTCTACAGGCCCAATCATGCCTTTCTGGTCTAAGGGGCTGCCTGTTGCAAGATATTTCTGTATTTTCTTCCATATCCCTTTCTGCTCTCGTTGGGCTCGTGTGGATGATTGTTCTGGGAAAGCCCTTTACTCTTCTGCCCTTCTCCTGTAGCAGACGCTGCTATCACAGTGTGTGGGATCTGTACTTACAAAGCTCGTTTCTGGCTGCCCTTCAGCTGCTCCTTCTGACATTTTCTGTCCGTAATCTCACCAACCATTCATTTTGCTCCCGGGCTGGCAGTGTGATGAAAATGGGGCTTTAAGTGTGTGGGCTTCAGAAGCAGTGTGGGGTTTGGGTACAGAGTTAGGAGAATCTTAACACTAAATTTAGGGCTGTTGTTAGCAGTTATATCAGGAAAAGGATTAATCTCCTGCTTATTTTGGAGTTTTCGAAAAGGACAGACAACAAAAAACAAATAAGCTATGCAGAGTCATCCCATAATTACTCCATAATGTTTAATTAAAACCTAGAAGCTTTTAAAAGGCATAGACTAGTAATAGAGACAGCTCTGCTTAGAATTTAATAACGTCTACCAGCACATCCTTGCGTTATTAGTTTGTAAACATCAGTTTCACACTGAGGTCTGATTTAATATACCTCACAAAACCCCCTCTGTTGACTAATAGAAATAGAATGTGGTCAGTAGCTGGGCTTTCTCTCTCCTCATAATAGGACCCTTTTGATTTCTTTTTCTCCAGGCTATTTTCTTCTGTCTCCTACTGAGAAGGCCATATCGACATTTCTGATAATGCCTGCATACCTCAGAAACAAAAAACACATTTTTCTATAAAGACAAAGCTGTCCAACCTTACCCTGTGTTTTCCGTATGACGTCAGTGTGTCCATCAAGAGCTGTATGAGTTGAATGACCTCCGATTCTGAGCTCTGTGTTTAACACCTTGTCTTCTTGTGAATGAGTGGTGGTTATTTTTGGCCCTTTATGAAGGAAAGCTATTGTTAGTCCATTCCATTTGTGCTTTTTTGGCAGTTTCGAGTGAAGAGACAGATGTGTTCCTTCAGTCAGGTTAGGGTTCTCACAGCAGTCTCAAGGACAGATTTTGAACCAACTGGGTTAGAATACCCCAGAATGAGGACCTGTTGATAGAGGCCAGCTGGACTTCATGAAGACTGATATGCAGCACATACGCTGCTCTGCATACTAATTTGATTTAGATATCATTCTACTCGTGCCACCGCATCCATCTCTATTAGCAGCTTTAGCCTTAGGGTCCTTGCATGGCATGCATCTCTCCAGCAAAGGGAAGGTCTTCCTTTTCTAACATTTCTGACTCATCTCTTGAAGGGCTTAGTCATCTGATCAGGTGTGGAGCAGGGAAAACACAAGACTGTCAAGTGCATGGGGTTTCCAAAACTGGAACCGGTATGTTTCGGTTCAGAGAGTGTTCCACATGATAGCTGATTTTGCGTGTTCTCTAGGTGGAGGAGCGCTCCAAGCTGAACCGGCAAAGTTCTCCAGCCCTGCAGCACAAAGTGGCAAATCGAATCTCTGACCCTTCGCTGCCCCCTCGCTCCGAGTCCTTCAGCAGCGGCGGCATTCAGCAAGCCCGCACTCCGCCCATGCACCGCTCTGTAGAGCCCCAGGTATGACTCTAGCTGAAGGTGACATGCTCTCCTACCCACATTCATTAGATTTATTCATTGTAGCATCAGGTGTTGACCAAGAATCCTGGCTTCTCCAGATGGCCCACCTGGTCTCAGTGAAGTCTCATGGTTCCTCAATGACGGGCTCCCAGTCGCTGCATGATCAGTCTTCCCAGGGTGTCTCGGCCTTCCAGGAGAGCCTGTCGCCCCATCGGCCCCCAATGCCTCGGCAGAACTCTGACCCCACCTCAGAGACACCCTTACCACCTCCCCGCGTCTCCAGCCGGGAAGAGAAATTTGACCGCAGCTCCTGGCTGAGACAAGAAGAGGAAGTTCCTCCCAAAGTAAGGCCAATATTTATATCACAGTATGGAAATATTCGGAGTGTTCTCTCTTTACTTAAGGTGAATGGCTGTTGAGCTGAATGGAGGACTGGAGTGAGAGACCGGTTCTCTGTTTGTGCTTTTCCACTGGCACAAGGAACCGAGCTGTATTGCGAACAAATGTTTCTCCATCACAAATAAAGCAACCCATACCCGAGCCGTACCCGAGCTGTACCCTGTGCTCGAAGGCAGAGCGAAAAGCGGGTCGCAGCCGAGCTTACTGCATCATGGCTTTTTGATTGGTCGAAATGTTGTCGTGACAACAGATGGACTTGGAAAGAGGTCCTTTTTTAACTGTCTTTGAGTAAAACTAACAACTGGGAAGTCGACAAAGAACAATCACTACTATCGATTTGGGATGAAGATAAAATTTAACGAGAGTTTTCTAACGGCGTGAGAAGTGCGAAAGTGTACCAGGACATTGCTTACAAGTTAGCTGGGTTAGTAGCCATCGCACGGCTAAACAACGTCAAAAAACATAAAAAATCGAACAAAACTACGTGTCTTTGGTTCATTTCATTCAGGAGCGACTGGTGTGTGCAGTGAGAATACAGCCAGCGCCAAAACAGGAAAATGCCCAGTGCTCCCATGTTGCAAAATGCTTACGAATAAACAACTGTCTCTATGGATTTATGTCACCATTGCACTGCCAACGTGTCCAGGGTGAAATACATTGGAAAATCTTGCCATGCTTCCGCGCCATCGCAGTACGGTTTAGGTACAGCTTAGTTCCTGTGTACCAGTAGAAAAGTGCCTTAGTTGAAGTTGCCCCAAAGTCTCATTATCTTTAATCATTGTCTGTTCCCTGCTTTTAGGTTCCTCAGAGGACCACCTCTATATCCCCTGCTCTGGTAAGGAAGAACTCTCCTGGAAATGGACCAGGAGGTCTTGGGCCAAGGCCTGGTTCTCACCTCATCCGAGCCAGGTATGTGCAGACCAGTCCAAAAAGACACCAGCCTGACCCAAGCAGATGAACCACCCTGACTTTGAGGGTATTATGATTCCCCTTTAGACCTGACAGATATCGTCTTATGGAAGTTACACCATTTTTTTTTTAATTATTAATTCTAAGTGACAGTAACATCCCATACAGAGGAAACTCTTTAGGATTCTGTTTATTTGCTTAATTTAACATATTGGGGAAAAAAATTAAGCATAAAAGATGACCCGTGCAAAAGTATCAAACAGCAAATAAACAGAAATTGTGCCCTAAAATTAACAGAAAACAAATTATTTTCAGTTAGGGAGTGATTAAACCCTTTTCAAATCCAGGTAGTTTATATGAAGTAACAGCCACCAGCATGTGTCAGTGCAGCTCCTTACTGGTGTTTATAAATAGACTTTTCTGTTGTCCTCGGCTGTCAGATCCATGAAAATGCCGTAAAGATGAAAGAGGTCGGTTTGCATTATAAGCAACACTGACAGCCTTTGGAATCAAAAAGCCAATTGCTTGTTCAGCCCCACATGTAACACCTTTAAAAAGCTGCTAATCTTCCTAATCACCTCTGGCTCGTGGTTCTCATTGCTGCAGTAACCCGGACCTGCGGGTTTCCTTGGAGACGGGTCTCCCGAGGACGAGCAGCGGGAGCTCCTCCAGCTCCAGCACGCCCAGCTCACAGGGGGGCTCCAGCGAGAGGAACCGAGTGGGAGGTAAGAGCCGCTCAGAGATCCACCGCGATTAGCCTTCTGAGCCAGTCTAGCACTTTCCACGCATACTAAGACCCTGCAGCTCATGCAGAACTATGCAAAAGTCTCAGGCACCTGCGGAAATCATTTAAAAACTGTGTAGATGAGCAGTGAGTGGTGTTTTTTTCACAGTAATATTACTAAATGTACTAAAGAAAATACAAATAAATAAATAAATAAATACAAGTAACACTATGAAGTTAATAGTGATGTTATGTTCAGTGTATCAGTGTGTTTCTTGTGGAAGTCCAGTATTACTGTAGTTTTATCAGAAACCTGGTTTGACTCGATCAGTTCATTAAATTAAATCAGCAGCTGCTGATGGAGTTTCACAATCCAAACAGCGGCTGGAGGAACCGAGGAGACATCTGGAGCCGAACCTGTGTTCTCCTCACCAGCTCACACAATATCGACTACTTTTATACAAACAAAACAGATCTTCTTACTGCTTTCCTGTCAGTTTGCATTTATTCTAATGTGAACATTGCTAGCAGAAAGACACATTATTCATCACACGCTGAGAATAATGGCTTTAAATAATTTGCAAAGATTTTTGCACAGTATTGTACGCTCTGTGTGTGTGTGTGTGTGTGTGTGTGTGTGTGTGTGTGGGTGTGTGTGTGGTTTTATAGATATTGATGACAAGTGATGTTTTGATCAAAACACAATTACACTTAAAACTAGGTTGTAAATGTACTTACTAATCAGTTGTGTGCATCATTTTCGCATAAAAAGGACACATACACCATTTTTGTTTCAGGTCATATGCTTTCTGCAGTTATCGTGCTAATAATACCGAACACCTATGTATCGAGGGAATTTAATGCATCACTTTTTGTCTTTTGTAACTTGTCTTCACCTATTTTTATACATTTTTGACCATGTCACAAACAACATACACTAGTCTATTTGAAATTCCAGTCTTTTCAGCAAATGTGTGTTTAGCTGGGTGTGTGTTTTGTGTCTGGATGCCACAGGTTCTGGTAAGCCTGAAGGATCCCCAGCTATTTCCCAGGAGGCCAAGCCCAAAACTCAGGAGGAGGGCAGGGAGGTGACCAGGCCCAGTCGACCAGCAGTAAGTGACCAGTTCATGTGTCCTATTTCTTTTAACCCCTGACTGGTGGCCTATAGCATTCTGTCTTTGTAACCATTATCAAATCATTATGAATATGGACAGTTACTGAGTTTTTTCCAGGCTGTGATAACTGTGGACCGGATCATCAGGAACATTTGTTTCTCAAAAAATTCTTCCAGGTTGTAAATGTACCATCATCTTCAGTAGGAAGATTTCGGTACTTCATCGTGGGGCTGCAGCTAAATGGTTGTTTATAAAAGACCTTTATTATAACAGAATATTAGTATTAATCTAAGAGGCCTAACATGAGTATTATGCCTTCTGCTGTTTTCTCTCATAGCTGCGTCACCACAAGTTATTTTTTTATGGAGGATATATCGCCCCCTATGCTTCCTGTAGAGCATTGCGGTCTGTCAGAGTGACTGGACGTATCATGTAAACATTTCCAAAATCAGCTTTATCCAGTTAATGACTGCAGCCCTACTTGATCGTAAAGCATTTTCGTTTGTGTCTTGATTTCCGTGCATTCTGCTTTCTTGGCTCAGCTCTGTGCGACTAACCATTTTCTCATTTTCCATTTTCTTGCGTCCATCTCTCTATTCTTTCCGTACTCCTTCCAACATTCTCTCTGTCGCTGATCCCTCAGAGTTATAAAAGAGCCGTAGATGAGGTTAGTGTAACCTTTGCCCTCCTTATACCTCTTTCTCTCTCTCTCTCTCTCTCTCTCTCTCTCTCTCTCTTCTCTTTTCTTTATCTCTCACTATTTTTCTCTCCCTTTCTTGTCTCATTCTCTCTGTCTTTCTCTTTATCTCTTTCTCATCCTTTCTTAGTTTTTAGCTACATCTCTCTCCTTCTCTCTCTGTACTTATTTCTTCCGTCCCTCTGTCGCTCTTTCTATCTTTCAGTCTCCATCTCTCTCTGTTTTACTAGTTTTCCAGGCTCTATCCGTTTTGTGCCTCTCCCTCTCTCTGTCTTTCTCTCCCTCTCTATTTCTCTCTCTCTCTCTCTCTCTCTTTCCGTCTCTCTCCGGCACTCTCTTAAACCTCAGACACTCATTCACTCTCCCAATCACTCTCTCCCTCATTCAGTCACTCCCTCAACACTTGCTCTCACCTTCCTTCACTCTTCCCATTCGCTGCTGGTTATAAATGGACTAGTTACTCCTCTCTTCCACAGGCTCGTACACACACACACGCACACACACTCTCTCACACACACACACACACACACACACACACACACACTCTCACACACACACACTCTCACACACACACACACACACACACACACACACACACACACAC
>JBBIGA010000001.1:8842304-8853268 GCA_037576975.1 Alestes dentex
CATTAAATAATGAATCTTAAATGATGTAAGTACAAATCGCTCCAAATGAAGCTGGATTTCCTATCTGCACAAAAGGGCTAAACAAACAAATTCAAAGTGAAATAATTTATACATAGAAATTTCACCACTACTGATAATTATTTCAGATCAGGCTGTTTGTAACTGACACATCGGTCAGGGCTTAGTTGGAAGGTTTATGATCTAGAAGAGTTTTGGAATGAGGCTCTGGTTGTCTGAGGGGAAAGAACTGATTCTTAATTGCTTCGGCCAGTGGGTTTAGAAGATGAGTTCAAATGACTTTGAAACAAATGTTCGGGGCGTACGCGGTTGTTAATTGGAATATTACACAATGCTCAGTGGGCAACAACAGCTTGGCCTGTGTGAAAGCAGAGCCTGTGTTCACATCTGTTTCCCTGATGGCACTCTGCTTGTTCTTTTTTCTTTCCTGGCAGGTCTTCTTTGCCTCGGTCAGATCAGGAGGCAGTAGCCAAGTTTTCTTCATGACCTTGAACAGAAACTCCATGATGAACTGGTAACCCATCCACACCCTCCCCCCCGCGTTGTGTCTGTGGACATATTCTGTTTTTGAAAAGTGAGGGAAAGCCACGGTGTGTGTGCGGAGCAGGGCAGGGCGGTTAGGGGAAAGTGAAAGACTTGCCAGGAGCTGCTCCAGAAAGCCGAAGACATCTGAACGGCCAGACACAAGTCCAGGGTCAGTTAGGGACTGATTCCCCAGACCACCAGGGGACGCCAGCGAAGAACAACCTCTGCCCCAGAATCTCCCGTGGCTGTGGGGTTCTTGCGTTTTTTCTTTCGTTTTGTTTTTTTTTTAATCATCATTTTTTGGAGGAGGTTACTATTGGTAAAAATGAACTGAACTGGGATAGACTCTCCTGTGTAGAGCAACTATTGACTATTGAATAAAAATATTGTAACTGTTTAGACACTTTCAACACAATAATTTATTGCTGTTGGGCTATACATGAAAGACCCTCTCAAACTAAACAGTTCTCTGTAGAGGTTGACGTGTGTGTGTGTGTGTGTGTATGTGTGTGTGTGTGTGTGTGTGTGTGTGTGTGCTCAGCCTTGTATGTTCTACACTCCAAAGTATCGTGGAACACGTGTCATCACCACTTTGTTGTTTTTTTTTATGTCACACTGTAGCCGTGCGGGAGTTTGCATACGGTTGTAAGTCCTATATGTGTGTGTGTGTGTGTACGAGTGTTTCGTATGTTGGAAAATAAAAGGTATATTATCCATAAGTACAAAAAAACAGTAGTTAAGACTAATGTGGAAAGGGATGACTGGGGTTTTTTTTTTGCACAACACATCAGAATTAAGAGCCGTTCCAGTCTTTTTTTTTCCCTTTTTTTTTTTTTTTTGATTGTGGGAAAATAAAGGTCCGTTTCAAGTTGTTCTAAAAGTTTTCTGTAGTTCTGTATTTTAATTTGGACATCCGTCACTCTCCGCAAAGTGCAATAAAGGCCAGGGGAGACCATTGGAGGCTTATGACTGTAACTGAGGTGCTCAGCTCTCCCACAGATGGATCCATCACTTGATATTCCTCCACCCACCCTCTGTGTCCCTGCTCATCCTGTAAATGTTCACAACGCGTCTGACCACCCAAACACTCTGAAACTGTGACTCTGTGAGAGCAGCGCTTGACACGCTTCTCCGAGCAAACCCTCCGCGAAACGACAGTAACTTACAAATGTGATTTTCTTTATGTTTATTTGTCGGGATCGGGTGGGAAAAGTATGTTTTGTGTGTCGAGCTTCCTCTAAACCTACCTCATTTCTTTCACCTGTTCATTCAGTTTTGTATTCTGGTCATACATTTTCAATGTACTTAACACAACACAAGGCAATATTTAGACCGTAGAGGGGCAAAGTGTTGGTGTCCTTGGGCCACTCAGTCTCTTTAACATTAAAAGACATAACCTGGTGCTTGGCTTCTGTCAGATTTCCAATTGGATCTTCCATTTTCTGATTGATGTTTTTGCATAAAAAGGGGCTACAATAGAATTCAAAGAGTAATAGTAAAAAGATCAGTGGTGAATTTTGATATTTTATACATGGGCCCAGTCCGCTGAAAATGCAGTTTTTTAAAACACCGGTGCCAAAATTTATAAAAAAGTAAAATGCCAGTTCATAAAATAGCAGCCACTCTCTGCATAACTGACTATATACCATAGAGTTAATCTGAATATTTAGCATGTTCAAATAAATGTCCTAAAATTGTAATAAATTCTAAATGCTTGGATGTTTTCTTGAAGTTTTTTTTGGGATGGTAACAGAACGGTCACATTCTTTCCACACGTTTATGTGTGAGAACATGACGGGGAATATCTCTTGCTTCTTTTTGTGTAACAGACTGTCTCTCAGTGTTGGCGGTGAGAAACCTGGTTTAGACGAGAACGCAACTTCACGGATTCGTGACCCCTTTTAAATTTGAATGAAAAGTTACTGATACTAGTAAAAAATGAGTTTTACATGTAAAAATAATCAAATTCTAAGGTTCAGCTTTAGTGGCAGGACTTACGGCACTATTCAGTTCTTTTAACTTAGCTTAGACCTAATTTAACTTAGACTTTTTTGTTCATACTTAGACTTTTTTTTTTTTAATTCATACTAGTAAAAAATTCTTCCTCCCATGAAAATGAAGAAGGCTATAAACTGGTAAAATATCGTTCTAACTACTAGAAATTGAATCCTGACATTAGAATTAAGATAATTTTATTTATAAATTACAGATCAAATGTTTAATTTCTACTAGTATTATTAGCATTTTTTGCTTGAATTTCGGAGGCAAGAATCTTTGGAAAGCACAAAGATAGATTTCTATAGGCTTTCTACAGACTTCTTCTGCTGGCGCCAGTGACCAGGACATCTGTGAACCTGTGAAAGACGGCGGTCACTGCAGTGGAAATGGAAAATGGAAGGTCAAAGTAAAGTTTGTGTAAGAGCAGGCCGTTAGACAGTCTGCAAACAGTGGCTGCTCTACTGAAAAAGCTTACGAGATAAGAGCCTTACAATTGACAGACTGGCCCGAATGACAGATTTAGCGCACCGCACAGTGGCTACAAGCGCCACCCGCAAGGTCTGACAGGTACCCAGGCGTTTCTAAAGCATTAACCTGTGAACTGTGAATGGGCGCAATTCTGTTTTTTTGCATGTTTGGACATTTTCACTCGCCTCTCCCGTCACCTTTTGGGATCTTAAGGTCAACTTTCCCTTCACGAAAACATAAAACTGTGATGTGAGGTTGAAATGTGTCACTCTCTTTCATGTGCTGCCTGCCAATGTGGGTTTCTGTAGTTCTACTCTCATTTCCATGGAGTTTTCATGACCGTGGGTGTGGGTGTGTGGGTGTGTATGTGTGTGTGTGTGTGTCTCACCTTGTCTGAATCTGGACGAAAAATAAAAATCTTCACTGTAAGTACATCCTTTGATATTCAGTTTGGGTGTAATCGCTTAGTAGGGTAGAGATGACTGTGAGAAATTTAGAGCTTTTGTTTAATGGAAGAAGTAGAAAATGGTCAAGTAGGGGTGGGCAAAATTATTATTAATAAAAAAAAAAAAAATCTGATACCAAGAAATTCCAAGGCTAACATCCCCACACCTGTACTTAAATGTTCTCGGCATCAGAAGTTCTTTTACGGAAACACATGCACTGGAAATATCGGCCCACCCCTACAATCAAGTGGCCTTCCGCTTAAGGCCTTCGCTCTGGCGGGCAAAACTAGGCCTGCTGAAGTAAACCTAACTTCTTAAAGCCCTCATGTATCCATAGCCGAGTCAATTTACCTGTACTCCAACAAAACGTAGATGTGCTTTGGCTCTTTAAGCCTTTCTTCTTTTTTTTTTTTTCTTTTCTTCCGAGCACACTGAAGCTGCTAGCATTCCCATCTGAAATCGGGCAAATCCATCCTTATTCACTTCATGGGTATCTTTTCATTTTTTTTTTTTTTTTTTTTGTAATCATGTGTTTCTAATGCTGCCAAAATGGGTTTTACTGATGGGAAAATAAGGAGAAAAAAAAATTGTAGCTAGGTCTTTAAAGAGGTCCGTCTAATTTGTGCCTAGTACATGGAATCCAGTTTTCCGCTCCTCCGCTCTCATCCGTTTTCATTCTTTCCGTGTAAAGCACCTTTGTTATGGGGTCGTATTCCAACACAGTACTGAGCTCCGAATTACCATGAAAAAGAAGTATTTTATGGCCGTGGCCCGCTTGTGTGGAACCCAGACTTGCTTGATCTTCTGATCCGACCTATTTATTGGTTTGTACAGTACATCATTTCTGGTATGTTGTTGTATTTGGAAGCAACAGTATTAATACTGGTTTTGCAAAAGGGATTCTTTTCTATAGCTGTATTTTGGATTAGCTTGTTGGTCTGAAAGTGCTATGAAATCTATATTAGAATGTCAGAAATGATTAATATCAGTGCTTTATGTAATAACAGTTTGTCCTATTTCAGATTTTCTTTCCCCAGTATTGTTCAGAACTTTCCTTCTTTCTTTTCTTTTTTCCTTCAAATAAGTTTCACTGCTGAATATAGCCAAAATGAAATATTGATACTTTTTTTTTCTCCTTTTGTATGGTGATTACGTCTGGTCTGGTTTGGGAATTTTAAAAAAAGAACCATCACATATATGTCTGAGGAAGAGGCCGAATGGAAAAGATGTAGACATGAAAAGTACCTAAGAGATGCTAAAGCTAGCTCAAAGGTAGGGTTATTAGCAATAAAGTGTATTACTGATTTTGATAAGATTTTCTGGTTATTTCCTTTTCTGTCTTAATTTGGTAGAAAAAAAAATGTTCAAATTGTTGATGTACAGAGTTTTGGGACGGCAGGATTTCAAGGGGGACATGTTAACGGACATATGAGCTCCAACTTTGAAGAGTACATTCACAGTTTGTTCCCATGTAACATAAAGCATTAGAACTTTGCTGTTTTTTAATAAATTGATGTATCAAATCAAATCTGTGGTGGGTTTTTTGTTTTTTTTTGTTTTTGTTTTTTTGGAAGTTCTGCATCAGACTGGTTAGGACAGCCACCAGAAGGTTGTTCAGATGAAGGAGCATCGTACATCATCCCGCTGGTTAAGCCAGGAACAGTACTGGAGTGGCTACACCATCACTCAAACGTTTTTGCACACCACAGGTTTTTACTACTTATCCATTTATTTCATAAACTACAGATTTTCATTCTCGTTAAACATCCGAAAGTTGTTGAGCGAACGACTATAAATGAAAATATGTCAAATAGAACAAGCTTCCTTTATAACAATGAAAAGAATCTGTAACAGTGCAGGTCAAATTCTAGACTGTCCTTTAACTTTTAATGCACTCGTTCACTGTTTCATCCCATTGACTGCCATTCAACACTTGCCTGGTGATCCACATTATAATTATATTAAGTTTCTTATTGTAGGTCAGCAGTGATGAATAAAAATGTGACATTTTCTGGCTTATAAAGGTGCTCAACTGATGAGCACACTGTAAATGTATTTGTTAGCAAAGGATATTGAGTTTATATTTTAAGTACGTAATATACAAATATAGAAAATCTCAATGTGTGCCAAAACCTTTGACTGGTAGTGACTATGTGTGCTCAGTTTTCGTTGTGCACTGTTGTGACCGGATACACGGTCAGAAAGAAGGGCACTGTTTGGGTACAAACAATGTAACCTACCCTTAAAGATATAACATGGTCCTTAAGATTCAAAGATGTACCTTAAATAATTTTAAACACTCTTATTCTCACTCCCAGGTGTAAAAGCTTAGGCACATGTGAGAATGATATTTAAAAGCTTTAGATGAGCAGTATGTGTATTTGTCACATGAGTCTTAATATTACTGAGTATACAAAATAAAACTGAAAAGAATACATTCAAATAACATTAAACAGGTACAGTGTATAAAAGGTATTACCATCAGAAACCTTGTTTGATTCAGGTGTGCTGCTGATTTTCACAATTTCACAAATCGAAGCAACAGCTGGAGGAACCGAGTAGGACTCTGGAACCGAACCTGTGTTCTCCTCACCAGCTCACACAATATCAACTACTCTTATACAAACAAAACAAATATTGATACTTTTTACTGCTCTTTTGTTTGTTTGCATTTATTCTAATGTTAACTTTGCTCGCAGAAAGACACATTATTCATCACACGCTGAGAAAAATGGCATTAAACAGTTTGCATAGGAGCCTCAGACTTTTGCACAGTACGGTACCCTTATTTAAAAAAGGCCTAGTGGTGCTGCAGCCATCCATGGCTGGGAGTCCAAGAGAACACAACTGGCCTCTCTCTCTCTCTCTCTCTCTCTCTCTTTATGTAGGACGGATGGCTTTCTCATTACTCAGCATAGGCTTCTGTTAGCTGCCCTAATAGATAAAGTAAAGTGGCCCCTTATAGTCACATGTGAGCACAGCACACAGTGTGAAATTCTTTCTCTGCATTTAACCCATTCACCAAGTGGAGCAGGAGGCCTGCCATTAACTGGGTGGCACCCAGGGATTCAAACCAACAACCTTCTGATCACAAGGGCAACTCCCTAACCACTAGGCCACCAGCTGCCCCACTCAGTGTTCTCCTCCAAGTGTGGTGAGCTGTCCAGTGATGTTGCTCTAGTAGCAGTCTGAGAAAATGTGGTGGGACTCATGTGAGGGTGAAGCTCATGCTTTACCCTCACAGTGTTGGTGGTGTTGCATGATGGGGGAGTCCTGATTATGGGTAGAGTTAGAGATGACTAAATTGTTCCAAATCCAAGAAAGAAGAAGCTTTGGGTAGAGCAACAATTTGGGATTCTGAAGAAAATCACAGTCACCATAATGGTAAAATATTTATCTTCATTATTCTCTTAATTCAGAAAAGCAGGATTTAGAAACTGTTGCGTCATTAGTCCCACAATTCTCCTTTTTATCATGTCTCTCATGTAAGAGACGGCACAAACTTGGCCTTGCATAGTCTTTGCCAGGCAATACAGCTGTGTACAGCTATGAAATGGTTCTAAGTGAGACTAAATGCATCCTGTACTTATCAGGCCTTTTTATAAGTGTATTACAACAGTAAATGGTTTGAAAGCATTAGCCTGTCTAAAAGCACTCATATTTGTCTCATTCCACACCCTATGAAATCTAATGCATTGTCGTTCTTGCACCATATCTTTGTCTTTAGATGCACAAAAAAGCAAAAAACAAAAAAAAAACCCAAAAAACAAAAAACAACGACAAAACATTTAACTGCTCTTTTAATACACAGGAATTTCCCTGTAATTATTTCTGGTGCTGTTTATTTTGGTAACGCTTTCCCTTGTGTGTTAAACCATAAACACCGAAAGGGAAAACACTGTTTCTATCAGAATGATCTGACGTCATTTCAAGATGTTGCGTGGGTCAGAAAATCTTGTTTCACCTCTTGTTTTCCAAGAAGACATTAGAATAATATTCTATGACATGATGTGGCATGTGTCTCAAAAGAAAGAAAGAAAGAAAGAAAGAAAGAAAGAAAAACAAACACAGCGGTAAGGAAGAATCCAGAGCATAAAGAAAAATATAAATTTTCCGGAAGATGATCATATCAGAAAATCACTTGTGTCTCCTTTGTGAAGAACAAAAGAAAGAAATCAGAACATAAAAAGAAAACGTATGAATGAATGTATTCATTATTTTATTAATTAAATAGGAAATGATTAATTACGTAGATATTAAGTAATGACTGACTGACTGACCAAATTAATGAATTAATGAATAAATTAATAAATGACTGACTGATCCGACAACCGACCGAGTGAATGAATGACTGACTGACTGACTGACTGCCTGACTGAATAACTGACTGAATAACTGACTGACTGAATGAATGAATGAATGAATGACTTAATAACTGACTGACTGACTGACTGACTGACTGCCTGTCTGAATAACTGACTGAATAACCGACTGACTGAATGAATGCATGAATGACCGACTGACTGACTGACTGACTGACTGACTGACTGACTGACTGAATGAATGAATGAATGAATGAATGAATGAATGAATGAATGGTAGTTCGCCCTGGTCTGATCCTCCTGGTCGCGCGGGGTGCTGTACTGCTGTTCCGTGGAGCGCGTGCTTCTCTTCCTCAGTGTGGCTCCGAGGCCCCGCCCTGTGTGCGGGTGCTGCAGTAAAATACCCCGCGCCTGCGTATTGGGGTTCTTTTTTTTCTGTGCAGTAAGTACCGCGCGGCGCGCACTTCTCTCTCCCAGCAGAAAGGCAGCATTTATCTGTTTATACTCTCACCCTGAGACCTGCCGGACGGGTTCTGGAGTCTTAGTAGGGGTCGATAGACCGCCCCGCTCTCTCTCAACATGATATATGAGTCTGAACGTGTTTTAAAGTGCCTGTAAAAGTGAGTTTGAGAGTCTTAACTAGTAGTTAGCCGGCTAGCTAAGCTAAAGCCGCCTCATGCACGAGGCCTTCCTCGCGGTGGTGTTGCCTGGACCAGCCTGAAACTGTCATCACTCTCAAAAGGACCCTCTTAACTTTTAAACTCAGTTTTTATTCATCCTTTCATTTATTGAACCCCAAAATAACAAACTACACGCATTAGGTCGCGGAGAGCTGCACTTGCGGCTTGTTTTAGCATTCTGGCTAGCGTTAGCCACTTCAGTTGCTTCAGTCGAACCACGTTGAAGTCAGTAGGTCGGAGGTAAAATGTGTTTTAAAAGCTTTTAACGTGTTATTTCATCGTTACACCTGGTTGCAGAGTTGAATATGTTTTACAAGTGTTTTTATTTGTATGTGTATCTTACTGTAGTGAAAGCCCTCTTTTTCCATTGACTGAAGCTGAAGTTAGCTTATGGTTCCACCTTAAATGGTGCAGAAGCTTCAAGCTGAAGCCTGAACAGGAGCCAGAGAGTAAAGCACTGAACCATTTTAAGGCGGAGAAAGTGGAAAAGAAGGCGTTTTGTGGGTTTTCTACGGTAGATATGGAGTTGAGTCTTCAAGTGGATCCGAGTTAGCCAGATACATCTGTTTTCTCTGTTAAATTGAAGAAACTAAAAGGGTTCTGGGTTGTTAACTCTGTGCCCAGCTTGTTGATCTGGTTGAGGAGTTTATTAAAGTTGATGAATTGCTGGGATTTAGTGTGTTGGGATATTGTTTGGCCTTTGGCTGAGAAAGAGGAGCAGCATGATGCAGCAGGTTAGAGCGTGATCCCACTTCTCGTTCAAAAGTTGTCGTCCCAAGTTGTGAGTGTTGGTTTCTGATAAAATATTAAAATGAGCAAAATGTACAAAGTGGGCGTTTAGGTTTCCTGAATGGATCTAGTTCTGGTTTCCTCCTTTGACCGCCCGAGATGGATGACGTAGCCGGTTAAAAAGTTGGCTGTCTGGGCAGTGTGAGGCACCACACCCGCAGCCTGGTCACTCTCTTCACAAACTCCCCTCCGAGTTCAGTCGTATCTCTTCATGTGCATTGTGATTTGCTGATAACTTTTTTTAACACGTAAAGAGTTTCTGAATGAAATGGTTAGAAGAGGTGTCCTAAAACGTGTGTGTAGTGTCATTTATTTAAATATTCTTTCCTTGTCTTTTTGCAGTGCCCCTTGATTAGACCCCATCATGGCAGATCCAGATCTTGATTTCACTAGTGGAGATGCTGGGGCCTCTGTGACCTACCCACAGCAGTGCAGCGCCCTGCGCAAAAACGGATTTGTGGTGCTGAAAGGTCGTCCCTGCAAAATCGTTGAAATGTCCACCTCAAAAACTGGGAAGCACGGTCATGCAAAGGTGACTATTTTCACGTGTGTGTATGTTGCGAATGTACATATATAGTTGTTTGTATGTGTGTAAGTAGATGTGTATTGTAGGTGTATAGAGTGTTTACATGTGTATAGTTGTGTATTTATACGCACTTAGAACTTTTTGTATAGTGTACAGTTATTTTATAGTTTGTAGGCGAAGTTGCTTCTACTTGTACTGTCAAATTTCCCTCCCACTGGATTAATAAAGTGTTATCTTATCTTGACTAGTTTTAATTACCAACTTTTTGTGCCCTTTTTGTGTAGGTTCACCTGGTTGGTATCGACATTTTCACTAATAAGAAGTATGAAGATATTTGCCCCTCTACCCACAACATGGACGTGCCCAACATAAAAAGAAATGACTTCCAGGTATCCAAGTTTACTGCAATCTGTGATGTCCCATTATTGGCTCCTTGTGGCTTGGGTTGTCTTTTAGGATGGTGTGTAACCCAGGGTGTAGTGTTCATACATGTTGCAGCACAGACACTTTAAGTGACCGCTGAATGGTGCAGGCTTTGGTTTTTCTTTCTTTTTTTGCTGAGCATGTAGAACATTGTCCTCTCAGTGAGAGATCAGCAGGGCTTAAATGCTGTCTTACATCTTAGGTTACAATATGTTCCTCACTTTAAGAGACCTGTTTTTCATAATGGTGTGTATTTAACTTGTCTGTGCACCATAGTCATTTTTGGGTTGTTTCTTTAACACCTGCAGTGAGTTATTGATTGTACAAGGATCAAGGGGTTTCATTAGTTTTGTGTTTTGCAAAAGAGCTTATACTGCAATTTGTAATTTAATTAGATCAGTAAACAACTGAAAAAGGGGTCATTTTCTACTTTTAGATACGAGTTTCATTATGAAATCACAAGTGAAATAAGTACATGGAGTTTTACCTTGGACCTCTTGCATTAGTTAGAGTGATACTGGAGTTAATAGTTAATTCCAGCTCTGATTTAGTAACAGGCCACATCACTAGCAGTTAGCCACTAACGTCTATTGTGTACATATAGAGTATTGGATGAAATGGAAATTGCCAGTATTACTACTACAAGATTTCAAAGCACACGTTACTTGCTGTGTTCACTTTTTAGTCTCATTTTTTTAGTCTCTGCTTTCTCTTTGCTTGTAAAATAAGTGTGACTTGAAGGTTGACTTCATTCAAGATTTACTACATG
>JBBIGA010000001.1:8855438-8868490 GCA_037576975.1 Alestes dentex
CGCCATCATTTCTCTCCAGGTGATACTTTACTGTCAACAGGGCATAAATTGTTTGAAAATGTTTAGGACTGTTTAGGACGATTTAATGCAAACAGAAATGCATCACCATTGCGATTTGGTCAAAGACTAGGCTTAATCCATGTTGTGAAAATTTGCCTGTGAAGTGTTTGTATAACATTTGTGGTGTTTGGATGAACTGTGAGTGGAGATTGATGTGACTGTCCACTGTTTTATAACTTTGAATTTCATGCACTTATTCCATATTGTAAATGCTACTATCCACAAATTCACTGTTTGGTTTGAGTGAATGTAACCAGGTATGGCAGGCTGCGTTTCTGTGGGCTCCACCCTGCTCTGCCTTAGCTTGCTCACACAGAGCCGAAAAGATGAGTCATGTCACCATACAGTTAAGTGCCAAGTCTATGTGAAGTTTATACTCGCAGATTATAGCTCATGCTTTATATTCCTGGGTTGGGAGTTGTTACGATGCTTGAGGTGATGTTTCCATGGAAGAAACCTTTAGATCCTCACTTGTTTAAACTGTTCTTTAGACTCCTGTCATAAGTGATTTCTTTAGTGGCCTCTTGGCTGATTTAGCTCATGAACAGTTTAATAATCAGGCGTGCAACTGTATGAGGTGTGTTACAGCAGAGAAAAGCCTAAACTGCAGTACAGGGCCTACAGGGATCCACCAACACTAATTAAGCACCACAGCCTTAGAACAGGTCTTGCTACTTCTGATGTAACCTGAATGATCCTTTTTACAGACCTTTATTACTGTCATGAGGACTGACTCGGACACACTGATTAACATCATGAGTTATGTGGCTTTATTAAACTAGATGGTTCTTTAATAGGCCGGTTGGAGTTAGATGGGCACGAATCACGCAAAGTGATGTTGAGCCACCACGACTAAAAATACTGTTCCTTTTATGAAATAATGGTGAAAGATTTGGTGAATAATGTCAAGTAGGGTTTTATTGTCATTTCAATGATATACAGACAGTACAAAGTGAAACTAAGCTACGTGCCTCCAGGGCCATGGTGCAACACAAGAACAGAAACAGAAGACCACAAGTGCGGACAAGAAGAAAGTGAGTGAAAGAAAAAAACAGGAGCAACAAGACAATATTTAGTGCATATGATCTAAAGATATGAAAATAACCACCAAATACATTTTTACTTGAGTACAACCTGATTGGTTACTTCCTATAATGAGTAAAGAAATCTCATTTTGATCCTATTGCCTACATGTAATTAAACTGTTAACAAACCATCCATGAACAGAAGCTCTGATCTAGAATCAGTTTTTGTGACCATGAAATCCTCTATAGAGAGCAGGGCTGAAGTTTGGTCTTCCAGAAAGTTGCCTTAACCAAATCTCCTCGCACAATGAGATAAAAATGTACTTTTGTACTATCTATGGATCTATCTATCTATCTATCTATCTATCTATCTGTATCTACCTACCTTCTAAAGGTAAATATTTACTAAAGAAAAGGCAGGTTAATATTACAATAAAAATAAATAAATGTTAAAATGGATGAGCATTTATGAGGTCAGACACTGGTGTTGGATGAGAAGGCCTGAATCACAATCTCCGTTCCAGTTCATCCCAAAGGTGTTGGATGGGGTTGAGGTCAGGGCTCTGTGCGGCCAGTCAAGTTCTTCCACACTGAACTCATCCAGCCACGTCTTTATGGAGCTCGCTTGGTGCACTGGGACACAGTCATACTGGAACAGAAAAGGTTCTTCCCCAAACTGGGTCCCAATACTTTTGTCCATATTAGTGTATGTGGTTATTCTGAAAAAAAAAGAAGAAGAAAAACTGACGAAACTGCGTGCGCGGTGACGTCACGCCCTCTTTCGACTCGTCCTCTTCGACATGGCGCCGGTATGTACAGTTCAGGATCCTAGTTTCTCGCTTCAGAACGGTTATTAACCAGTTTCAGGACTCTAATCCTCCAGTTCAGAGTGGATTCCGACTGTTAGTGTGTTGGTGGCTCAACTGTTACACGTTTTTATTGTAATTATCATTTAAATCTGGTTTCATGTGCCACGTGGACTGAAAGGACACGCGTTCAACAGCCCGTAGAGACACTGCATTTCTACTGCACTCCTTTATTAATACTGTAGTTATATCAGACATTTTACCTCAGAAAATTACATAGTTTACTCCAGAGATCACACGGAGTGAAGGATGACTGTGATCCTGTTTTGACACGAACACCTTCTCTCTGGCACACGGAAAATATAATGCACTTTCTTCATTAAGTGCCAAATTAAGTGTAGTTTCTGACCTAAAAAAGAAAAAGATATTCAAGTTACTGCATCTCGAGCTATATTTTAATCTAAAAACATCAAAGATGCATGTGGTGCCCCTTGATCTCGCCTTTTAAATGATGCAACATTATCAGAGACTGTTTTTGCTCATTGATCTGTCAGCCTGTTTCACACTGCTTTCGTGTTTGTGGCAACCAGTCAGAATGCCTGCTTTGTTGATTTTATAAATAAAAACCTGTTAAGACCTACTTTACTTAGCAAACATTCTTTGTAGAGAATGTGTACTTACTTTACTTGAGAATTACCACAACATAATTTGACCAGAGCACTCAAACTTATAGTAAAGTGGTCAAAACTAGGTAAACTGCAGTTGCTGCTGATTATTTCAATGTAATGAAATATATGTTCATCAGTAAATTCCTACAGCTTGGTCACTGTTACTATTAGGATAACTGTTTCTAGAGTTTTACACCTAGGAGTGTTGTACAGCAGTATAGAAATAAGAGTATTGCTATATAACTTTTTATAAGGGTGACAAATGTTGCTAGTCTGTGTTATTAAATTACGCTTATTAAATTCTTATAATGTTTTCAGAAAGGTGACTTTGAATCCAAAAGTGCATGGAGAAATATCAGAATTCTCTCTGATTATCAGTTTATCAGCATGTTGGAGAATGTAATTTATACAATTATATTTAGAATAAAATGTGAGGAGTGGACTGGTCAATCACTTCCAACAAGGAGGGGTGACTAATAAAAGGTTTAGTGGTTAACCCCAGTTGACATACTTTAAAATTTCTGGGCACTTTGCATCTGGTTTAATTCCCTTGATGCTTTGAAATATTTAGGGTATGCTGCTTTCAGTATATCCCTGTTTTGCCTTTGCAACATCTGTTCACAGCACTATATTAATAAAAAGAACCCATGTTAAGAGTTTTAATATCAGTCGTGCATGGGTATTTAAAGTGACTCGAAACTAAAATGAATTTTACTTGGTGAGGTTATTGAAGAGAAGCTTCTGGTTGTCATTTGCTGAATCTGTTTTACATTTCTTCAGAAAAGACAAACGGTGGTGAAAAGGAACAAAAAGGGGGCTTCCTGGAAGTTCACCTTGGACTGCACTCATCCTGTCGAGGATGGGATCCTAGACTCAGCTAACTTTGTAAGTGCAGTAATTGAGTACTAAGTACTGATACCTATTTATATTATGAGTGCTCTGATGTAATTAGACACTTGCATCACTAATGCTGTGTCTTAACTAGGGTACCCTTCCCTAGTTTAATGACTAGGGCTCTCTTCCCTAGTGTGGTCATTTTGTTTTGTCACTAACAGGAGACTTTTCTGAGAGAGAAGGTGAAGGTTAATGGCAAAACAGGCAACCTCGGCAATGTAGTTCAGATCGCTCGCCAAAAGAACAAGATCAGTGTCACGTCAGAAAAGCAGTTCTCCAAGAGGTGAGGCATAGAAGGACAATGCTGGCATTTTATCATGCGACTGCTTTAGTGAAAATTTCTGTTTTCTTAGTTGCAGCTTTTAAGTTTCTTTACCTGATATGGGTGGCGGCTGGTGGCCTAGTGGTTTGGGAGTTTCCCCCTGCGATCAGAAGGTTGTGGGTTTGAATCCTGGACTGCTAGTGGTACCACTGATGTTCCCTTGAGCAAAGTACCGTCCCCACACACTGCTCCCTGGGCCCTCTGGTGGTAGCAGCCCCCTGCTTCACTTGGTGAATGGGTTAAAAGTAGTGAAAGAATTCAGTCTTCACACTGAATGCTGTGGTGTGTTCGCATCTTAGCCATGTTTTGTTAACATCTTAGCTAACAAGAAATTCTTACAAGCCAAGCATGCTATTTATTTCATGTTTCTTACTTTGTTCCATTACCAGTTTTCTGGATTTGCTATTTGTGCCTTTGAGAGTCACCGCTCTCTGTTTCTTTAGGTATCTGAAGTACCTCACAAAGAAATACTTGAAAAAGAACAATCTTCGTGACTGGCTGAGGGTGGTGGCCTCTGACAAGGAGAGCTACGAGCTGCGCTACTTCCAGATCAGCCAAGACGAAGAGTCTGAGACTGATGAATGAAGCTTTACTTTATGAAGAGGATGGCCGTGTATTGAAGTCCTGCTCAAGTGGTTCCATCTGTTTTGTGTTTTGATGATTGGAAATAAATGGACAGATATACACAAAACTGATTTCGACTCTTCACTGAAAGCACATTCTTGGCATGTGAACGATGACTGGTTATCTCACAAAGTTATACAGTTAGGTAATATTTTTTTAGTTTATCTACATCAAAGGTTTTTACTAAAAGGTCTTGGAAAATACCCAAGGTCACTTTATAAAGTAGTTGGAAAAAATGTTCAAATTGCGGTGAATCATCGTTCCTTGTTACACAGAGGGCAAACAGTATTTTTTACTGATTAGTGGGTTGCCCCACCCAGGGTAGTCCCTCTCTCGTGCCCGCTGAGTTAGATTAGTGGGTTCCATTGACCCAAATGCCCTAACACCTGGTTTCTCAAACTATGGGCCACGGGTAAGGTTACTCCTGGTCCGTGGAGCCTCTGAACAGTTAAAATTCAGTCATTCTCACACACTTTTTGAAAGCAGGCATGTTCAAGGCAAGCAAGTCTTCATTTTTTCTTTGGGAAGCGGCCAAAGAAAAAGGGAAGTGAATTGTAACACCTCATACATTAAATTCAGCTTTATTTCTAGAGATGGTCCATCTGCCAAACTATGCTCAGTACCAAGGCTATGAAACTACACTGAAATTGTGCTGGCCTTTGGAAACAAAACATGTTATTGGGGCATGGTTTGGCAGTGCTCTGTCTTCAAAATATAGAAAAAAAAGTTTTAAAAGTCTAGGTTTGTTGATTCTTATATATAGGAATAGTCCCATAATAATAATGATGTGCAGAGCCTTGCTTTCCCAAAGCTTGACAGGACTGGGCCCCTGGACAAAGAAGTCGCCCTAAAACACTAACATTTGTGGCATCTAGCTTTACATGTTGTGTCTTGCCTGTAAAAATGATTACACTCGGGTGCTGGATTTGCAGGTGGGGGTCCTCAGTATTTCTATTGCAGAAAAGATGATGTCTTTATTTCACAGACAACAAAGCATCTCAAGGTGTGAAACTGACCTATCAAAAAGTGTTAACTGTGCACGTGAGGAACGCTCACAAAGAGATGGCTTCCAGTTCATTATGCCTCTCATCATGTTCATCACCTGACAGGTCAAAGGTCGCTAACAAAATCTCATCAAGAGTTTCAGCGGCTCAGCACTTGAATTGGATTGGTTTCCATTTACATGATTGGGGGATGGGCCAAGTCCTTATAAATACCCACTCCTGTCATTTCTGATGCAGCCTAAAAAGAGCCATTGCCTTTCACAGTAAAGAGCTGGCTATGGAGGCACTGGCTGATGTACAAAAAGCAAAGACTGAGGCAAAGTCATGGACAGGGACGAGAAGAAAACGCATTCGAAGTCGTTTCCGTGCAACATTAGCTGGACTCCTGGAGCTCGAAGTCTTGAGGGTCAGGCACAAAGAAATGGTAGACATGGCACTGGGGAAATGTGAAAAGCCAGACCATCCGCTTAATCCGGAGCTCCAGCAAGGACAACGTCGCTACTGGATGGAAGAAAGTTCCTTTAGGCTGAAGTTAAAGCGTAGTCGATCTCAGGAGAATGTGCTGGACACTCGTGAGATCAGGACGTTTCCAAACTTGATGAGGGCTGGTCACTCCTCAGAGGACCTTCAACAGCTGTACCGCCCCGACAAACCAGGCTCTGCATTCGACGACAGACGTTCGAGGGCTAGCTCTGGATTCTGTGGGAGTGAGTTTGGTGGCATTTCTAACAGTTCTGGTGACGATGCCATCAGCTCTCTCTCCACCTCCATGGCCTCTTTAAGTTACAAAGGTACTGCAAGTGATGCAGGCTACAGTGGGCATGAAGACGGTCTACAGTGGCGGCCTGTGAGAGAAGATCATGCGAGGAAGAGTGGCATGGATGCCTTTTCAGAGGAGGTGATTCCTGAGGCTGGTTTTCTTTCTGTGGTTGACCTGTACCCTGATTCACACTGGCCTGATATCTCTGACATACTGCAACCTCAAGTGGTCCTGGAACCTTCCTACCGCTCGGATCTCAGAAGTCATCAGGGGTCAGAGGTTTATCGCTATCCAAGTCCACTCCATGCTGTTGCCTTGCAAAGTCCTTTGTATGCACCACAGAGTCCCACCAAGTACAGCAAAGGGAATAGGAGATGTTCTCTAGGAGATTCTGCCCTGAACTCGAGTTCCTTGCTCAGACCAGGTTCTGTTTCTGTGCAGAGAGGTTTCGATGCTTGCTGCCAAACAGAATCTGCCTCCCTGCTACAGTCCAGCACGTCTTTGCACTGGTTGCAGTCCGGTTCGACAGGCAAGCAGGCTCATTCAGAAGACTGCAGGTGTGTGGAGATCATTCTCAAACGGGTACAAGGCCAGCCCTGGTGCCACACTGCAGCGAAGAACGGTGGAGGTGTCCACTCATTTTCGAGGAGAAGCATGGCTTCGCTCCACCGGACTTGTTCAATGGGCAAAAGCAGGACGCCTGCAACTTTTAAACCTAAGCACTTTCAGAGCAGAAACACAGGAGCATCTGCGTCTGAGCTTGCAGGCCCCATGGGGCCTGATCATACAGGCTTTAGAGGGCATCTTGGCACGCATAAAAACAGACTTAGAAGGCACACGGCTGCTTTGACCAACCTCAATATTTTCAGAGAAAGCAACAGCACTTCGAATCGCCGCTGCAGTGTTAGACTTTCTTCTGAGGTTAGCACGGCAGACAAATAGAAAAGAAGAAACCATGTCTCCTGTAGACCTAATGACATTTTGCTTCATCAAAAGGAGGTCATGTAATATTTCAAAACCAGAGTCAACCTGGAGCAGGAGTAGTGCTGGGTTGATTGTATTTGAAGACTGGGCATCAAGCTCAGTGATCAAGGCCCAAGGTTTAAATCAGAGAAATAACGTTTAAGAAGCGTGGTTTAGTGATGAAAAATAGTAAAACGAATAATTTTTTGTTTCTTATAACTTCTGTACTGTTACTAATATAATGTAGTGTGGTAGTAACTACCAATATTTAATAATTGATGTCTCTTGATAATCAGTGATATTTATTTCTTATGTTACCAAACCAACTCAACACCTGATATTAATGGTTTATTTGATGCTTTGAGTGTTTGTACTAACAACTAAATGTCTTAACAAAAGTGTAATAAACAACTAAAAGTAAATCAAAACCATTTTTTTGTGTGTGTTTCATTTTAAGGTTTAACAGTTATGGCATGACCGAAAGTCTACTTAGAAATCAAATTCCATCAGATTCCAGTCTTTTGAAGAGCTGTTTCAGTCCTTTTCAGATTCAAGATTCAAGATTCAAAACGTTTACTGTCATATGTACAGTAGAAAGCGCATTTCTTCTTTGCGGTCCACACAAATGCCAAGATTAGAGTTAAGAGTTTTATATAAAATAAGGTTGGAAAATACTTCGAAGTGTAATGTGCAGATGTAGAGAAATATTAACTGCATTTGCAAAATTCCAGTGATAAAACATTACAATGAACACTTAACACAGCCATTGTTTTGCCATGATAGTCAAATACAGGAGTTTAATCATCATTGATTTAATCACTCATTAGGTGATCTTTTATTTATGCACTTCAAAAAAATAGATCGATTTTGTTCTACAAACGTGTCTTTTCGAGGTGT
Organism: Alestes dentex; assembly: GCA_037576975.1. Classification (NCBI taxonomy): domain Eukaryota; kingdom Metazoa; phylum Chordata; class Actinopteri; order Characiformes; family Alestidae; genus Alestes; species Alestes dentex. The sequence goes on from JBBIGA010000001.1 coordinate 8,863,462, forward strand.
ATCCAGCTCTCTAGGTTGTGAATCCACCAGATGTCAGCAGAGGTCCAAGCTGGTCATGTACAGCAGGACGATCTTCAGGACTCCCTGAGATCCAGATTTACTAAAAACATTCCAAAGTAAAATAATCATGTTTTCCCTAGGAAACATGTCAACATGTTTTGGGTTGGGTTTTTTTTTTTTTTTTTTTTTTTTTACATCTTTTGAACATGGGTGGGGTTTGCCAGGCTGTGCTGTACAGTTTCACTGCTTTCAGACCAAATGTATTTTCACACTTACAGCATACCACAGGCAAGGGCTCCACTTTATCTCCCCTCAAAAACGTTTTCCTTTTAAAGGAGACAAGGGAGTACGCGAGGGTGCTCAGGGGTTCGTTTTTGTTGGAGGAGAAGTTAGATATTCACATGTGTGGTAATCCCTCTCTTCCAGCTGCTGAAGATAAAACCAGCCCGGGGGATGCTGAACTTTTCTCAGAAATACACGCTGGAATAACAAAGAAACTATCAAGTAGGGGGTTTATGTCTCTGACCTCGTTCCAAGAAGCCTGCAGTTGTGGCATGTTTACATTCAAGACTGATGGGGATTGAGGTTGGCTCTTTGGAAGCTAAAAGGGGTTTGAGGGGCGTCCTGTCAAAGAAAATATTTAAATCCGGCCTAAACCACAGCTAGACCAACACTTGACTCTCATGGCACAGGAGATCAGTGGTTGTTTTCAATCACAAAGGAACAAAAAAGGAAAGAGTTCTGGAACACTCCGTTATTCAGATTCCACTGCCCTGGAAATTTATGGGTTCCACTGTGAGTAAACGTGGAACCTTTTTTTTTTCTTCCGAAGACATTAGACTGTTTATAGGATCCCTTGATCCAGCTCAAAGGCTAATGCATCAAATACGACTGAGTCAGAGTAACTGTTAAGGGAAAAAAAAAACAGGGTTTGCATTGAAATAGAAAACACGCCTGGTGTTTCACCTCTGCGTTATGTCTTCAGTAGCAGTCTTACCTCTAATCTGCTTTCTTCCATTATATTCTAACTCGCCATAATGATTCTCAGCATCAAAGGATCCGCTGCTTCTGCGTTTGAATGGTCTTTTTGCATTTATTTGACCTCTTTTGACACACCTGAACTATCGTTCACCTTTTTTATTACATATCTATCTCACTTTTATTTCTCTTGACTGCAATACTGTTGCCTGCTTTATAATGATCAAGCAGCTTCAAATGAGTCTGTTGTCAGATGCTGTTAGACAAGTCGTCAGTTAGGTTTTTTTTTTTTCCAATAGCAGTTAAGAAAGTAGAAGTTTTGTTTTACCCATAATGGGGCTATAGGCCTTATTCCAAAGAGATCAGCCACATAAAGTCTGAAGTATGAGCTTCAAAAGAATATGGAGTGTGTGCCAGGGATGGGAATGCAGTCTTGTAGCCGGGCCCAGTCTCTGTAGCACACACTTCATCATAAACCCCAGCCCTGCCTTCGCTGGATGGACGTCAGGCTCTGATTCTGAACCTTTAAAGTTCCACACATGGTGGCTGGGCTGAATAAAGGCTCTCCAGGGTGCGCTAAACAAATATGCAAATGCATGCCTGGGAGAATTTCCTCATGTCTCCGCTTTCAGCTTAATTGAGTTGAGATTGCTTCTAGACAATTAGATGATGACCCTTTATGATACGTTACAAACAGTCATCACGGTGCTTTTCTGTGATGCCTACAGAGGTGAGGTAGTTAGAGCGTAACCATGGCAACGGTGAGTCATCCGAGGTGGCTCCCTGCGCCCCACAAGCCGAGACGAGAGGCTGGATCACCCTGAACTATTTCACTGTTGTTCTTGGACTCGGACGGACCTTGACGCTTTTTAGGCTGGAGCCAAGCATCTTCAGGGCAGCGTTTGAACAAATCTGTGCGACTCCGACCAAAAAAGGAGTTCTCGTAATCTCATTTCGCTCCACTTTACAAGGCATGCTTTATCCGGCTGGCGTGGCTCGGAGACCCTAACGCAATTTCCCTCCATTCATAACACAAATGATATCTTCAACAGGAAGGATGTGATAGATGAAGTCCAGAGCTAACTACTGTTCACTCTTAAGTCCGTTAATGGGTCTTTTCAACAGCTTTTAACGCACACAGAGCCGCCTCTGGCTCTTAATGTCTCGGGTTTGCAGTGAACTTCTACGTCTGATGAAGCCAAACTTATCAGATGACTCAGTCTCATGTCCCGTTCCTATTTTCTAGTCTCTTTTATTAGACTCGTAAGTGGTAAACTTCCATCGCTTGATTCAGTTGTCAGTGGGGCTTTCTTTTATGTTACTTTTTTGTGCGCTTAAAATGCCCAGAAAGACTTTCAGAGACTGCCACAGCCATCTGTGTGAGTCACCCTGTTCCTGCAACTCGCACGGATCAAAGCAGTGAAGAGAAAAAGCTTCTTACGTTAACTTCAGCTCTCCGAGCTGAGCTGACATGCGTGGATCTCGAGGTACAGAAGACTGGGCCCAGGCTGCTCAGGATACCTTCACAGAGAGTGTGTGTGACTAGTTAGATGGAATTCGAGTGGGTGTTTAGATGTAACACACAACCGAGGCCTGCTTTTATTAATCTGGCACATTTCAGATGAACTGCAGGTTCAGTACACAATGATCTCAATGATAAACGCATCTACTGTAAAGAGCCCATGTCCTACATTTGTTTTGGGGTCCATTTATGTTTGCCTGGTTTCATGCTGTAATTCATTCTTATATGAGCATTTCCGACCTCTCTTTATGAACAAGCTGGTGTGCCTTCAATCTGTTCGGTGTGAATCTGCAGGCTACACCGCTGTGGGCCGAATAGGCAGATTCACCGCTGTCAGAGAAAAACCTTGTAGGTTTTTTGTAACATAATTTTGTCAGAATTTAATGAACTGTTCCGGAATGATTTTGAATAAAATCTTCTGACATTAACTTACAATAAAGTCTCCTGTAATGATGCTTTTTTGTGAAGGTGACAGTTCTGACAGTGACAGTACATGATTGTATTTTTCATTATATATATATATATATACAATGGGCGTAGAAAAGAATATATATTCAATGGGTGAAGAAAAGAAACACCCGCATTTTGTTGCCTTGCAGCCTGAAATGAAGAAACACTCACACAAACACAAAAATCCAGCCTTTTCCCTTCAAATCCAAGATGTCCAAATCAAAGATATGATAGCAATATTTAACACTGAGAGGCATAAAGGATCACCCCCTTCTAAAAATACTCAGTCACTGTCACTAATCACCTTCTCCATTGTTTATCAAGCTATAGACTAAGTTCTTAAGGAAAACCTGCTCCTCTCCGCTAGAATGTTCTCAACGGAAAGACAGTTCACCGTTACCCAAATCATACAGCAAAACTGACCACACAGCGGCTGAAGGAGACAAAGGTGAATGTCCTTGCATGGCCTAGTCAGAGTCCAGACCTAAACCATACTGAAAATCTGCAGAATGACTTGAAGATTGCAGTCCACCAATGCTCACCATCCAGTAGGACTGAGCTTGAACAGTTCTGTAAAGAAGACCTGAAAAATACTGCACAGCCTAGATGCACAGTTGGTACAGAAGTATCCCAGCAGACTCAAGGCAGTAATTAAAGCAAAAAGTGGTCCTACAAAATACTCACTGATTCTGTTACATTTTATTTTGTTGTTTTCTGAACTGTTGCTATTATATCTTTCACTTGGATCTTACAAGTTGCATTACGTAAATATAGTTGGAAATAGTGTTTTCTGTGTATTTCAGGCTGAAAAGCATCAAAATGTGAATATTTTGAAGGGGGTGATTCTTTTCTATACCCAGTGTACACACCTGCTTGTGTGTATCAACGGTGGAACAAGTGGACATACCATATGACAGGAGCATGCCAGGCCTTCATTCATAATTCATGTCTCTTGCTGACCCAACTTTTTCTCTCAAGCATCCCTCAAACAGCCTGGCTTCGTCAGAACTATTAACTCGCCTGATGTGTTTTGAATGGAAAACTGTGTTGACGAAGCAGACCCTTGTTCAGTGCAGAACTATGAGCTTGACGCGAGCCTGTGGTCGCAATGTGTCCTGACACTGTCACCATAGCTACATGTTGTCTGGAGCGGAACCTGAGATCCACTTGAGTCTCGAAAGCAGCGGCCGAGAGGGAGGGAGGGTAATTAAAAATAAATTAGCTGGCATATCCCTGGTTCAGTGTTGATATAGCACAATAAAACCACATCCTACAGTTGGCTTCTCAGTTTCTCGTGCTGTAGAGAACACACTGCAGGTTTCAGCCTGACGTTCTGGACGTCGCACTTCCTTACAGGCTTGAAAAAACCACCTTGGATTGGTTGCAAGGATAGTTGGCATAAAAATTCAACACTGCACCTGTCAGACTGTGAAACCCAAAATATCTTCAGTGCACAATCTTAGTTCTGAATTCTCTCTTTTCTTTTCTTTTTTAATTTGAATGAATGGTTACAATTTCTTTTTCATACGCATGACTTTAGAGGACAATGCTGAGTCTGACTCAGAATTGTTGGGAATGTTGGAATGTTGGACTTGTATGCAAGTCTTATATCTATATATGAGCTATTTGTAGTTTTTCAGGGCTGGTCACATGGACGGTGAAGTCTGATGGTGGCAAAGATATTGTTATTTTTATTTCTGTGTCTTTTAGGTTGTATCAGCTGTCCAGCCCAGCACCTTGGTCAGATTTTTGTCAGCTCACTATATGGGCAAAATACTGAGATGCCTGAGCAAAACATTAACAGGATTTTTTAGACATTGCATATAAATACACACTTTAATATGGAACTGGTCCCCCTTTGCAGCTCTAACAGCTTCCACTCTTCTTGGAAGGTTTTCCTCAAGATTTGGAGTTTCTGTGGGAATTTGTGTCCATTTATTCTGTAGAGCATTTCTGAGGTCAGACACTGGTGTTGGATGAGAAGGTCTGGATCCCAATCTCGGTTCCAGTTCATCCCAAAGGTGCTGGATGGGGTTGAGGTCAGGGCTCTGTGCGGGTCAGTCAAGTTCTTCCACACTG
>JBBIGA010000001.1:8882102-8897312 GCA_037576975.1 Alestes dentex
GTGGGGCGTGGCCAGCAACAGCTTATTTGCATAAAAGTGACAGAGCCCTTAAACGGCTCATTTTGAAAGGGACTAAACTGTCAAGAATAGAGCTGGTGAGATCTCTTTATGTGAGAGTGATTTTGTGCAAAGAACTTCATGAACATGTTCTGTAGCCCATAGACCTGTTATAACTTGTTTAAAAAGAGGTTTAATATGTCCCCTTTAAAGTGTTCAGGTGAGTTTGCAGTAGGGGTGGCCGATATGACGATATGATTGTTACAATAAATAATATGATTTGAGCATAATGTGGGTATTGTAAGTAATGACAGTAAACAGGACACTGATGTTTAATTTCGTATTTGTGTTAGTTTTTGTTTCGTGTCCATTCCAGTAGATGTTACTCCTTGTTACAATATGGTTGTATTGTAGATCATGTCAGTACGTAGAGAATAATTAGGCCTGGTTAAATGGGTTTAGTGTAGTGCAGTGTGTGACAAAATACATTTTATTCATAGTTTTAGATCATATATATTTTAAATAGGGTTACTAGTGCTGTATAAAACTAAATATCATAATACTTATTGTGTACTGTGGAAATATCTTCAAGTATTGTGCTGTTATAGTTTTGCCACATTGCCCACACCTACATTGCAGATTTCCTGAGAGACTTTGAGCAGGATGGAGTGAAGAAGGTCTGCAGGAAAAAACAGGGAGAAGACACCTGGCCTCTGGCTTCCTGCCTGTCCGCTGTCTGTCTGACTCTATATCACATGGCCAGGTAAAAAAAAAAAAAAAAAGATTTCATACCAGAGCAGATTGATATGCATTACAAAACAGAACAAATGTTGCTTGGTACGTGCAAAACTCCGAGTCCTCCTAATATCAGACAAACAAAGCGAAGAAGAAAAAGGATGCGTGTTACAGGGAGGACAAAGGGAGGAGAAATATTGAGTTTTTGTAGTGAGTTTTTTTCTTGGCCTGCGTTTCCAGGTCCGTCTGAAGAGAAAGCTTCGCGTCCAGGCTGGGCTGAAAACTGATTTGAACTGTGCTAACACTTTCTTCATGTCTCAGATTTGTAGATCTTCACATAGTTGCCATCAAACCACAGCAGTGGAAAATCCCCTATGCGTTGCTTTCTTATGGGCGTATGTACATCTGTGTATGAGTGATAGAGAAATAGAGAGAGAGAGAGCGAGAGAGAGAAAGAGAAATAGAAATAGAGAGAGAGAAATAGAGAGAAACAGAGACAGAGAGAGAGAGAAATAGAAATAGAGAGAAAGGGAGAGCAGTAGAAAGAGATAGAGAGAAAGAAATATATAGAGAGAAATAGAAAGAGAGAGAGAGAGAGAGAGAGAGAGAGAGAGAGTGAGAAAGAGAGAGAGGAAAAAATAAATAGATATAGAGAAATAGAGAGTGCGTGTGAGAGAGAAAAAGAGAGATACAGAGAGAAACAGAGAGAGAAAAAGAATGAGAGAAATAGAGAGAAAGAGAGAAAAATAAATAGAGATGTATAGAGAGAAATAGAGAAAGAGAGAGTGAGAGAGTGAGAGAGAGAGAGAGAGAGAGAGAGAGAGAGAGAGAGAGAGAGAACATTCTCCTGCTTCACATTAAGAGAGACTGAATGCTTTTGAAGTCCAGTCCATGCCTCTACCCTCAGACATGTGCGCTTTTGGCATGGTTGTTTGTGGCCTGGACAGAGTTGGACAGGCCGCTCTGTTTGGAGTAGTAGAACCGGTTCTCGGCCCGCTGGGCTGGGGCGTCACCCCCTGAGCAGCAGGTCATAATGGAGCCCCCCAGGAAGCACAGGGCGGAGCCTAACCATCCAGCATAGAGGGAGAAGCCGAAGGACATCAGGCCATCTTCACGATGAGCCCCAATGGGGAACCACACGGTGGACACTGTCCCACACACGGCTGCAGAAAGAGACCACAGACTCATTAACAGCTCTCCAGATGTGTTAATACAGGCACTAGTTGAAGAAAGGTGCTACAAATGTGTTCTCCTGAGCAATGCCACAAAATAACCCTATTGGGTTCCCTGAAGAACTACGCTGTGAGTGTGAAGAGCCAGCCAAAGTGCTGTGGAATGTTTCACATGGGTTGACTTTTTACATCAGAATTGTGCGAAAGGGTGAAACTAGATAAGGTGGAATGCAGCCCTGGTGGGGAGAACGCTCTGCTCGAGCAGGCTGGTTTAAAAGGAGCTCGCTCTGTACACTTCACTCTCCAGGTGCTGAATAAAGGTTGCATGTCCCTGAAACTGTTACTGCTTTTCACGACTTTTTCTCACTGGACAATCCTCGGGGAGCCAAAAGTCTTTTTTTCTACAGCATAACACAAAGAAGGTTTTGTGGTTCTTCTTTTTAAGAAAGTATGTCTAAGTTTTTATTTTTGTTGGTGGTTTTTTTTTTTCATTTTTCTCTCCAATCCAGCTACATCCAATTCTACTTGCTTTCTAGGTCCCACCCCACTATGCTACCGAGTCGTAAGGGGGAAGATGCTTCACTCAAGACGCCGCAAGCACAACCGCACCTTTTCAAAGTGCCTCTAACGCAACACCGCTGGACAGCTGAAGACGCTAGGAGGAGAACAGTACCGGCCCATTCTGTTACTTCAGATAACTGATGCTGAGTGAGGGGGGGGGGCACCTCACACACCCAGAGAGAGTGACGCCAAACGTGCTGTCTTAAGACTCCAGGCCATGGATGCCCACGGCCCAAAAGGGATCAAACCCGCGATGCTTAGATGATCCGAACATTTTAGGTGAAAATTACCACATCAAGTTAGCTAACCGCACGTGTAACTTATCAGTTGTATAATATTAGTTCATCAAATAAGGCTTAAGAGATACAAGATGGACTGCTACTGGATTTTCAGTACATAAGATCACTTTATGAGCAAAGATGCCTCGAAATAATTATTATAATACGCACACCATTAGAAGTAGTACTTCTATTGCACACATTTGCTAGTGTTTTTTGAATTTCCAAATGGGGATTCTTTACTGGCCCTGTGATCTACTCCAAGACTAAGATAAACTTCATAAAGTTTTTTCATGTGGTTTCTGGCACTGAATGGCATACTGGTATCTCTATAAAAGGATAAAAACACATCACAGAGCCAAAAACAGTATCAACAGCAGTAGCAGAAGAAAAAGTATTTTTCTTCTTACAGAAAGTAGTGTGTCAGAAATAAATTTCGACACCAAACAAGATTGAGTGCCGTAGGGGTAAGAGGTGAAACTGTGTAAATGAGAATTTTTTTTTTGCCAGTTTATTCCTTTAAAGCACAGTCCCTGGAAATGACTGCAGAAATGTGTCAGTACAGCACAGTGTCACTCTGTGACAGTTGACCATGACTGGCCCTTCCTACAGGATGGAGGAAATCTCTGGGTAATTTAGGGGGAAGAGATTCATCTGCTGTGACCCGGACTATGGCTACTTAAAGGTCTATGTCGAGAGACGGCTCCAGAGAGGAAAAGGGGATGGCAAACAGATGGCGACTGACCCCGTCCTCCATTTAACTTTACTTAGGAAGTGCCAGATGTCTAATACTTGACCGGGTTCATTTCAGAGCTTCAGTTCAGGTCTGCAGATGCTACAGATGTAGGTCTACAGCAGATCCAGCAGATGAATAAAACGTTTCATCCAGATTTTCATTCTTTCACAAACTGTCCACATCAAATTTTGCACCTCCCTTGTTTCCATTTCTCAAAATTTGTTATATTCGTTTTATTCTCATTATGGATTTTACCATTATGCATTTATTCCCTTCATGTACTTGCTTATCAATTATTTCCATACATACAGACATACATTTATTTATAAATGTGTGCCCTGCGATGGACTGGCGACCTAAACGCCTTTCTCCACCTTTCAGCTTTTTCATTAGTAGTAATTGTGCATTAAGACGTAAGTGTGTAAAGTGACGATTTGTCATCCGTGAACACACCACAGCACGAAATTGTTCTCTGTATTTAACCTGTTCACCAAGTGAAGCAGCGGGCAGCCAGGAACACAGCGCCCGGGGAGCAGTGTGTGGGGACGGTACCTTACTGAAGGGTACCTCAGTGGTGCCACTAGCAGTCCTGGGATTCAAACCCACGACCTTCTGGTCACAGGGCCAACTCCCTAACCACCAGCTGCCCCATGCGTTTTCTCTGTTAACCTATTTTCACTTTAAAGCTACAAAACATGCAATTTGACCAGGAGTGTCCAAACTAATATATGTATTCGGACTGGCCACGTTAACGTGTTATTATTGCTTAATTTCATCCTTTTATCCTTTTACTTTGAAAGTGCTTGTGAGTGCGCACAGCATGCAGCTCTATGCATAGACATATATCCTGTGTCTATGGCGCTAATCAGCCAAGACCTGGAGCGCTGCGTGGACAAAAGTATTGGGACACCTGACCCTTATCAACAGGGACTTTAATGACACTGCATTCTGATACATAGACTTTCATATGGAGTTGGTCCCTCTTTGCAGCAGCTATAATGCTCTGGACTCTGAGGGGAACTTGTTTATAACAAATTAGATAAAACGTGAATGCCCTGGCAGGGATAAATAGCTTTGGTTTTATATTTGATTTGATTACATTAATGTCTAAGTTGAGTTTAAAGAAATATTTGAACAGTAACTGTGTAACTTTTTAAAATGTTTGTTTAAAGTGTTTGCAAACCGAATGTTACTGCACTTTTGTTCATATTTACAAATAAAAGTACGCAATACACTACTTTTGAATGAATTATTTAATTTTGTGTATAACAATAACTGCGTTATTGCATTGTAATAATTGTGTATAGCAGACCATGCAACTAATCACAATTCAAAAATGTAATCGTTGCCCAGCATTTATATATATATATATATACATATGACTGTGTATATATGTATAATCTACTCATCTGTACTTGCCACATTAGGAACCAGTTATGACAGCACTGAGTGCGGACACTGGAGCTGATATCTTTTACGTTCGTTATCCTTTATCTTTTACTGTTGGTCAGTTTCTGACCTCAGGGTCTCAGCTGGATATTTCTGGATGGCCGAACATTATCTTTCATCCATTGATGTGCATGAAAAATACACTGCTGTACACAATTTACTCATATCAGCTCCACACACACACCACATCAGTTCAAAATGATCCACCACCCAAATGATAACTGGACAACAGAAACTGCCTAATGATGAATGAGGTGGAGGGGGGTCTGACCAATTAATCAGCAATAGATGGGCTATAACTGTACTCCTCTACAGTGGACCTAAAACCTCTACAGAGGACCTAAAACCTCTACAGTGGACCTAAAACCTCTACAGAGGACCTAAAACCTCTACAGTGGACCTAAAACCTCTACAGTGGACCTAAAACCTCTACAGTGGACCTAAACCCTCTACAGTGGACCTAAAACCTCTACAGTGGACCTAAAACCTCTACAGTGGACCTAAACTTCTATAGTGAACGTAAAAGTACATCTGTTTTTGATGTAGTTCTACTCACCATGAACAATGTGATATTTGTGATTAAATCATACTTTAAACTCACCCGTGATGAGCATGAGCGCTCCACTGATCACCGCTCGCTTCCGCTTGGTTCCACTCCCCTCATCATTCAGAGTAACACAGGGAGCCGCCAGCAGCGCCAGCAGTGCAGAGGGCAAACCGAGCAGAGAGGCAGAGAGCATGAGCGCCCGCGCCACCTGCACATGAGCTGAGGGAGACACACACACACAACCTGTATGAGAAACACACAGGCCTACAGCCCATCACCCCCCTACACACACACACACAACCTGTATGAGAAACACATATGCCTATAACCCATCACCCAATGAGCAGCAAAGACTTAATAAAGGATTCAAATTTATGACATGACTTAAGTTGTGGGAACGAGACAAGTTAAGTCCTGGTCACCACGTAGTAAGGCATGAGAATACCTTTATTATCTTGTCCCCACAACTCTGTAAATCGTGGACCTGGATTAGGACACCATTCCTGGAGTTTTGTAAAAAAAAATTTTGAATGAAAGACTACATTTTACGTTGAGGCATTTCACCTATTCATGCCCAACACATTTTCTCATCCTTTATGTTTTCAAGAACCTCCAGAACTCCAAACTGTACAGGGCAGATTTATACCTGTATTTACAAATTTGGATTTTGGTGTTTAGTTTACAGGCAGACAGACAAGACAGGTAGATAGATCAATCAAAAGAAACGAAGTCTTGTGTTGAATAATTCTGAGGTCCTAACTTAATAATTAACGATAATAAATAAAACAGATAAATAAATAAAATAATAAATAATTGATAAATAGACGGGTTTTTTTTTTCATGTTTAATTTTGACGTGCACTGGAGTCAGGGGTGTGCTGGATCTTACCAGGCAGGGCGAGGATCTGGTTGAGAGCTTTGCAGTGGTACTGGGAGGTGGAGATCACACACTCGGCCCACAGACCCTTGGACTCCAGCTCGTCCATCTTCTTGCAGGTGTGCATGGCGTACTTGCAGGTGACCACCCAGTCGTTGGTGGAGGTGGCGATGATGATCCCAACCCATCCGACACAGCCCAGCAGGACACCAGAGAACAGCCTGCAGCTCTGAGTCATAATCCTGTCTGCACAGTTCAAACTGGGGTCTGGGCTTTCAGTACTAATCTACAGCGGTTTTGTTTTTTAAATCCTTATTCTTCCTTATTTTAGTATCATTTTTTCCTTCGGTTAAGTTGGAATTTAAACGTTAGAAGACCCTAGCTCCTCAGTTTGGGGTCAAACTTTGGAAAAGTAAAAAAAAAGGCTTTTATAATAGACTCTCCCATCAGGGCCACGCCCCCTTTGTAACTCTGGACTAATCAAAAGACGATGCATAATAAGGTGTATAATGAAGGCAATATCATGGTGATAATTTTGGAAGGTCGAGAGATTTTTCCCCTTCAGTCATTTTCTATACAGAAACCTGTTTGTTATAGGATTACAGTTTAAACTTGACATTTTATTGTAGGTTTAGTCTGGAGCATTAGATTATATATACTGCAGTATTTTCCTGAGATATCACAGCCCATTTCGCCCCAGAAGACATTATTTTGTAGCCAGTGATTAAACTTTATTACAGGAAAACACAAACAGGAAATACAGCACGACTGCACTTGGGACAAACTGGTTTAGGGACTTCACTGTATCAGACTTCAATGATCTGGGTGTGACTGCCACCTAGTGATCATCTACTGCTATGATTTCACATTGGTTTCAGGTTAAATATTTGGTTTATTTCTTTCCCCTTGGGTCCACTTATGATAGTGTATGAACTAAAAAGAGTTTAATTTTGGTATTATACAATTTTTCTAACCTCTCTTTATCTCGTAGAATTAAACAGGCTGTTTGTGTTACTGCAGTGGCCTACTGGCGGGTCTTCCAGGTTGATAAGACCCTTACAGCTGGTTCAGAACGCAGCTGCTCGGCTGGTCTTTAACCCAAAAGGTCGCATGTCACCCCACTGCTTAAGTCACTAATTCTTACCTACAGAGTGACATCTGGGTCTGCACCCAGGTTCCTTAACCCTATTGTTCAGGTTCATGTTCTATTCGCTTCCTCCACTCCTCCAAGGAACATCCTCTGGCTCTGCCATCCCTACACACAAGGTAAACCCAGTCCAGACTCTTTTCTGGTTCCCTGCTGGTGGAATGGGCTGTCTAAGACGTCCAGAGCAGCAGAGAGCATCTCATCTCCTAATGCACTATATATCTTCTAGCATTATTCTTACATAAAGATTTTAGCATTTAGTACTATCTTCTGGTTCTCACACTGTCCTGAAAAATGAATGTTTCCTCATACTATATGTTGCATAAAAGCGTCTGCCAAATGAATGCAATGTAATATTACAGTACCTTTACTGTGCTGTGATTGGTTGCCCTATAATTTCATCTAATTAAAAAGCAGTTCAGACTTTCCTTATAACTTCAGAGTGATTGAGTAGGGCTCAACTGCTATAGAGAGAATAAACATAAACATGTAGGTTTATGTGACATCACAAAAACAACCGGCTGTTTCTAAGACTTAGTTTCAACATGTGTTGTACAGAGTGTTTATGTTCTATTACAAACACCTTTAAAAAGAGAAAAGTAAGAAAAAGTTGGTTCTCATTACAAAGGAAAAGGAGACAGTAAGGAAAATGAAATATAAATAAAAGGAACAACACAGAAAAATGAAAATGTACAAAAAAGAATAACCAACTCCAAACTAAAATGTAAAGAAAGATTAATGTTTCATCTACTAGCCTGAATCAATAGAGTAGAAAAAAACACAACCCACAGGACAAAAACACCAAGGTTCAGTAACAAAATGTAGTTTGTTTAATTAAATAATCAAAAATGGCACGAGAAAGGTAATGTAACAATGACAAACAACACTTCGATGACACTATATAGTACAATGCCTACAGCAGTTTCATAAGGTCTCCATGTCAGAAAAGGCACCTTTGCTGTACCTTGATTGGGTGAGACTGCGTTTAGGTACCTACACGTTGTTCTCTGCACTGCCACGTACTGTTGACATATTTGGATTTTCACAGTTCCGCTGGAGCAAGGAGAGTCATAAAATTCCTTTTAGTCTATGTAATCTGATCAGCATGTCAAATGTCATTTAAAAATGTTTAAAAATTTCAAACCACTTGCATTTGTGTTTGCTAGAGCCTTAGAAGACAAATATATTAAATATTACAAATCCTTCACAAAACATTTGTATAGATTTATACACACAGAGCACTGCATTGTTATACATGTACACATATACAGTACAATAAGAAAATATCTACAATGGGACATGCTCACGATAATAGCACTTCCATTCCTCTCTAGCTTCTCCACGGGAAGTGATCCTCTCCTCGCAGTGAAAAATATAAACTCGACGACCCTGATTATGAGAACCCATACAAAAAGCAGACAAAAAAAAAACATTTCCCTCCTACTATGACTGTGTATAGATCTTGTATTATGCTCACGGAAAGAGACCATTATATTGCTATCATGCTTTCGGACAGAGGCTAAGGTTACTGGTAGGCTACTGTAATGTTATGCTAGTTCAGTTCAAGCAAATACACACAAGTTATCTCAACACGTTGACATTATCGCGTAAATCTCTTAAGATTAAAGTGCACAAAATGGCTCTATTCTATTGGCAAGTGCTCTGATCATCTGCAAAGGGGCAAACCTATCCTTTTGGGTCTCTTTTTCTTTCGCTGGGGTTTTGTTTTTTGTCTCTTTACCTCCCTCCCTCCTTCAACGAGTTGATTCGGGCGCAGATTTTGAGTGCTGGCCCAAGTTTGACATTCATAGCACTCATTAGGTGGTCTTCAGTGAGCAGCAGCAAGGCCTGTCCATCGATCTCCTGCGCCCGAAAGGACTCTGCAATGTCCTGACACCCTGGGAAGGTCATGTGGGGTTGACATGTTAACAGTATAGCAGTGAGGCAAACAGAAAGAAAGAAAGAAAAACGGAATGCAAGAAAGAAAGAAAGAACGAATTAAAAATAAATAAATGAAATTAAAAGAGACAGACAGAAAGACAAAATGAAGATCAACGAATTAATGAAAAAAGAAAAGAAAGACAATCAAACGAAAGAAAAAGAGCAAAGGAAAGATAAAAAAAAGATGGAAAAAGGAAACAAATGTACAGCACGAAGGAACGAAAGAAAGAATGAAAAGGAAATGAAAGGAAAAGAGACAGAACAAAAGAAAAAATGAAGGTCAATGAATTAATGATAGAAGAAAAAAAGAAAGAAAATCAAATATAAGAAAAAGAGCAAAGGAAATCACATTTCTGGGAATGTCTGCGTCTGCAGTGTGAGGTTTCCGTGCTGGGCAGGGCTTACCTGGTAAATTGGATATGAAGCTCCAGACCTGGTCGACTGTCCACTGCGCAGGTTTGGGCCGTGGGGAGAGGTCAGTGGGGGACACTGGGTCTAGAGGTGAAGTGGGAGCGCTCCTGGTTTCTCCCGCTGTGTTTCTGGCCCTGGTTTCTCGCTCGCGCGTGCCCTGCTCTGTGTGTCTGCGCAGCCTGGTCTTCATGGGAGCAGCAGCTTCGTCCTCACCCTCCTGTGGGGGGCGCTGAAGGATCCTCCACTGCTCCGTGGCACCATGTTTCACCTGAACATGAAGGAAAATTCGGCCTCTGCTCATTTCTGCTTATAGAACAGAAACTTATTTCCTACAATATAAAATGATACAAATTCATAATTTGAAGCGTCTTCCTGCTCCAACACACCTGAGCCATTTAACCCCTTTAAATTGTGGGACTATTGTTCAGTTACTAATCATACGGTTTATTATCCATGCAGTTATCAGAGTGAGAAACAGAAATCTAGGGCCCCATGAAATCCATTTTTCAGAATAGTTTAATGAAGGATCAGATTTTTGGGATTCTGACTTGTTTATCTGTAGGAGAATCGGAAAACGACTGCATCTGAAATCCAGTTTTATGTCTCAATTCTGCAGTTCCAGATGCATCACTACAATCACGGGGACTACTTATGGACCCCAACAAGTCCTTCCAAAGTTAAAGCGGGTGTGTAGGAGAACAACAGTGGAGAACAGTCAGAGGTGCAGGACAGGAAATAGAAACTATCCGAAGAATTAAAATCAGAATCAGAATCCGCAGAGTTTATCTGCAGAACTTTTGTCTGACTTTTATTTCAGACTTCATTTTTTTATATTGTTCGTGTCTTTTTGTCTCTGTGTGACTGTGCAATCAGAACATAGCAGTTTCCTCCGGGATCAGTAAAGTTTTCTGGTTCTGTTTGCAGGACAGGACAGGAGATGTGGACCACTGGGCTAACCTGGAGCTGTTAATAAGAACTGAGGTTAATAAGCTGTTAATAAGAACTGACCGGTTGGAAGTTTTCCTCCTCAATATCGTCCTCTGCTCCGTTAAACTCAGACCGGTGAGCCCCTTCACTCACACAGCGTCTCAGTGCACGGAAGCGCTTGGTATAACTGAACCTACAGAAGTTAAAAAGAGGCAGAATGATGAATGAGCTGACTTCCTTTCAGTTCCAACTCAACATGGCACCTCAAGTCACACACAGATTTATGATAAAGAAAGATCTCATGCTGTTTGCATATGTGGTCTGTGACAAGAGTGTGGGCTTTCCCCAGTGTACTGCCGGCCCAGTGGGCGCCAGGTCTAAAAGAAATTTAAAAAATAAATAAATAAATAAATGAGCATTGGAAATCATTAGTATATTGTTATTATAATTAATCATTAGTATGTTGTTATTATAATTATCCATTCAGTCCAACATTATTTATTAATAAAAGCTGCAAAAGAATATATCATGATAAGTTACTAATTATAATCATCAAAGAATTGTCTCATAGCCTCCTGGAGAATTTGTGTTCGGTGCTGATCCGTCAACAGGAGCTTTAACAGTACAGAATTACATTTATTGTGTAATCATGACACATTCTCCACATTTGCTGATATTAAAAGGCCGAGAATGAAACACAGCAGAACTGCACAAATAAACTTTCAGCTCACAGAATCCAGTCAGTGCCTGGGACTCAAATTTTCCATTTTATTTTGAGAAGTAACAGAGCAGAAATCCACCTTTGTGAAATGAACCAAAGCAGCTTGATTAATGTTAATAAAGAAAATATGTTTTTCTTATGTGCATGCTATGTTGCTAAAACAGAACACACTGCTTCAAGGTTTTCACACATGTAAACGTATAACACTACAGTTAAATATATGACACCTTTAATTCGACCACCAGACTTTTCTGTTTCTAGGAGAAAGCCTCAGAGTGCCACCTCAGACCACTTCCTTTCTCAGTCTGCAGAGTAAAGACCTGTGTGTTTGTGTTTTCTTCAAGGAAACAGTTAATTTAATGAAGCTCTTGACTAATTCACATTTCTTAGGTACTGATTCTTAGGCTTCTCAGGTTCTTGTGATGCTTGGTGGTATTGAAGTATGTCAGCTGTTAGCATTAACATGCCTTCAATACCTACTTCATGTCACATTTGATACTGTTGTGAACTAGAACCACCTAAAATAATCATAGAACCGTCCTGATTTTTTACCCCATCACCAAGTGAAATCTTCCCTCTGACTGTATTAAAAGTGCACAAGACTTATTGCAAGCACTGGGATTTTTTCCTGAGCAAACAGAATTCAAACCAGTAAGCACTTAATGATAATGACTTACAAAAGTATGCAGACAAAAGTACAGTAAACCCCCCGTTTTCACAGGGGTTACATTCCAAGAGCACCCGCGTATAGTGAAAAAACGCATTGTTGTGATGTATTCTTACTGTGATAAAAATACAGGGCTTGAAGAAGAACAAAACTAAAAACACGAGAACACTTGTGACGCTCCACGGGGGAAATTCTGGACTGCAGCTGCGTCAAAGGGCAGCAGCCAATCAGCAGCAAGGAGAAATAAATAACGTTCTCGGATTGGCTACTTTCAAACCTCCCGCCTCTGAGTACAGCGGTGTTTCACCATCCCAAGACGCCTTTCTTTGTGTTTCTCTCCACAGTACCAAAAAATGTTTAGTTATTTTTTATATGT
The DNA here is from genome assembly GCA_037576975.1 of Alestes dentex. Lineage (NCBI taxonomy): Eukaryota > Metazoa > Chordata > Actinopteri > Characiformes > Alestidae > Alestes > Alestes dentex. Next base: position 8,894,644 of record JBBIGA010000001.1, read on the forward strand.
AAATGTAGCTGAATTACGTTAATATTTGTGTTACAAAATTAGTAAATTATATTTTTCTTAATAATTTAGCTCTAAAACGCATGAAAAAGTATATATTGCCATGAAAAAAAGCAACAAAAAAAATGCGGAGGATATCTGCGATTTTGACGAAATCCGCAAATGACTGAAGCCGCGACCTCTGAACTGTGAATTTGTGGGGGTTTACTTTATATATATATATATCCCCAAAAATTAGTGGGGGTCAACGCCTGTCCCATTCTCTTGTTGTGTTATGCACTAGTATGTTTTCTCTTTAACCTGTCAAACACCTGTAGGTGCATTTACCAACCGACCCCACCACTTATTATCCAGCCACACTGCTTATCGCAGGCTTTGGAAACGATCAGTCCAAACAGCTAACATAACACCTATTAACTGGAACAAACACATTTCCATTATATTCCAACTGAACATTTCTGCACTGTAATTATACACAGACTTATAATTCTTCCATGGCTGAGCTACAGGCAAATCCCTGTTTGGGTCGAACGCATGCCGCCTCTCAATCTGCATCATTTCCCTCTCACCAAGTGCTCTTGATGCAGATTAGCAACATTCAAGTGCTGAAAAAAAGACTGCGGCGAGAGTTTTTGGGGATGCAAATCTGTTTATAAGATGCGTGTGTGTGTGTGTGTGTGTGTGTGTGTGTGTGTGTGTGTGTGTAAGGTCAGGGCTTACCTGTGGTCTTGAGGACAGGCTTGATGCTGGGGGAGGGGGATAAAGAAAAAAATGTCAAAGTCAAAGCAAACTTTGTCATCTCATCTACATACACGTATAAAGTGAGGCTCCAGGTTTATAGAGTACAAAAATAATCCACACATATAAAACTACAAGTATAAACTTCAAAAAGAGAATTCAGTGTTAGCGTGTACGTTTTTACAACTGTGGCGTTTACGGTTATGATGTGAACTAAACATACAGTCCAGCCTCTCATTTAGACAGAAAGTCCACAGAGAGGCTCATGGGAAATGGAGTTCTGAAGAAGTGCTGTTAATGAACCGCTGGGATGCTCAGCGCCGCTCGTACGCTCCTGAACGCCCTGAAATTGGTCCCTTCCTGTCAGAGCTGGCCCTGAGTCTTATGTAAACTGAGACGGGAGGGCCAGCAGAGAACTAAGCAGCTTCTGCCAACTTCGCTAAAGAAAAGTCTCGGGAGTTCCAGAACTCTTAGGCTGCGTTCACAAGGACATTCCTGTCAAAAACGGATCTCGCTCCACTGATTTCAATGGACAATGTGTGAAAAACATGCCTTGTTATCCAGTTTCGACTGAATGTTCAGTGCTAAGGACATCTTGGGCAGCCATGAATTGTTCATTTGTCTCGGCACTGCATACAAAACCTCTACAGAACATTAAAATAACTACCAATGAACATAAAGATGCTGAAATGTAACAAGTGTGTCTTGTTCTCGGTCTATTTTGGATAGAAGAACACAGGGTACCACTTTACAGTGAGACTACACTTATAAAGGGCTTATAAATCATTTATAATCAGCTTGTTGATTAGGTTGTAGACTGTTTATGAATCATTAATAAGCAGTTATTACAGTTGTTATACATTGATGCAGGCTGACAGTTGTTATAACTGCTTATTAATGATTTGTAAACTGTCAACAACCTAAATAACAACCTGATTATAATTAATTTATAAACCCTTTGTGACGGTAGTCTTATTGTAAAGTTTTAATAAATACAGTAAGAAGGTTTGGTTCCGGACTTTCTGCTGCTGCCAGACACTGTATGGAGGTTTTAATTTAATTAATGTAATGAGGGACTGATTAGTTGAAGCAGGGATGCTGGACGGTATCTTTAAATACTGAGTTCTCTTGAAGAGAAGCTTGGAAATTGTTTAGCCTACAAACACAATATACTGCTATAGCTGTGCAATCACTTGCTGTAATAAAGCTGGGATTTCAGGGGGTCACCACTGGCCACTTTAATTGATATATATCGTTTGGGGTCCTTTATGGAAATATTTATGTGTTCTTGAGAGGACGGTTTAATAGAATTTCTTACAGCACTCAAGAGTTCCATTCAGCACAACACCCCGAAACAACACGGATTTTCCATAATTCACATCATCGGCCCTCAAGGCATCAGAATGAAGGGACTTGTTTTTAATCAAGGGGAACTTTTTTCTGTTAGGTTTGGTTTAAATGCGTTAAAGCGTTCAATGCATAAACACAGACGGAGAGATGAGAATGGATTTTTAACTAAATCTGCTAATGGACCTTCATTTCAGCTATTCAGTTCTAATCTGATTCACCACCAGTGACTTTTAAGGTCAGGAAAATGCACTTTATGGGCCAAATGTGGCGTCTGTCACTGGATTTAAGGAAACCAAGAGCAGCTTTGGCCAGAAAAGGTTAGTGGTAAAATGCTGATAAATGGTAGGAAGTATTTTTAGGCCAGACAGAGAGAGAGAGAGAGAGACAGAGAGAGACAGAGAGAGACAGAAAGAGAGAGACAGAAAGAGAGAGACAGAGAGAGAGAGACAGAGAGACAGAGAGAAAGAGAAAGGAAGAGAGGGAGAGAGAAAGAGAAAGGAAGAGAGGGAGAGAGAGAGAGACAGAGAGAGACAGAGAGAGAGAGACAGAGAGAGAGAGACAGAGAGAGAGAGACAGAGAGAGAG
>JBBIGA010000001.1:8897412-8909720 GCA_037576975.1 Alestes dentex
CACATTATGGCAAGAACCACTTAACTAAGTAAAAAAACAACAGTCCATCATTACCTTATTACAAAACATATTCTCTTTTATTGTTTACTGCATAATTCTGTGTGTTGCTTCATCATTTTGTTTGTTTTCAATATTAATCTACAATGTAGAAAATGTAGAACAGTGTAGAACAAAGAAAACACACTGAATCAGAAGGTGTGTCCAAATTTTGACTGATAGTGTATGTCATATTAAGTCATGCAATTTTGAGAAAGACACATTAGTGCATGTGAACCAAACCAACTTTTTCTGTCATGTTTACTAGTACCAAAGTACATTAACCTAAAAAAAACTCCCTTGGGGGGAGGGGCTGTGAGGGTTCTCCCAGTTCTCTGCCCAGTTTCGTTTTCTCCAGTTCCACAAGCTGGGAATCCCCCGTTGCAATACTCCCAACATTTGGAGGGTGAATGTTTTCTCCAGTTCACATGAAACTCAGTTCACATGAAACCAGGGCACCTCGTCTTTTCAAGCTACCCCTAACAAATCTAGGCAGCGGGTGGCCTAGTAGTTAGGGAGTTGGCCCTGTGATCAGAAGGTTCTGGGTTTGAATCCCAGGACTGCCAGCAGCACCACTGAGGTATCCTTGAGTAAGGTACCGTCCCCGCACACTGCTCCCCGGGCACTGTGTTCCTGACTGCCTGCTGCTTCACTTGGTGAATGTGTTTAATGGGTTTAATGTGTTAAATGTGTTAAATGGGTTTAATGCGTTAAACAGGTTAAATGACTTAAATAAGTAAAGTGTGGAGAAAGAATTTTGTGCAGTTCTCACTGTGTGCTGTGATGTGTTCACATATGACACTTTACATCATTGAACGGTGTAACACACTTGGAGCAGAGGCCAATTCTATAATTCTATTCTATTTTCTAATTCTGTATTCTATAACACCAGCTGACATGGGGAGAGGGAGGACCCTCACAGACAGTGAAGCCAGCTGAGCTCTCTTGGACTCCTGGCCTTGGATTGCTGAGGCATAATGAATCAGAGGATTTCCACCTACTGGATGTCTTTTGAATTGCGGTGACAAATGCTTAAAATTATAGTTGCATTTTTAAGTATGAGTTTGAATAGAGTTGTTCCCAGCGAACGTTTGTGGATGCCCTTAGCTCTTTTAGGAATCCACATTTGGGCACTATCTAGGCATTGCACCAAATTTCCTCACGGTCCCAAACATATTGAATGAACCAGGCCTCCAGCGCTTCATGTTCGGCGCCTGTTCAAGCAGAGCAGAGTATTGCACACAGCCCTGCCTGAGCGGTGCGATGATAAATGGGTATTTCCTGATTCCTGTGATGAATGCCTCTTCCACACAAAGCAGGAGACACTGCTTTCCTCTTTAATATCCTGTTTTTACACCAATACTGTCTTTGTCTGGGAGATCAACAGGTTTTGCCACACACACACACACACTAAACCCGCTGTAAGAGAAGTGTGTATCCCAAGGCTGAGATAGGACGGAGAGGTTCAGATTTTTTCTCCTGGATCTTTGGAGCTGGAATGGTCGTAGGATGTTTTCAAGCTGAACTGTGTGGTTTCCTCTTTGGCTCTCCTAGTGAGAGAACATGCTGTAAATTTATTTCAGAAAGATGTGGCTGTATTGCCGCATGCTCCGTTTTGTTGATGTCCTTCCTCCAGAGCGGTGAGGGGGCAGAACAGGACCAGTTGCTGTGGAGAAGGTGCTTCTTTATTTGGGTTGGGAGGCCGAACAGCTGCTGTTTGATATGTATAAAACAAAACAGTAGCGAGACGAGCCTCGACAGTGAATACACCTTCCATGCACATTAACGAACGGGGATTTGGACGGATAGAGGGGCGAATGCCACAATTCACACACACAATTCTAATCAGTCTGCTCAGCCTTCCTGGAATATGTTTGTTTTTGTGTAGCAGCCACTGGTTGTGGCAGCCTTGAAGTTTAATATTCAGATGAATTCAAACCAACCCCTAAACCATGTTGGTAAAGAGAGTGAACTAGACTGCATTTCCACAGGGAAAATGCAAAGTATGCTTGCTCAAATGCAGAACACAGCATTAGCGTTAGCATTAGCATTAACGTCAGTGTTAGCATTAGCATAGCATTAGTATTAGCATTAGCATAACATTAGCATTAGCATAACATTAGCGTTAGCTTTGTTAACATTAGCATAGCATTAGCGTTAGCATTAACATAAACAAAACATTAGCATAGCATTAGCGTTAGCATACCAGTAGTATGTGTCCCAATACTTTTGGCCACATAGTTTTGTGAGACAGCTCTGTCCCAATACTTTTGGCCATATTGTTCAGTTAAACAGGTGTGTCATTGAGGGTGTGGCCGGAGGTCTCATAAGAAGTTCGGTCACTGTATGGAGCCTGAAAGTTTCTTCTTCTGAAACTGCATTCATTTCAAAGGGGTGAAAAATGAATGGAAGTGAATGGGGGGAAAAAAGGGATGAGCGAAAGACAAGGAAAAGACGAGTGCAGGTCATCACCGACCGCATTTGTGTGTTGGGGAAGTTGGCCTGAGGTATCACATGAAGTTTGGTGGGTTTCGGACGAAGCGTGTCCGAGTAGGACAATCTGAAAGTTCGTTTTCGCCGGAAAAACGAGAATAATGAACGAACGACAAGACGTAGCAAAAAGCTATGAACAAGCCCGCTATTCCAGATCGGCCCCGACGTTTCAGAGTTGGAACGGTGTCTCTATCTCGAAAGCCCTGGGAGGAGTAGGGGGCCAAAATATGGGTGAATGGAAGAATAATACTAAAGATAAAACTTAAGAAGAACAATAGCACACGAATAAAGGGAGTGGTAATATGAACAATCTTTCTTATCTCAAACTACACATTCAAATCGCAGCTGGATCTCGGTTTGCTCTGGGTCTTTTACACATAAACATCCGATCCCAGTGCTTTAAACAGAGTGATTCTGAAGGTAAACATTCTTTCAGCATGTGTTCGAGACTCGTGTCTCACCGCTGCATCTGCTGCCACTAATAAAGTCCCTCAACAGGTCTTTTGAGACACTAACGCAAATTTACCCCCTCCTTTAAAAGGCAAAAACAAGGGAAAAATGCAATAAGAGCTCAAATTGTACTTTCTTTAATCAAATGGAATGTGCAGTCAGCCACACTTGTAATCTCTCCACACACTTTTTAATGCACTTTTTTATCCTTCCTCATTGTGCATGGCCCTCACCTTAAATGCATATGCATAAGGGAGAACTGCAGATTCCAGCTCACGCAGAAGACGTGAGCAGAATAAGCGATTTACAGTAAAGCCAGAAATTCGCAGGTGCTCTTGTGAAAAAAAAAAAAACGCCAATTTGTGATGTGGTTAAAAAAATACCTATAATTGCCTATTTCAATAGCCTTAACCCTAAATATGCCCTAAAATATGCTCCCAAAACACTTTAATTTTCACCAGACACAAATTTCAGCTCAGCTTAATACACTGTTCTCTGCGATGACGAGATGCTCCACGCTGAAACTGTTCTGATGCTGAATTCTGGACTGCAGCTGCGTCACAGGGCAGCAGCCAATCAGCAGCAAGGAGAAATAAATAACGTTCTCGGATTGGCTACTTTCAAACCTCCCGCCTCTGAGTACAGCGGTGTTTCACCATCCCAAGACGCCTTTCTTTGTGTTTCTCTCCACAGTACCAAAACATTTATAGTTATTTTTTTATATGGAAATGTGGCTGAATTCACATTAATGTCACAAAATTAGTAAATTATATGTTTCTTAATAATTTAGCACTAAAATGCATGAAAATTATATGCTGCCACGAAAAAAGCTGTGACGGAAACTGCAGATATCCTCAACATTTTTTTTAACTTTAGTGACGTCCGGGCCTCATCTGCCACACCCCCTCGTCCTTCTGCTGGGTTGTTTAGGTTTGGGCGCAGTGCTTAGCAACCCAGCACGAGGACGAGGGGTGTGGCAGACGAGGCCCAGACGTCACAAAAGTAAAAAAATGCAGAGGATATCTGCAGTTTCTGCGTTAGTGCGGGGGTTTCAGCCAACAATTATTAGTCCGGTTATCAGAAGATAAAAAAAAATCCGCGTTGGACTGGAACCAGGACTGCTGAGCCACGTTAAAGTGGGGGGTTATTGTATATCAGCCTGGACACCCCATACCAAAACCAGCAGCATTAATATGGAGTTAGCGCCCCATTTCTGGCTATAAATGACTCCACTCCTATGGGAGGGCTTGTGGGATCTATGGGAATTTGTACCCATTCAGTCAAAAGAGCATTTGTGAGGTCAGGCAGTGGTGTTGGACAAGAAGGCCCAGACGCTTCCACTTCACAATGATAGCACATATCGTTGACCTGAGCAGATCTAGCAGAGTGGGGCAGAAATATCAGTTGACCTGTGGTAATGGTGGCATCCTATAACAGCGCTACATTTTACTGAGCTCTTCAGTACTAATCTCTATACTGCTATCGTTTGTCTAGAGAGATTGCACGACTATGTGCTGGATTCCATAACCCTGTTAGAAATGGGGGTGGTTGAAACTGATTTCTTGAACAAAAGGCAGTTTGTGACCCATTTTAAATAAATATCTTTACGTTATGAGCATCAAGGGATCAATATTTTAACCAAAACGGGTAGATTAAACAGCAGAATAGACACTTGTGTTTCTCCTAAAGGGAAAAAGCACATCAGCTCCTACCCCCTCCCCAACCATACACTGCTCCATGGATGCTTGTGGTCTTAAGTAAAGGGCAGCTTATTCTCAGCCACGCTGATGAGAATCCTTCATCTTTTAGCGAAATTATGAAAACATTACATGTTGGGAACCTTACAGCTTATAAAAAGGTTTTCAGAGAACTTAACTCTAGTCTTGCTCTACATAAAATACTTAACAGAACTGAATAGTTCTGCTTTTCCGCCCTAATTCACTTTAAATCCCAACCAAGAGACACTGTGAGCCAAGATACATACCACTGTTTTATGTTCATTGTGCAGATGTTGTAAATGTTGACTGATAAGTGCAAGATCTATTGTTTATTACTTGTTTACACACGGCCCTACCTCTTGGCACAGGACTTGGAGCAAAAGCGCTTGGAGCGTGGAAATGTTTGGGCAGTGCCTTTCCTCTTGCAGAACTGGCACTGCAGCACCAGCCTGTGTCCTCCTCCCACACCATCTGCAGAGAGATGACATAGGGCATGTTCACACTTTCAGCATTTCAAGTCACCTCACACTGCAGAGTCACAGTTCTCAGTGCATGTATGAGCACGTCTAACTAACTCACACCCCTCTAAATCAGGGGTGTGGAACTCCGGTCCTGGAGGGACGTTTTGGTGATTTCCCTGGTCAGAAACACCTGGTTCACCTCGCCAGTTGATTGCCAGGTTTGGTGAACGTGTTTGAGTAGGAGAACCATCAAACTGTGATGGACACCGGCCCTCCAGGACCGGAGTTTGACACCCCTGCTCTAAACGCTCTCAAGAACTAACCGAAACAACCCAAACCACCTCTTGAGTTTGTTTGTGGCTTGTCTGATTCGTGCACTGTCAAAAGAAAGCAGACTGGTCCTTACACACTCCCACAGCCAGCCCTACAGCTCTTAACAATCTTCCCAGCATGAAGGCTGCTTGTGTGTTGAAGAGACCACAGCTCAAACGTTTTAAAGCAATACGCCACCGCAGCCTGTGTGTTTTGACTGAGGTCAAAGGGTGAATGCTGCACACACATGCAACACTATGTTAATCCCTCCACCAACACTTACATCACTGTAACGGAGACTTAAGGGGATTAGTGCTTTCATAAAATGGCATCAGCTGTCGAGTGCAAAAGTTTACATACTCCAGGTCAAATAACATGATTTGTTGTTTTTCTAAGTGAGAATATGTGCACAACACACTTCTGCACAATTTAATGCACAGCTGCAAACCATATTAACACCCTGGAAAAAGTAAAACAGAAAATCTGGCCTGTGTAGAAGTTATGGCACATTTTATAGTCTTCCAATATGCAAATAAATAGAAAGTGTGCACTAAAATTAGCAAAAAGCCAATTTAACTTTTTTTTCCTTTAGAGGATGTTAACTTGTGTTAACAACAAAACATGTCATATGATTATCCACATGCAAACTGTTTGGACCCATCTAAAAAAAGTGTAACACAGTATAATAAATACAATGTTTAATAAAAAATAAACATTTACAACAGAAATGATTTCATGAATATTGGTAACTGTTTAAAGTTTTTTTAAACTTTTTTCTATGGATTCAAATGTGACTCAGCCAGTCAGATTATATTTGATGAACTAAAGCCACGCTACCCATAATTAGGCACCCAGGTGGGATCTAAAGTTGCAGGCAGTTGCAGTGTGAATAACAACTGGTCTTAGATCTCTTCAGAGCTAAAGAGGGCCCTTTTAAACTTTGTTTACACTGTGAACACAAAAACACTTTTGCAGCTGGTCTCTCTCAGGTTTACTTTCACAGAACAGAGCTCATTTGAAAAACACTGCATGTGAAAACACTCAGGGCCCGTTCTCTCACAGCACAGCAGTTCATATACAACCCCAGTTCCACACAGATCTTAGAACTTGCGAACACCCAAAATAGTCCACACAGCTCTCTTAAAGAGTTGAAAAGTTTTTTTACATCTGCTTCTTTTGTTTCCCCCTAGAGCTCATGTAAGGCTAAGGCTAATGTAACTAACATAGAACAATATAAATCAAAAACCAATCATGTGGAAACTGCATCCCTAAAAATCACATGCTTGCCTCATGCTGGAATGTCAAATGAGGGGTTGTTGATTTTGGATTTTGGCAAAGCCAACAATCCACCATATAAACAAATACAGCCCCTCCCCAGTGTTTTCTCAAAGGTCTTGTTCCCAAAACACAGCCATGAACACTGGCAAAGACTCCTCTTAGGACTGCTGGTTCCGAATCAGTTGTTTGGTTGTTGAACTTTATTAGCTCAAGATGTTCTGCACAATATAACTACCTGTCTAGCAGATCAAGGTCTGCATCACTTTTCACGTCTTTCAGTTCCCTTCGTGTTGAAACCATAGCAACATTCTCCTTGTTGTCAATATCTCATTTATTTATTTCTCTTGCCTGACGATGCTATCATAACCAGCAGCAGAAATAGCAACAATGGTGTTATTGTCTCTCACATTATTTTTATAAGAACTAACGATGAAAAGGTCTAGGTCTTTTCCAAACTCAGCTGGATTACGATATGATTTCCCAACATGTGCTATGGGATATGCAAAGAAGCAAATCTCATCTACATCTATCAACAATCTTAAACAGTTATAATGTGTAAACTCAGAAAATAGTAAATTTGTCCTATATATGCTGTTAGAATATCCCGTTACAGAAAGACAGGTCTCTACTGGTGCATGGTACCCACTGTTTGTGACCCCTGTCTCATCATCCGAGTCAGTGGAGTCTTCTGGGGGTTCTGAGGTGGCGGGAAATAAGTCCGGGCTGCTCACTCCGTTCACTCCTGAGCCACAATGTGGATCCACCATTAGTGATGACCGGTTCACCTGGGGAATATGAGTTACAGTCATATAAGTAAAGATGCACCAAAAAAACTGAAGGTGTGATAACTAAACAATGTAAGAAATTCTATCAAAATAATCTGATTTGGGACATGGTGAAATTTGAAATATCATGCATTTTGAGGGCAAATATTCACACCCCTAGTAAGGAGGGTATAACCAGTTATACCTAACAAACCTAAGAGCAGATTACAACAAGCGTAAACTGCATAGCACTGACAAATCTTCATTACTCATGTGCTGTTGTTCATAAACTTGAGAATAAGTGAGGACTGATCAGTATGCTGCTGTGTGGTGTACCGGGAATGGCTCCAGTCCTTCCTGAATGATGAAACCCTCCACCAGGTGGGTGAGGATAAGTGGTTTGGCTCTGTCTGGACAGTGCTGCATTTCTGCTGGTCCCGTGTGGCTGGACGAAGGCCTCTGAGCGGGCGGTCGGTCCAACACGGCCTGAAATTTGGGAGGAGAGCTGCAGCTGGCTGGGGACACTTCTGATGGTCGCATCACAGAGGACTGGACTGGTGACAGGTCAGAGGACAGGCTGGATATAGCTAAAGAGACAGTACGCTGAGATTTAAAAAAAAGTTTAACAGCTTCTTCATTGACCCTTTTCAAACCCCCCACTGTATACACACTTTCACATTCTTACATTTTCAACCAATACCACAGTTTTGAAAGTGAATGGAGACATTTTGTCTGGATTCAAATCTGAAGAACAACTGTGCACTCTTGTTTTGGCAGGAGAGATTCTTTACGTTTAACTTTTTAACCACAGTTTTGAAGTTAATAATAACGGGAGAAAATGTCTTAAGTGCAGACTTAAACCTATTTACAAAGAATGTAATTGTTATAAGAATGTAACTGTGGCATACATGTAATTCACTACATAACTGTGGAAATAACGATGAAATGTAAATAACTATGTAACACACACTGATTGCATTGCAAAACGTAAGTAACAACTCTATACTTGTAACTCCTTGCCTTCATAGGAAGCACAGCGAACAAGTGACAGCCACTCATTTTACACGTGAGGTCTCAAGCTAAAAGGTCTGTGGTATGTTTACATTTAAACTTGACACACAGACGTGATGGTTAGACACCCTGAAAGCTCTGCAATATAATATTCTACAGTGGAACGCTAACTTGCAGTTAAAGCAAGGTCTAGGGCAGTCTAAATACTGGGACCCTATGAACATTTGCATGCCTTACTTCATCTGTCACACCTCATTTAGCTCACTGACAAAAAAAACATGCTCCTCATGTGCCCAGTCAGGTGTATTGCAGCAAGGAAAACACAAAATGTGCACAGCATGACTGACATACCAATGATAAAAGGGTTAAAACCACAAACAGCATTTTAACTGTCCGGTTTTACATGATAAAAGATATGATCGCGATACAGTTCCTGGTTAAGGCTTCCGGAAAGTTCAGCTGGTTTATTGCAGAAGCCAGATGCTCCTTATGTACCTGAGTGATTGTCTGAGTGAGTGGACATGTCCTCACACATGTCCTCTCGTTCAGCAGGCGATGCTACAACTGAAGCAGAGTGTGTTTCTGACTTCTGAGACAGCTTAGTCTGCCCCTCGCCCTTTGACTCCTCTGTGTGGATTGCCATCCTCTTACAGACCTGTGAGAGGACAGCAAAAAAGGGCAGAATTTCTTTTAGACTTTTCTATTAACACATAAATATTCAATTATCATCAATCAACTGATTAAAAGGTATTTTAGTACATTTACAATACATGTCCAGCTTGACTAACCATGGGCTTGTCCACAGCTTCTCCAGCCAGCGGAGCGACAGTGACACTTTGCACGGTTTGGTTTTGTTCCACGCTTTTTGTTTGGGATGCTGAGAGTTTAAGATCTTGGGGAGCTTCCTCTATTCCATCTGCCTGTTTCTTCTTCTCCTTGCAGTTTTTCAGCTCCTTGGATGCGTCCACAGTGTACGAGGGGCTTTGGGAGGCGAGGGGAGACTGTGGGGGTGCTGAGGAGTTACTGTTAGTGGACACGAGGGGGAGGATTGGAGAGGGCGGAGAGGCTCTCTGTGGGGAGGCCAGCCGGGGTACGGTGCTGATGAGTGGGGCGGCTGGCGTCTGCCTGGAGGGAGACAGCTGCACCAGCTGAGAGTTTGAAGTCTGTGGTGACTGGACAGGGCACTCCGGTTTAGCCATTACTGGTGAAACCAGAGGCTTTGAATGGACAAGATCGTGGGGGGGAGACTTGGTGGTTGCCTTTGGCTGGCCATTCGTGGTGCACTGGGCAGAGGCAGATGACAGTGCGATCCTCAGTAGCTGCTTGGTAGCCAACAAGGAGCCTCCTGGAGAAGAGGGGCTGAGGGGCAGGGTCATGGTGGGCGGTGTAAGGTGGGATCTGCTGGGTGTGGGGACCGTGATGGCCACAGGAGACCCCTGTGATGACCCACTCTGAGAAGGCTGGGTGGATGGGCAGCGCTTCAGCTCAGGAAGAGGCTTCTTTGGTGCGGTCGGCGAGGAAGAGGGGTGCATCTGCCTCTGAGGGAATGGATGTTGGGGGATGCTGATCTGGGTATGGGGTCTCTTCAGGTTGCCGCTGCTGGTTGGACTCTGCTTGGCCATGGCATGGGACTGGGCTGGGGCGTATAGGGCTGGGAACACAGACAGACATTTTAGAATTCTAGTCACAACAGAGAAAATACATAGTACATTTTCACTTTGTCGTTTTGTCAGCGGTGCTTACAGGAAGCCACATATAGAACAGTTCAAACTTATAGAATATATAGCTTCAAACTTTTAAAAATGGACTCATGCATGTCTTTTATGAGGTAAAGCATTATCCAGTAAATTGTTAGGTTAAAGTTAATGCAGACTTTAGGTTAATACAGCAAAGTTTTAGAACCTTCAAAAGGTCATGCTTAGAGCTTGATATAGTATGCAGGCACTGTTAAACTTGAAAAATGTGTAAAAAAAAAAAAGTACAAATTAGAGTGTATTAACACACGCCTGAAATCTTAACCTTATGTGGCATTTTAGAATGAAGCTCTAAACACCTTTCTGTTCGTGAGCACACCATACTTACAGGGAAATGACTTACATGGAGGCGGGACTGTAAGGTGGCGTACAGGTGGAGCTTTGGGTGTCAGTGTAGGCGGGTGAGGGGTCGTGCCGTCTGCCTTGGTTTGTGCCTCTTTTCCAGAAGCCGATGGGCTTGGCCTCAGAGTGAAAGTAGGAGCCCTCGGGCGGGACAGGGTCGGGGGCTGGCGAGGGGCAGCAGACTTGAGCGGGAGGTTTGGGGGGATGGTCAGAGTGCCGGGAGGAGGGGGGCGGAGCGTCAAGCTCTGGAGCTGGAACCCAACACAGAGAGAACAGGGAGCTGATGTTCGACCATAGTCACAGCTATGATCAAGTACTGAGCTACGTTTGGAAACATCAACAGACTCATTTGTGCTAGCATGAAGAAAAGCTGATTTCGCCGATTTCTTGCTCCTTCTCTAGGAGATCTACTTTCCTACCATGTTTAATTCCGACCTTCATCTAACATGCTGCGCTTTACTCTTCCGTAACAATCCAGCCAATCAGGGACTTCTCAGGAAGATTTCTCAGGAAAGTACATCTCCAGAACCAGATTTTGTGACCACTGCTCTATAATACCATATATACTGTATGGATACCACATTTATCATTCAAAGTAATTTTAATTTATTATTTTTTAAAATGCATAATCAATATTAATAAGCAATCATGACAGCCCTAACAATATCACATAAGAAACATTACAATGTGTGCATTTGTGCTGAAAATGAATTTGTACACAATGGGATGGTTTTAGACAAAATCAAGTGAAGGGCTCACCTGTGAAGAGGGAAATTGGGGTGAAGAGGAGGAGGGAGAGGAGGAAGTAGAGGAGGAGGAGGAGGAGGAGAGGACAGGTGCATCAGGTCGCACTGCAGACGTTAGAATCAACTGCCAGAGCAGACATATAGAGATGAAGAAGATGAGACAGTAGGGAGGGGTAAAGAGAAGCTTCAAGAACCTACAAGAATTAGAAGCCTGTCATTTCCCACGTGTTTAGATGCATCTGAGTGGGTGTGAGGGTGAGTTTCACAGTAAATGAAACGTGTTTGATGTGGTAAAGAGGAACCTTTCCGGCTTGAAAACCTGTTTTTGTGCAACAGCAGGCCTTCATCAGACCCCTACTTGTGAGCTTTTTAAAATCAGCTCTGCAGACAACAATAAGAACCAAAAAATACTTGTTACTCTTCCAACATTTAATTTTCTGTTTACATATGCCCCTCTTTTTCTCCCCTTCTGAAAGCGAAGGCACTAAACTGCTCAGAGCTGTGGAAGTAACATCTCACTTGAAATGACACGAAGAAGTGGTGCTAGGAAGCACAGCAAGAGTGGGAGGAACAGACGAGAAAGTAGCTCTTTCAAACAGTCTGGCCTCGGAAACCAAAGTTTCCATTCACTTTTCAGAAGTGACACTACAGACAACACACTGTACAACAGAATTACTGCCACTGAACTATTGCCAACCATGCTGAACCACACCAACCATGCTGAACCACACCAACCATGCTGGACTACACCAACCATGCTGAACTACACCAACCATGCTGGACTACACCAGTCATGCTGGACTACACCGACCATGCTGGACTACACCAACCATGCTGAACTACACCAACCATGCTGAACTACACCGACCATGCTGAACCACACCAACCATGCTGAACCACACCAACCATGCTGGACTACACCAACCATGCTGAACTACACCAA
>JBBIGA010000001.1:8909820-8926535 GCA_037576975.1 Alestes dentex
ACACACACACACACACACACACACACACACACACACACACACACACACACACACACACACACACACACATATATGCACATTTACATATGAGAGATGGTAAGCATACGCGGTTATTTGAATAATTGGAATAATAAGTTACTTAAATTTATTATGACTGGTTTTTACATCATGATGTTTCACTGAAACTGGTAGCTGTCCCATCCCTACCCCTGAACAATACAATGACGTGGTTATCTAAAGGGAGTTGGGGAGCCAAGTTACAGTACAAGTCAGCGCTGGATGTAACGGGATCATTCTGTATGCAAATCGGGAATTTGCCGAAACAGCCCTCGGCTTCCCCAAGGGAGACAGATAAGGGAGGGCGCGAGGACCGTCGGGCTCTTGTGTTGCCACATACCGTTTTCTGAGTCTGCTGCGATGATGAAACAGCAGTCGAGAAAGCCGGAGCCAGTCTGTCCCCAAACAGATTGACCTGATGGGAAAAGACTGAAAATCAAAATCCACACAGACAAACACGCCTCTTTGATCCTGCCCAAAGTGTTGCACCGAAAATGAGATACACTCACCGAAGAAACTGGAGGAAAACAACAAAATAAAATCCTTCAGAGAAATACACTGAAATACACAGGGATGGAATGAACCAGTGCCGGGTCAGCAGTGAGGCCACAGAGTGATGGAATGAAACACACAGAGCACAACTGCCCTGAAAGCTGGCAAAATTAGGAAGGCGCAGACACAAAGGTAATTAAAATGTGGAGATGCACAGGATGCTGAACAACAACGAAAACAGCACCTACACCTCGAATTTTAGCATTTGCTTTTGCTCCCCCAGATTTTAAAGTCCCTCTAAACTTTATACTTAAATTCCGGAAAAAGGCTGAGGCCCCCACACCGAACATGTGGATTACAGAAATAACTACTACTCTACGTATCAGGTATAATTAGTAACTTTAACAGCACTAATTAGTACGAATACAATAAGTAAGGAAGGACATGAATTTATCATGACATATTATAAGTAAGTGCTAAGGATGAATGTTTAGTTGAGCAAGAGTAGCTCCACATACCACAGCTCCTTTTACTCCCTCCCATTTGAGTCCTCTAAACTGGTTAGAAGAGGACTAGCTAGCCAGCAGCTTACAGTTCCACACATCATGTCTGACAGGTTCTTAGACAGGACAGATGTAGCACAGATGTGTGACACCTTGGCAATTTTAAAGCCATGAGTTTTAACATTTATCTATTAACTCATAACGGCACTATCGAGACAAACAGTAAGCGAGGTGCGTGAGGTTAGTTTACTGTTACCATGTCGTAACAGCTTCACTGGCACATTTTAGTATATTGGACTTTAGTATTGGACTGTGACAGTCTGTAGTAACACAATCGATACGAAAAAACAACCCACATAAGTTTAATAAGTCATCCAAAGTCCTGTTTACAGTTGATTTAAAAACTGCATCCTGGATGATCAGATCACAAGTTGACAGTGGTAACTGCAATTGCAAAAAAATCACCAAGACGCACTGCGATCCGTTCACTCTCGTGGAGGGTGTCTAGGTTGCATGTGGCCACATACCTTTGGTAGAGTAAACACTGATGCATCCTGATGCATCCCTGACAAGGATATCACAGGAAAATACATCACAACACCAAGGCATGAAAAAATGGAGGGGGAGCACTAAAACGTTTGAAGCTAGAGTACCACAAAGCCACAGCCAAAAATAGCAAATATAAAAAAGTACGGGATAACATTTTACAACACACGTGATCAGCTAGACACCATGGAGACAAATGATGTACACAGGTGATTGTCAGTAGCCCAACATTTTAAACCCAAGTGTAAACAAGGTCCAAGAGAAGTGCAGGGGGCTTTGAGAGTAAGTAAAAAAAAAAAAAGTAGCAAACATCTAGTTTTCACATCATCACATGCAAAGGAACATAGTCCAAATTCTACCTCTATAGAGAAGAACTGAAACCTATTGACTAAAACTTTTGACCAAAACTGAAAACTAGTACAAGAAAAGGAAAACTAGTACAAGAAAAATTCACCAACGCACAAGGACAGGATGGTGGGGACAAAGACCACAGAGAGTGTTGAGGGGACAGAAGGTGCCAAGTGGTCTGGAGGTGTGTATGAACCAGGTCACTGAAGGAGACAGTTACCTGAACAACCTTCCTGTCCGTAGGTGGAGGCTGATTGTGGAAGGTGGTGACCGCTGTAAGTGCCGGGGTGCTTTTCGGAGTGCCATTGGCTTGTTGGGAAGAATTCACCGTGGAGGTGGTAGTGGTGTTGATGGTGGTGATAGTAGTAGTGGTGGTGGTGGTGGTCGTTGCATTGTTGCTTGCAGTCTTAGAGGGCTCGGATTTAGCTTGAGGCTCCTTGTCCATTGCTCCGCACTGTCTAGCTGGACACTGGAAGCTGAAATCAGATGGAAAAAGTGTCTGTTGTCATGCAAACGAATTACAATTAAAGTGATAGTTTTGTAAAATATCAGACACAATTTGAGTCAAGGGTTTGGTTAGACTGGCCTCTGCTTCAAAACCCAAGTTGTACTACATTTAAAATAAAGTAAAAAATGTGTGCATTTGACTTTTTGCAATATATTTTAATACTGTATCTTTCAAACAGTTAATTCTGTGTCCCCTCTGATTTTTACTATAGCAGTGCACCATTTACCTATGAATGGATCAAGGCTAATTTGAACATTTATCCTTAGTCTGCCGTCCAATATTTTCATTACAATGAGCATTACAGTAAAAAGCAAACATACGCTAATTAAAATTTGTAACATAATCCATATCTCTTGCCCATAAATATCCAAAACCATGTTCTGTAAGCCTTTACTAGGACCCTAATTGAAATAGGTTTTGCCAATTAATATGCACAGAACCCTGATTTGTCAGTCTTGAAAAAAATAACTTAGCATTTCATTAAACCTTTAATGACTCCCAATTAGGCTTATCTCATTTGTGCCGTCTACGGCATGAATGACTGAGACAGCCGAGTGGCAAAACTGTTCATTCCATCCGTGTAAATGTGAAGAGGGCGCCCCTTTTCTGTTTTCCACACAGACTAAAAAAGTGAACTTTGATGTAGAGCAGAGAAAGACGCTCCGGCATAGGAACAGATCAGTTAATGGCTGTGCGAAGTGAGCGAAGAGGAAATGAATGAGTGGGTTTTAAATAAATAGGGTGAAGGGTTAGCCATTCAGCTTCTGGAACAAAGCAGCAGATACTAATTATTAACTGCAGTTCATCTTATTCTTCTAGTGCAGTTAAGAGAAAGGGAGAAATTTCATTGAAAAACACATTTTTTTTGCAGCTGTATGAGTGAACAGAATAATCTTCAGCAGAATGGATTCATTACTTTCTATAATTCTTTAGTTGGTTCATCAGGTGGATGGAGGATTCACATGAACCTGAAAACCATGCGATTCTCACTGAGTGAACATGGCTGGCAACTTTCATCGTGAAAGTTAGTACGTAACTTTGATGGCACTTATAAGTATAAATACAACACGCGCAGGACAGCAAAAACTAAAAAAGGACATGTTTTGAAAATGACATACTGAGGTGGATATAATAACAACAATGGTAATAATAATATTATCATTAATATTATTGTTAATATAATTTGGGCATAAACAAAGTGAGAGGGCACACATGAACAAATGACAGGAAAAATAAATGAGACACTTACAGTCCAGCAAAGTTATGATGTCTCAAGCGGACAAAAACATGATTCAGCAATTCACACACTCAGTTTACCAGGCTTCATTATGCCCTCTGTGTAAAGAAACGTGTACTTGTTCATTGTAGTGATGAAACTTGTGATGTTCTCCGAAAAGCATTTCATGACACATTGTGCCATAATTTATCACAATGACAATAATCTTCCAAATATCATCCAGCTCTAATTAGTCCTTTAATTAACAGTGTCCTATGGCTTGTCGCTTCAAAAGATTATCCAACAATGTTATTAATCACATTTCCCAATATTTATGTTCCTGACAAATCCATCAGAGAATTCAGACCCCTGAACAACTTTGGTGCAAGTCTGTGGTGTCTCCCCGCAGTTAAAAAAATAACTGAGCTATTGTCTCCAAAAGGAAGGGAGGAGGTGTTTTAGTAGGCCGACCTTTGTTGTAGTTTTCTGGACTTTTTGCAAATGCCTATTTAAATGAATCAAATCAATTACTCATGTCCGTTTGCTGGGGGTAAACTTGTAAAAAATGTTTCAGAGTTTCCAAATGCCTCATTCACTACACTGTAGCCTGTTAAACAGACCATCTGAAATTCCTTGTTGTTGTGATGTTACAAAAACTAGGCTTTTACAAATATGACTAGTCAGAAATTAAGCTCCACCCATTTACACTCAAGTTATAAATAAGTAACAATAAAGGGCAGCCATTCAGAACGAAGAGCATTTATGTCTGACAGCATTAAAGGCACGGTACCAAAAACAGCCTGTTTTGGGGATCAAAAGAGGGGGTTGGAAAATGGAAATGAAATAAAAACCCAAAAATAATAAAGGACTTGGGCTCTTTAAAGTCAAATTCATTTTCAGCTCCTCTCTGTAAAATGACGTATGACTCTGATTCCACTATTTAACTAATGGAGTCAGAATCATGTCTGTAGGTCACAGCACACAATAAACCACGTGTAACTGCATGTACCACTTTTACACGTCTTTAAATGTGTTTTGAGCCTTGATTTTCTTGCAAAACCGGTATAAAACAACATTTTAGGAAGCCAGGGAGCGTATTCTTAAGCATTTCATGTAATAACGTTATGTGAGGCGTCTTTCAGAAACATATCAAACGCTTTAACCGTCTGGTTCCTATCACCACCACTGAGAACTGTTCTCATTCTGTTCTCACTCTCACTCTGTTTACATTGTAATGACTCAATTATGCAGATATTTGTGGTGCCTTATAACATCCTGCATGTACCACTGTTACATGTGTTTTTAAATGTGGTTTGAGCCCAGATTTTCTCACAAAACCAGCATAAAACAACATTTTAGGAAGCCAGGGAGTGTTTTCGTTATCATTTCATGTAATGTTATATGATATTGGTTCCAATATCGCCACCATTGTGAACTGCTCCAACTCGGTAAACTCACATCCACTCTCATTGATTCTCACTGACTGAATCAAGCAGATATTTTGATAAATCAGTTGTATTTTGTGACTGTGTGAGAATAAAGCGTGTAATAATGACATTATTGTATCATACGCAATAATTGCTTAGAACAGGGTCATAAACACTGAGTGAAGAGAGCTGGAAAGCTAGATTCAGCTGGACTAAAAAAGAATACACACACAAAAATTAGTTTTACTTTGGTGCCTTATAACGTCTTACACGTACCACATTTGCGTGTAGAGTAATGTGAGGTGGCTTTCAGAAGCTCCCATCCACTCTCACTATATTTTAATGTCTGAATGAAGCAGGTATTTTGACAAATCGGTTGTATTTTGTGACTGTGTGAGAATAAAGCGTGTAATAATGACATTACTGTCTCATATGCATTAATTATGCTTATAACAGGGTCATGAACACTGAGTGAAGGAAGCTGCAAATTTATATTCATCTGGACTAAACAAAACAAAGAACTACATTGTAATGACTGAAATAAGCAGAAAAAAAATCGTCTGTATTTTGTGACGGGGCAAGAATAAAGTGTGTAATAATGACATTAGTGTATCATATGCATTCATTCTGCTTAAAATAGGGTCATAAACACTGAGTGAAGGGAGCTGCAAAATTATGTATTTGGCTGGACTAAAAATTAAACTTGAAGGTGTCCTCATGTTGTTAGTCGCTTTGGATAAAAGCATCTGCCAAATGATTGTAAGGTAGTGTAATGTAAAACACAAAAAACACAAAAAAGTACATTTTAATGACAGGAATTTTAATAAATATGTTGTATTTTGTGACTGCGCGTGAATAAAGTGTGCAATAATGACATTATTGCATCATAAGCATAAATTCTGCTTATAATCTTGTTGTAAACACTGAGGGGAGTGAGCTGCAAAGTTGGATTCAGCTGGACTGAATAGGTTCGACCGTTCAAAAGAAACGATCCGGAGCGTCGATAGTATTTACATTAAGAATCCTCTATAATAGATAAAAAGAGGCTCTATAATAAATCATGAGAATCACTGAAACTAATGAAGCCTCCTTTTGTCTCGATCAGGAAGCTGTGCCCTAAGAGTCCAGATGCAGAGAAATCAGCACTGTTGTGTTGCATCGCCTGCTAAGCTAACCGCACATGCACGCACACACGCACACACACACACACACACACACAAACATACAACCGCAGCATAAAGAGAGCACGGTGCAGCAGCAGCAGCATCGCTGCCCAGCCGAGCAGGTGTCAAGAGTCATCTGAAATATCCCTGACCACACGGTCCAGCTCTATCTGTTATTTCAGGCCCTGACAGACGGCATTTGATTAAAAATATATAACGCAATCAAACGCAATTAATTAAAACTCTAACTGGCCCCCTCGGCTGTCAGTCAAATCTACCTGACAGTGATGACAAGCGGTCACGATTTTTTTAATTTTCTCTTTATTAAATAAAAAATGGGCGTGTGTGTATGTGCAGTGAAAGAACTCTACACCCATTTCTCTCTCTTTCTGTGGCTGCACTTCCTTCCAGGCATAAAGCAGAAGCATGCATTAAAAAAAGGTGTGTGTGCGCGCGCATACACACACACACACACACACACACACACACACACACACGCACACGCACACATACATGCACACAAAATGAAAGTCAGAAGAATAGGATGCACGGTGGTGGAGGAGAACAGGAGAACACAAGCCCTCTCTCCTCCCTCCCTCCCTCCCCCGGGCCGGTCCCGGACCGATCCCGAGCCCGAGCCCGAGCCCGAACCCGCCCCCCTAGCCCCCCCAGGACCGGAGGGGTTCGTCCCGCACCCACCTGTCCGCAGTCAGCAGGCCAGATCACCCATCTCACTCTGCCCGTCCACACACAGCCTCACAACCCCGTCATGTCCTAATGCGTCAAAGGTAAAAGTAGAGAGAGAGAAAAAAAAAACAAAAAAAAAAACAAACCGCTGTGCACAGAGAGCTCTTTATACTACAGCACCGCTCAGTGGACAGGAGGGCCTGAAGCTGAAGTTCCTTTCCATCTCTAGATCAACCTACACTGGACCTTACGAGGCAAATACAGGCTCCTTCCGTTACACCAACGGGAACTTGGCTTTACATTCATAGACTTTAATATGGAGTTGATGCCCCCTTTGCTGTTACAACAGCTTCCACTCTACTTTGAAGGCTGGAGTGCCTGTGGGAATTTGTGCCCATTTATGAGGTCTGGAAGAGAAAGCCTGGCAATATCCGTTCCAGTTCATCCCAAAGGTGTTGGATGGGGGTTAAGTTCAGGGCTCTGTTCTGGAAAGTTGGAAGCGCGACCCTCCGACTGCAGGGGCAGATCCCTAACCACCAGGCCACCAGCTGGACCTAATAAGACAAAACAGTCTTCCCTCATTACTGCTAGCAGTGCTAGTCCTAGAGCAAGACTGTCCAGCCCGTTTTTCCTGCTCTAACATCTCCCATTTCACCTCAGGAGGGGGTTGTTAATTTTTTTGTTCATTAGTATATGGAGAAACTGTTAAATGTGAAGGTGGTACATCAGGGCCATAAGTGTCCATAAGTGTAAACTTCAATACGTTCATTTCATAGGACTGAAATAATGACCTCCAAGATTTCTTGAGGCCACACAGAAGGAGGATGGTGAAAGCAGAGTCACTTGAAAAAGAAAGGTTTCTATTTCAGTATAATGCTAAAAATATTGGGGGGTGATGATAATTTTCTTTGCTGAGGTTAGGATTGATATTGCATATATAAATATATACATGCTATATTAGTTTGCTTATCAACAAGAACAATATTAGAAAGGTTTACATATGTTGCGCTTGAAGTTCTGAGAGCTAATTAGTCTATTAAAGGTGCCCTATCTAAAGGTAAGTGCATTCCTTTGAAAAAAAAATGCACTCGTTTTCACCTCATCCTGTGCTGCAAGTGGCTACTTGTGGAATAGACATGCTGCATATTTTCGAGTGGGTCGGTGTGGGCTTTCAATTGTGCACACACAGCTTGTATTCTAATCTCTAGGGAAAAGCATTACCAGTAGAATGAGATGTTCTGGACCAGCCACACATGAGCCTAAAGAGCTTTGGAGTGAAGTGACCATTCTGTCAAACGTGAACACACCACAGTGTGAACAGCACGAAATTCTTCCTCTGTGTTTAACCCATTTAACCCATTCACCAAGTGAAGCAGCAGGCAGCCAGGAAGACAGCGCCCAAGGAGCAGTGTGTGGGGATGGTACCTTGCTCAAGGGTACCTCACAGGTGCTTAGCAGTCTTGGGAATTGAACCCACGACTTCCTGATCGCAGGCCACCAGCCGGCCACCAGCCTAACCACTAGGCCACCAGCTGTGTTCTCTGGAGTGATGGAGCTCCATCTGATACCTGGAGATAAACTAATAATCCGAGATCAGTACCTGATCTCACCAGTGCTCTTGTGGCTTCAAACAGCCAAATCCTCACAGCAATATTATTATTATTATTATTATTATTATTATTAATTTTATATACATTACAGACAAGCAAACCATAGCATACAATTAATCATATAAATATAAATAAAAAGACAATAATATATATTCCATTAAATGTAATAGTGCAGTTTTGAAAATATATTGTATTTTCTCGCAGAGAAAACCTGATAAGTCTAATATGGGCATAACACCATATACAGTGATGGGAACTGGTTCCTCCTGAACACTGTACTATAAAAGAAAGAACAAGAAACTCCAGCGCAGTGAGAAATGAACGCCAGGGCTGTAATTTGTGTGCAAAATTCTTTTAAAAGTATTTTATGGATACTGATAATTTAACACTGGTGATCAATGTGACTTGCATCAGCTGATATACACTATATGGACAAAAGTATTTGGACGTCCGACCATTACACCAACAGGGACTTTAATGACATTACATTCAAATACATAGACTTTAATGTGGAGTTGGTCCCCCTTTGCAGCTATAACAGCTTCCACACTTCCTGGAAGACTTTCCACTAGATTTTAGAGTGTTTCTGTGGGAATTTGTGTCCATTCATTCTGTAGAGCATTTATTCTGTAGAGGCCAAGAACTGATGTTGAACGAGAAGGTCTGGCTCGCAATCTCCGTTCCAGTTAATCACAAAAATTGTTGGATGGGGTTGAGGTCAGGACTCTGTGTGGGCCAGTCCAGTTCTTCCAACCATGTCTCTGTGGACCTTTGTGCACTGGATTAGAAAAGGTTCTTCCCCAAAAATGTGTCCACAAAGCTGTCCAAAATGTCTTAGTATGCTGAAGCATTAAGATTGCCCTTCTCTAGAAGTAAGGGGCCACCTCAATTCAGTAGTTAAGAGGTGTGTCCCAAAACATTGGTCCATATGGTGTGTAAGTCCTCATTACGCTGCGTGCTACGTCGCTGTGCGTAACGCACGAGCTTTACCAGTTCTAAGAGGATCAGGTGGCCAGTAAAGCCGGAGACACAGAGACCCAGTCCATCGCGGTTCGAGGAGAAATTACCATCAGAGTCTTCGGCAAAGTCAGGAAAGTCAACAGAGCAGGCGAAGATCAGCTGTTTTTCAGTGAAGCAGCAAAGAAACATGACATCAGAGAGGTTTTAGAGGGAGCAAAAGATTGTCCAGTCCTTCAGGAAAATGCCAAACACGAAAGTCCTCAAGCCGAAGCCGGCCGAAACGAAGCCCAGAGCTCGGACGAACAGCAAAAGGGCGTCGAGTTGCCCACGCTGTTACCACGACAACGCGCGCGACCCTGTTGCCGTGGAGACGAGAGGGCACGCGCCAAAGGCAACATCAAAGACACGAGCCACGGTTCCGACCCAGTTAAAGGCCACGCAGAAAACACGCACCGCCCAAAAACCATGCGAGTTAAAGACCACAGAGAAAAGTCGAGCTGGAAACTCGCAGCTGCAGCCATCAAGCACGAAGCCCAGGGCACACTATGAAACACACAGGTATGAGTCAGTTCTAACCAGTGTGGCAAAGGGCTGGAGAATGTCCTGACTCCACCACCACTTACATATCGTGATACAAACTGTGATACTCACATACCATGATACATACATACCATGATATTCATATATAGTGATACATACCGTGATGCTCACATACCGTATTACTCACAAACCATGATAGTCACATATTGTGATACTCACATACCATGATACATACCGTGCTACATACCATGATAATCCCATAGTGTGACACTCTTATCCAGTGATACTCACATACTATGATACATATTGTGCTACTGACATATCGTGATACTTACAAATCGTGATACTCTTATTCCGTGATGCTCACATATCGTGATACACACATACCGTGATGCATACCGTGATACTCACATATCGTGATTCTCACATATCGTGATACACTTATACCGTGATTCATATTGTGATACTCTTATACCATGACACTCACTTACCATGACACTCACATGCCATGATATTCACACACCGTGATACTCACATACTATGGTACTCACATATCGTGATACTCACATACTGTGATACTCACATATCGTGATATCACATACTGTGATACTCGCATATCGTGATACTCACATAATGTGATATTAATATACTGTAATACATACCATGATACTCACACACCGTGACACATACTGTGAAACTCACATACTAAGATACTCACATGCCGTGATACATTTAGTGATACTTGCACACATACCATGCCATACTGGTGATAAAGAACAGTTTCAAATACAAACAAAATGAAATGGTTTTCTTTCTGTAAGTATGATTTGTGCCTGGTAAAGGGTTTCTATCATGGAAAACTGAAATGCCCTCACTTTTTATGTTCCAAGAACATAAAATTTTTTAATTTTAAATTTTTTATTTATGTCATTCAACAAAATCCATCACATTTCCATAAGTTCACTTATTCACTCTATGTGAGTTAAGCCCTGTCCATTCATGCTGAAGTTGAAAGGTTTTGCATGAGACCATACAGTCAATCAGAACGGAGGTCACTTACAAATATATCAGTCATTATTGTATTATGGTATTGTATATCAAAGATACAATAACAAAAAAGCAGCCTGCTTTTGCTACATTTCACATTTCATGCTATCTCATCACTCCGCCTTAGTCTGGTGTTGTTGGTCCAGAATAAAAGTTGCTGCCAGGCTGCAAACCATCTGGTGGTTGGGCCTAATCCGTGTCTAGCGTGGCCTAGGTGCTTGAACATCTGCTAAATGAATGCTTAAAGTAGACTGACCTTCACACGCAAACTGTCTGGAGTAATGCCTGACATGACATGCTTGTCTCTTTCTTTGGTAGCCATAAAGCCTTTACTGTTTTCGCTCCTGACCCAAAGAAAAGGCAAGACATTCAGAAAAGTGAGTTCAGTTTTGGTGGTTTGTATTTAAAGAAGTTTGACTTTAAAGGTATAGATGAGACTTACTCTAATGTGATTTAGTCATGTAAGATATCATTACCGTGGTTAATTTTCAAGTGACTGTAATTTCTTGGTGTGACCTCTTGAACCTCCCAAACAAATTCTACTGTGCTATAGAAGCTGAGGCAGAACTCGCAGCTCTAGAAGACCTACGCTTGAGTCGGGCCATGGGTTATGTATCCATCTCTCCTAGTACTGTGGGTAAGTCCCTGGTCTGTTAGTGACAGTTCAGAGAAAAATCTGATTTACTCAGTTTTACCCTTTCCGTCAAACCACTTCAATTCTAAGTGGTAGATTGTAGTATTAAAATTTTCCTGTTTTTCTTGAACTATTGTTTTCTAATTATGGTGATTCACCCCCTATACACGCTCTTTCTCTCTTTCTCGCTCTCTCTCTCTCTCTCTCAAGCAAACACATACTCACACACACACACACACACACACACACACACACACACACGGCCTAAAGGGAGACACATAACAGCCAATAGACTATACATTACGTCCACTTGGTGGCGATGCTGTGCTTGTGATTGATTGTCAGATTCCATTTAACCCTGTCTGACTGGTCAGAAGACATGTGAGTCGATGCAAAACACTCCATGTGGATGCCAAGGGCACTAAGGTCACTCTGAAAGACTGATGAACTGCACCTTACCTTTCCAATCTGCAGGTGGATGCTTAACGCTGGAGGAAGTCCGAATAAAACAGCAGCAAGAGATGCAAATGAAAAGACAGCAAAAGCAGGTGGGACCAGATGAAGTTTCGGCAAATTACTGTGGTCACTCCAACTTGAACTTCTCTGATCTCACCAATTTGTTTCTTTTTATTTTCACAGATGAAAAAATATGCTTTGGAAACATCCCCCATGGCGTTTGGATGATGTTCTGAATAACGTCAAAGCCATCACACTTCCTTGCAGCTTGAGTCATTCAGATAATGTGTCCTTATGTCTGGCATACATAACTTAAACTACATTTCCTTTGATCTAAATGGCAGTCTGAAGACATTTACCAAATTTATGAGTTTACTTTATTTTTTACTATGTTAGTAATATTTTCCATGAGATATGAGGGAATTTTGCGGATTTGCGGAGTGTAATGATGAAATGTCCAGTTTTCCAAACAGTATCTTGTTACAGGAATTCATATAAATGCATCATAAAAATATACAAATAATCAGTTATAAAAATGTATCTTTGGAAAATGATGAATAATAAACTTGCACCCTTTATAGCTCTCACACATGGCCTGTAGTTAGTGAGCGTGCTGAAGAAAAAGCATATCGACAAAGGAGTACTATTACAGTGTTATTACAAATGCGCAATATGTAATTGAGTTTCATTCATTCCGTTATGTCATGCTGTTCATTGCGGTCTTTGCAGTGTTGTGTTTTTCGTCTGTTCCCTAGCAACAATGACTTCTCTCTCTTTCTCCCTCTTTCTCCCTTTGTTTTGTCCTCCGTGTAGCGCCGTCTACTTTCAAATTTCCTAAAATACAAACTGGTCTCCTGCTGGCTGGGAGAGAGAGAGAGAGAGAGAGAGAGACAGAGTGTGAGAGAGAGACAGTGCGAGAAGGGAGAGAGAGAGAGCGAGAGAGAAAGGGCAAGGAAGGAGAGAGAGAGGGAAAGTGTGAGAAAGGAGAGAGAGAGAGAGAGATAGAGAGAGGGCGAGAAGGGAGAGAGAGGGAGAGAGAAAGGGCGAGGAAGGAGAGAGAGAGAGAGGGAAAGTGTGAGAAAGGAGAGAGAGAGAGGGAAAGAAGTTGTGTGTATTACAAGATGAGCATGGAAAACAGAGGGAACAGGCAGTGAAGGCCAGCTGTGTTTTTCCTCTGTGTGGTTTAGCCTTACGCTCTTTTACCACACCATCACTCCCTGCACCATGTACCACGTAGTGCTGGCCTGTAATTCTGGGTTTCAACTTATGTAAATGTTTGGACAATACTGCACAAGCCAGTTTTGCCGAAGTGCAGTGACTTACGCTAAACAAAAAAGGTATCACTGGAATGACCACGATGCCAAACTCCCTTCTTTCAGACCCACTGAACTAATTTATGGTTATGCATTCTAATAAATCTCATATTGATCCAAGATCTTTGGCCAAATGTCTCTCCTGAACCCGTTTTACAGTTGTCTGGCAACCAGTCTGAAAGTCTGTCTTGTTTTTTACTGACTTTTACATGGTCTATGAATTAGACCTTTGACCTTCTTCCTAGAATGAGTTACCCAACTCATTAAAAACAAAAAATGTACTCTACATAATATTCAGACTGTAAACACGGGCTGTTTGAATCAGTAATAGTGCATCAAACTGGAGGTCCTGTCTGCACTTTAAAAGATGCTTTATTTAATTCTGAAGGGTAGAATGTAATTATTATCCTGAACCTTTTACCTGAATCTGATTTGTAATAAATGTATGCTGTTTGAAGATTTAAAGAGGCACACTGTCTGGCTATACCGGTACCAAATTTGCTCTTTTTCTCACCGTACCTTTTCTTTTTGTTCTTTCTAAAGTAAACCAGAGTTTCAGCTTTCCATTTCATTCCCTACAAAGTAATCCAGCTAAAAACTACAAACACGCACTACTTAATGGTAGGTAGTTCCATTTGGAAGATAATTACATTTTATTTCATTTTACATGTCAGGTCGTTCAGCTTTAAGCTTGAAGCTTTAAGAATTCCTGTAGGTTACGGATTCAGAAATAAAACATTTGGGTGGTAGGAGACAAGTGGGTAAAACACCAGATGACCACAAAGTTGCGGGTTCAAACCCCCCACTTTCTACCACGGTGTCCTTGAGCAAGACACTTAACCCTCAGTTGCTCCAGGGGGACTGTCACTAGTGACTGTAAATCATTTTACATTTTCAGCATTTATCAGACACTTTTATCCAAAGCAACTTCCATTCCCTCACTACACGGGGCAGTCTCCCTGGAGCAACTTGGGGTTAAAGGTCTTGCTCAGGAACCCAGTGGTGGTCTGCTGAAGGTAGGGTTCGAACCCATGACCTCTTGGTATAGAGGCAAGTATCCTACCCACTAGGCCCCCACCGTCCTTCTGGACAAGGACTTCTGCCAAATGCCCCTTTATCTTAACATCTTCATTGGGGCTATTAATTTATTTATTATTAAAAGTATTTGTAACTAATGTAATGCCCTCCTAGTAATATGGCTGGACAGCAGTGTCAGAACAACAACAAAAAAGTACATATTAGATGCACAATTTGGTCACTGTGTGTGTGTGTGAGAGCGAGAGATTTTTTTTCAGTCTGTAACACAATGATATTTATATGCACTAAACAAGATGCCACCCTTTGAAACTGTTTGTCTCTCGAAGACATGTACAGAATTGGGTCTAGTGTCACTTGGCAGTGGCTCTGGTTCACGAAAGGACAGTCAGTCGGTCAAAATGACCATGTTTACTTTGCCCCAGTGCAGATACAGTCAGTTCCCCATTGGTATGTTTAGTCTGCTGTGAGTGCCATCTGTCTAAGAGGAACATTACAAGTCTTCTTTAGATAAGAACATGTCTAGAACATGGAGAACATGGAGAGCTAAAAACACCACCTATCTGTATGTGCTATCTAACCTCAAACCTAAATCACTGCTGAAGTCTGAGCTTCTTCACTGCAAAGCAAAGCTTCTGCCAGGGATGAGAATAACTGTCAACATGATCACCTCTGCAGTCAAAGCTTAAAAAAATTCAGCACTCTCAATGTTGTAATGAAGTCATGAGAGGGATTTATTACATAAGGCTTTATGTCACAAACATGTTTGGGATTACATGCCTGTACCTCTTTTTGGATTTACACATGAATACTTATGTACAGATTATGAGTGTACATGTCCAGATAGAGTGTAATTCAAAGCGTACAGTTGTACACACAACAACATTCTGAATATAAGCCAGAATATTCAGAATTAGCCACATTTGATCTAGTCACATTTATGTTTTTACACATGTGTGTGTGATATGTCTATATCTTTAGAACATGATAAATGGACCAATACAGCAGTCAAATAAGAACTCATGGCCTGAACTGTAGTAGCCTACGTACAGGCCAGTGTAATCGCTGCTTCTAGTACGACCCCATTAAGTCATAATGAAGTCTGCATAATCTTGATCGGTCAGTGCACAGGTGTTTCCTCTTGGAGCTTTTGAGTCACTTTGCCCTAGTCTAGCCAGGGCGGAAGCCTATATTAGTGCGGCATAGAAATGCAAAGCCTGATTCAAATTGGCCCCATTTGCATTATGCTAACAGAGGGATAGGACAGGAGAATCAGACAAAAGACAATGCAAATGCTCGGCTGGTCTGAGTTAGCCATTTCACAAGACAAATACAGACACTCCAGTAGACAAAACAGACAAAAAAAGAGATAGGACGGACAAAAGAGCTCTCGAGCTACACAATTGACTCACGAATGCGTGTTTGGAGCAGCAGTTGGGACGTCAGTGACAGACCATCTGAGTTTCAAACAGACTGTTTATGATTTGTCGTTCAGTTTGATTCCGTCAAACCACAGAACATCATCTGTCTTGGACAGTCGACTGACATGAGAAATGTGTTTCAGTCTGGAAACTCCAAGAGCACAGTTGTTCATTGCTGAGCTCTTAGGGAGCACCTTGATGAGAAGTCAGGGCAGACAGAAGATTAATTTGCAATGGAGTGGACCACAATTTAGGTGTGATGTTCTACTGATTAACAGTAGATCACATGGTAAACACCTTTAGAAAAACACAGTTTTAGTGGCTCAAGTATTAAAACTTATATGGACCTGTTTAGCATCAAGCTGTTAAAATACTAATGAAAACCACACCAGGGTGATCTTAAACCATCATCTAGTCCTTCAGAGGATGATTAATCCCTGGTTTATTTTGGTAGATAATTTACTCAGTCAATCCAAAGGACAATGCTTGCCGTTTGATAAGGCTAACAGCTATGTTAGGAGTTCAAATAAGTACAATCAGATCAGTTCACTACTTTATAACACATATAGTGAACTGATCTGGGGGGGGGGCTTTCTATACTGGCCGTTTTTTTATGTTCATTTTGATATTTTACATGTATTAAATTTAATCAGTTTTACTCTATATCAACCAGTCTTTGGCTGTATGCTTTCTAAAGCACTCCAATACATTTTGTGTAGAAAAAAACAAATGAAGCAGTGGACAGACAAGAA
>JBBIGA010000001.1:8926635-8937864 GCA_037576975.1 Alestes dentex
GTACATACTGGATATATGTATGTATACATGTATATACATATATGTATGTATGTATGTAATAAGAACAAACATAGGTCACTAGAAGTAAAGTAAAAAAAGCCCTCATTAATAGCCTGTCTGCCAGAATGTGAAAACCACAGACAGAGAGCCAGACTTCCTCTCTGCTAAGTCCTGCTGTCTAGCCGTGGCAGTCTCGCGTGCTGAGTGGGCGACGGGCGAATGACGTAGGTTGTCGGGTTGTGGGCGTATTGTGTTTTCCACCCGTATTCAGGCACGGCCCGCCGCTGCCGCGCTGTGATTGGCTGGCATGCAGACCCGCTAACAGCCTGTTCATAGGGTTCTGCGTGTGATCTACAGCCCTTCTGACCAATCAGGACGCAGGACGTGAATCCATCAGCCAATCCCGGCGTAGGTAGGCGATACTTGCCTAAACACGGGTGGATTTAAAAATAAGCCCATGGTCTATCACCATGAAGTGCTCGCCTGGGTGATTTAGTAGAGAGAGACGGACACTCGAATGCAGGCTGCTTCGGAGGGCAGACCCCCCCTTTACTACCAGCTTTGAAAAAACAGGCTCCAGACCTTCTCACGGCTGCTTTTTTGCTTTTTCTAGTAGTCCGCATGACTAAAATCGTCTTAAAATTGAGAGAGGATCTCGTTCTCTAAACGGCTCAGCTAAAAAAGGTAAGACGAGATTAAATGCCTTGTTTTTCTCCGTGCCTGATCGCACCTTCTGCTCATAATTGTAACCTGATAACAGCACTGATTAGGTTTTTGCCTTTAATTTGGTAGTTTGATGCGTTTAAGAGGCATTTCTGCTGGTTTCAGGACCTTTAAATACCACCGGATAACCTACATAGAGCCAGAATGGGCTTTTTTTTTCATTTGAGTCAAGTTTAAGGGGCAGTTTCAGGCTGTTAAAGGGGGGTCTTTTGGGAGAATTCAGTCGATAGTGGGGCCATTTGGCTGGTCTTGTTTTCTTCAGCCCTTAGCAGACTGGGTAAATCAGACTGGGTTTTATGGTGGCAGAGAGTGGCTGCTGGGCAGAAATGAATGCTCTTTCTTGGCCAGTCGGATTAATACGTTTGTTTCAATGTCGACTGAGGAACTTTTCTTAAATGATCGTGCAGCCTGGTTCAAAGATTTGTTGTGAAATGCAGAGCTTGCCTTCTGGAGGCTGGATGGGGGGTAGTCCCGTAAAGGGCTGTGGAGGGCTGGTGAATGTCATTACCACAGCAGAGAGAGGGGGGAGGGGGGATGGGGGAGCTCTGGCTGTGAGTAAGCTCCAGTTGTAGGAGGGGGGTGGAATGTCTGTCACTTGCAGCTACATTTGTGTGTGAGTCATTTTTTTGAAGCTCTGAAAGATGTGGTGACGACAGCTCCATCACGAAGGCTTTACACTCAACATGGATTTTTTCTCTGACATTTATTCATGTTGTTGACATTTATGTAGAGGCACGAGCGAACAGGCCTTCTTGCTTTCTGCAAAATGTTATCCATTTGTCGATTCGGTGACTGCTGGTTTGTGGTGATTGAGTGAGCTGGTGTTGATATTTTGCCTAGGAAAGTACAGGGCACGTTTGGAACCTACGCACAGAAATACAGTATTGCGTTCCCCTGAATCAGTCTCGCACAGAGGGGATGCACAGAGGTTGTGAAATAATATCCTAATAATGTTTGGCTGACAACTTTCCCTGGACCTCAGTGTTGGCTTTTGTTGTGAAAATATGTTGGGAAAATGTGTCAAGATCTTTCACTTTTGGTCACAGTCCCACAGTGAACATGATCTGACTTATGTTTGAGCGTCCCTTTTTGAACACAATGTAATTTCACAATTAGGAGGATCCAGGTGTCATTTGGAAATTGGGACTGAAAACACTGTGAATGGATGTGGTACGGTGTTTTAGCTGCTGCAGTAATGTCATTTGTAAAGTAGGTAGTGTTTCTGGGCTTTTACAATGGGGAGTACAGTTTAACATGGACAGGTTAACGACAAAATAAGAAAATTCCCCTTCATCCACTCAAATAATGCAATAAATAGCATAATATCAGTAAATTGAGTCAACTACTGTACACTGAGATTAAATCTGCAGTAAATCTATGCATCTGAATCTTCTCTGTAGACTGACACACTTTTTTTTAGAGATAATTCTGAATTTCCTACAATGGTTGATAAAAAACACTACATTGTCTTTTTTCCAGAATCTCTTTGGAAGCTTTAGAAGGAGTTCAGACCACCACAATGATTCTCAACCTTTAAAAAAACTCCTGTGTGACAGTCAGCCCACTTTGTGTTATTGAAGATCAGTCATCGGTATCTCAGTCAAAGAAATATGGCTTTGGTCCAGAATAACCGTCCTCATCCTGACAAGGATCAGGCTCTCCACAGAGTGCCATTAAAGAGGCTGATGCGGGAGAAACCGATGGAAGTAGCCCCGATAAAGAAACGAGTGATGGCCGCCCTTAACTTGTCGTGCAAAAAGGAATCTTCATCATTATCATCGTTAAAGCCTTTCATCAAGACTGAGCATGTGGAAAAGGACTCCTCGTTTCTGGGTCGCGCCCGTGACCTCTGCTATCAGCAAGACTCCAAGGCGAAAGATGGACAGGAGAGTGCTTTGGACCTAAGCCCGGCCTTGAGGCACACCCTGGCCCAGTTCACTTTGAGCAGCCAGTGCTCTCTGGGCGGCCCTGCTGCATTCTCTGGCCAGCACAGCCAGGATAAGCTCGCCCCCTTGCTTAACCAGGCCAGTGTGGGTGGAGGCCCCCTGCTGGTGCCTCCAGACAGCTCCACAGAGCTTGTGGTGTGCAATCTGGAGGGCGAAACCATCTCTTGCTTCTCTGTAGGGGGGGAACTGCGTCTTTGCTTGCCTCAGGTGCTAAACACAGTTCTGCGAGATTTCTCGCTCCAGCAGATCAACTCTGTGTGCGACCAACTCTACTTGTACTGCTCCCGCTGTGACGCCGCCCAGCTACATGTCCTCAAAGTGTTGGGAGTCTTACCACCTGGGGCGCCCTCTTGTGGTCTAATCACTCTTACTGATGCCCAGCGCCTCTGCAACACTCTACTCCATCCGGGTGAAAGCAACGGCCTGGCAGGGTCACACAAAGGCCACACATTTGGGGATGAGGAAGAGAGAGATGCTGAGGAGGGTGGAGCCTTCTGGGTGGAGCACCAGTGCCTGGGGAAGTGCCAAGGCCTATTCCTGCCTCGACTCTATGCAAGCCCCGGTTCCCCATGTATCCGCTGCTTGCAGTGTCGCCGACTCTTCTGCCCCGAGCGCTTCGTCATGCACACGCACTGGCAGCCCGACAAACGCACATGCCACTGGGGCTTTGACTCAGCCAAGTGGGCCTGCTACCTGCAGCTCGGGCGCAGGTACCAGGGGACGGCTGAGGAGGCCAAGTTGAAGCAACTGCTGGAGACAGTGAAGCTGAAGTTCCACAGCATCCAGCTGGAGGCCAAGCAGCCACATCTGGTAAGTGTTTGTATGTTTATGGAGTTTGTATAGGGAATAAGGTCCTTATTGGGAAATTCAAACTTCCAAACCTTGCTTTTAACATAAGACATAAAGGTTGCTGAATGGTTCTAGGGAAGACCTTTGATACAACTTTCAGTATGTTAACACTAATGTAACTCATGTAGTAAAGCAGTTTTTTAAAAAAAACCCAAAAACACCCGTTCTCATTGGTTCATCGCTTCAAAGAACCCTTCTGCCAACGTAGCTTACACAGATGTTTTCATAACTGTTACTAGTAGTAACATAGTAGATACTGGATAATAAGCCTTAAAACCAATAGATTAAATATAATTTGGCCATTTAAGGAGTTAATCAGACTATTTTCTTCAGTGGTATGACTGATATGCCTTGGTGGAATACATGTACTGGAGAATAATATATGCAGTTTTGGAGAAGCAGAAACAGATGTTAATGGAATGAAAATACTTTCTCCGCATCTATCCTTGTGAATTGTGATGCTGAAAAATGTCCCTATAGAAACAAGCTGTCACAACAGAACAATTTGCAGCAGAGAACTGGGACATGTGCAAGGGACGGCATTCGTCTCCATAGCTGACTGTAAGCTAAACAGCAAACTTTGCTAGGTGAGTCGGAGCCAGGCCGTGTATGTGTGTGCTAAGAGCAGGCGTTTCCCCCAGAGGAAGCTGCTGGACACAGTTCAGCCAGGGTCGCCTGGCTCTCAAGCTCCGACTGACAGAGTCTGCACAAACAGCAGGAACCACGGCAACAGGGCAGAGAAACAGAGGAGAGAGAGAGTGGGAGGGGAGTGGGCGGGAGAGAGAAGGGAAAAAAAGACAGAGATGAGGAAAGAGTGGGAGACTTAGAGAGAGCGAGAGAGAGAGAGAGCAAGCAAGAGAGGCCATGGCAGTCCGTCACATGTGCATGAAGCCTGCAGCACCCCCTTCACAGGCCCAGCATTCACCTCGCAGGACCTGCCTCCCAGCCAATGAAAACACAGACCCTCGGCCCCGGCCTCCCATGCAGCCAATGAGCTTCAGGAACTCTCGGTCGATTCCCATCTCATTATATAATGGTTAGCCAGAGACTTAACAACAGCGGCCGGTGACTGTACTTCTGGGAACATTTCTCTGCGTCTCAGGATGCAGACATCGCTGCTAGTTACAACTAAATATTGAATGCAGACAGACCCTCCAACAGCGTAACCAGCACAGACAGCACACAAAATATCCATAGTTTGTTTCTCCTTACTGAAGAAATATAGCATGACCCCTGCATCAAATACACATCTTGAAATATAATGAGAGCAGACAAGTGACCTTTGGACTTGGCTTTCCGCCACAGTGAAGGAAGGCGCGACTGAATGTGCTTATTTTTGTCCCAGCCATTATTAACATTCTCTCAGATAAGAGACGGAATCGTCTGGGTTTTCGGACACAAATAGCAACACCCCATGATAAACGCTGAAGTTGTAGCCTATCAGATTCAGGAAATAGAAAAGTAGGAATGTTTAAGAACGTTTTAGAATTCTAGTTATGCTGTTTGTTTTTAACTCATTGCGTGCCTTTCAGCCCTATACTGTAGGCCCCTACTTCATACTTACTCTAATAACTACATAGGTTACGTTTTATTATAACAGTATTATTAATTATAACTGGCCTTGGTAGTTAAAACCCTCTAGCGTTAATGAGAGGCACGTTTCAGACTGTGTCCAGCGGTAGTGTTAATCGGAAAGGCGACATGTCTCGTAAAGTTGAACTAAGGCCATGGCAGGAAAGGCTAATTGATCGGGCCCGTGGGCAGGTCTGGCGCGACTGAACTATTTCAGCGAGGTCACTGATAAGCCATGTGAGTGCTCTACTGCTGGGAGAATGACTGGACTGCTTGCGTCACATGTTGTAAATAACTGTGTGGAGCCCTCATGCTGCGAGAGCCACGTGATGGCTCTCAGACAGACACACTCCCGGACACACACACACACACACACACAGACTGGCTAGCTTAGGAGTTGTCTAGAGTCCTTACACATGACTTCATGCATAAATGCTTTGCAGCCAAAAATGTTCAAACCTGCAATGCCTGCTAAGTTTCCAGAAGGCATAAACTAAATCATTCCGGTTGTCAGCAGGCGATAACAATCTGAGTATCTGCAAGATGGTGTTCCAGATATAACTGTCTTAAGGGTTAAACACTGGTGGTTTTAAATAAAAAGGCAATGTGCGCAGTTCCAAAGACTGTTAACAGAGCTGATAGGCCATATGCATTGAGTATTGTTTTTGTCCTCTGGCGTGTAGTTTCAGCTGTAGTTTTCTCAAGGGGCTTCTGAAGTGGGT
Source organism: Alestes dentex (assembly GCA_037576975.1). Taxonomy (NCBI): domain Eukaryota; kingdom Metazoa; phylum Chordata; class Actinopteri; order Characiformes; family Alestidae; genus Alestes; species Alestes dentex. The sequence continues at coordinate 8,932,448 of JBBIGA010000001.1, forward strand.
GTAAGGTGCAGTGACTGGTGGATTTCATTAAACCACAATATGTTCCTGGCTGCTTATGGTGGACGGATTATATTTCCATTTTTCCCCATTTCACTCTTACTGATACATGCCTTCCTGGCTGCAAACAGAAAGAGTGCATAGCATGGCCACCAGAAGCTCAGTGTGCCTTAAGGAAACATTCAGAATCACCAGGGGTAATCCTGCCTGCATGCTGTGCCACGCAGTACTGACATACTATCCCTGTTTGTGTCCTGTAGGAGACTGGCCAAGTACAGGAGGGATTAAATCTCTGTTCTGGGAAAGAGAAACTGTGCAAGAGTGGCTCGGAGGGAAAGGTAATGCAGTCACCTGCAATAAACTTTGTCTGCGTCCTTCACCACATTTAGCTGAGACACAAAACCAGACCAACGGGTTCTTTTTTTGTCTCTCCCATGCAGGCACTGCCTTTGCCCGCCTATGTGTTTGACCCGTGTCTGCTTGCCAATTTGAAGGAGGACCCCAGGCATGAGCTCATGTTGCAAAGGTGCAGTAAGTTTATAAATAAACACTGACATGGAAATATGTGAGTTCATTCATTGAACTGCTAATGTTACAAAATTTAAACCTTTAAAGCATTTCAAGGTAACAGTAGTAAACAAGTACAACGCACACATCTTTACCAGTTTAACCCACTGAGGAGATTTTCAAATAAACGATATGCTTTTTTTTAATACTACTGACAGTTCAGAATCAGAATCAGAATCCGAACTTTATTTATCCCGGAGGAAATTGTTAGCAGTTGCCCTTAGTAGTAATAGCTCTAACATAGTAATACGTTTTTTTTCCAGCTGGTACCTTTATGTGCATGATAAACTGGCTAATTCCAGCATGGCTCTGAGCTCTGGCTGTGCTGCTGGGAAAGATGCGGAGGCACTGAGAGCGGAGATGCTGGGAAGCCTTCTCAAACACGGAAGCAGCCAGGATAACAAGACACCAGTTCAGAACGGTGAAGAGGCTGACCACAAAGAATTTGCTGCCACAGGTGTGTTATCAAGGAACTGTGTGAATAAATGATTACGTGTCTAATGATTACATAATGGTTGGGATCCGACATCCTCCCAAAACCTGCTTTCCTTGCTTTTCTTGGTTTTTACAGGGCGGAAAAAAACAAGTTGTTTGTCTGGCCAATTGCAACGCAACAGTCCAGACGAGTGGCCACAAGTTTCCATAGAAACGCCCGCGTGCGAAAAGTCTTTCACTGGCAGTCTTGAGGAGAACAAGGACAGCATGGTGGTGGAGGTGCTTCAGATGTATAACGCTCAGCAGGAAAAGCTTCAGTCAACACTCCGCAGGCAGCAGCAGCTTGAAAAGGTTTGCGCTATATTACATTTACACTATGCATTTATACTGTGTGTGATCATGGCCTCACAAATGCAGCATCCCGTCACAGTTCACCAACCCAACATTCTCCAAAAAACAGCAATACACCCAAATATTGAGTTGGTTTTCCATACTTGTCCCACAGTTCACACTGTTCTGTAATGCTCTCACTTCTTTTACACTGGTCTAGCATGTTCCCAGTCACTCACATCGGTTTATCCAGCTTTCTGTCTCATATTCTCTCAAAATAATAAGGCCGACTGCCAGTATTGGAACGTCGGTGTTTACGGGGTCAGTGTGTGTTGGGTCTGAGTCTGTGTTTATTGTTGGAAATAACGCCGCTGGGTTTGATCCGACTCCCTCTTTGCCCTTGGCAAGCAGGAGCTGCAGGCTTTGCGCAGGGACGAGGTGGCAGAACAGCGCCACCTCCATGGTGAACTGGAGGTGGTGCAAACGGAGCATGCCCAAAAGCTGGGGGAGGTGCAGGAGGAGCAGAGGAAGCTCAAGTGCAGGCTGGAGCAGCTGAGACAGCAAGGCTGCAGGTGTAGGGAGCAACAGGGGGCAGAGCAACAACAAGAGAGCCATTATGCCACACAGGTAGGACACGTTCCCACCTCTGATTACAGCACTTCGAAAAACCATTATGCCGAATGTGACTGCATATTCATATTTAAAGTATTGAGAAAGTTGTTCTCATTATTTCTGGCACTTTAAAATGCACGTGTCATAACTAAATAAGTTTAATGACTATAGTGTTCCGGGAAAAATGACTACCCCCTGCTCTCTGAGGAGAAGGATGTTTTTCGGTGTTTACTCTTACGCAGCTGAGCCCAGCTGGGTCCTGATTTCCCTGCTTTCGTGCACCAACTTAACCCAGTAATTATGTCTCAGAAGTCACATTAGAAGTAGAAGTAAATTTAATTAGGATTCACTCGTAGCTCATTTAAACAAGCGGAGAAACCTTTGTCAGAAATGCAGATTCAAAACTCGGTAACACATTTGTATTGGTAAATAGATGAGCTGAGATTTTTATTATAATTGGAATGCAAATACAACAAATAACTGTTAGAACTTCTAAGGGTCAGCCGATGACTTGAAACAAGGATGTTTTCGGCCGAGAAATCAGTACCCATGCACTGACTTCAGGCCTGGAGGCTCTGAGTTGGGCACCCCTGCTGGAACTAATTCATGACTCACCATGTTCTTTTGTGTATATATAGTTATCAGAGCTGCGTAAGAGGTTGGACCGGGCTGAAGAGGACCGGGAAGAGCTGCAGGAGGAGCTTCGCAGGGAGAGGGAGGCTAGGGAGAAGCTGGAACGCACTATCGCCGAGCTCAAGCAGCAAATGAAAGAGTCTGTATCTGCCTCTACGCTGGACAGCCTCCTCTCAAGCTCTTCTGACACGCTGATGTCTCCAGCTCCGTAGTTTGGCCTCCAGATCAGTTAAACGCATTACATCTTAATAACTCTGACCAAGTTTTGTTTCAGGACATTCTTTTGGCCTTCAATTTTAGAGCCAAATTAGCTTTTTATTGTAGTTGAAGAGATAGCCAAAGCCTCAAATCTCATTGATTTGTGTCTTTATACAGAAAACATTACCGTTTTATGTAACGCATTATGGCCGGACAAACACAGCAAACAATATCCTTGGTTAGTAGTCCGTTCTATATAAATTGGATCATACAGAGCATTAACGTCTTTTTTAAAAGCAATTTCCTTTTGTATGTACGTTGTCGCACACGAATAGAAGCCCTCGGTGTGCAAGAACATCGGAATTCTGTGACCTGCACGTGTGTAATTATCACCATTTATTAGTCAGTGCAATGACTACTGGTAGAAAAAAAAGAGAAAATTCTGAATTATAATTGTTTTGAAAACTATAACATGTGATATATTGTTTATAAAAGTATTTATTGTTTTATCGACAAATGTTATGTGAGCAAAACCTTTGTAAAATTATACAAACTTAAAGGTACGCTAAGTAATTTTTATCGCCATTTCAGTTCATAAATCACCCTTGTAAAGACAAGCACCTAATATGACTTGTCATGACATAAGAACAAGAAGAAACATTCAGGATTGCCCTGAACACTAACGAGATGTGGCTTTTTCCAGGCATAAAGATACCTGGGAAGCTCTACATCTTCACCATGTAACATTCCAAACCCCTAACCGTTAAAAGTCTCATCTGTTTTTCATAACATTCTGTCCAGTTTTAATGGAAGACTATATTTGGTGTACCTTTAAGACTTTTTTCCTTTGCAAGACGCATTCATATTTTATGTATGTAAGCACAGTTTGAATGTACAATATGTATGCATGTATGTATGCTAAAATCTATGGATATGTTAACCAAGTTTACACCATGGTATGAATTTAAACAAAAAAAACAAACAAACAAAAGAACTATGTATATAAATGTTTTGTAAACCATTTCTTATGAATGTTGTACATCCTCTCCAGTTTTCAACTACTTTCTGTTCATATTGTTTCATTGCTTTTTCAACTTTTAACAGATGAGTTAATAGAGACAGGAAAAAAGTATAAAATGCTCTTTATATTATATTGTCAAAAAAATTACTATTAACCACAGGAAATTATATCTTTCACTGTATATCACATACCTTTAGAATGACAGGGTTTACTTAACATATGACGTGAGAGCGAGGTGATGTTGGTATGCGAGAATGAACTGCTTTTCTGAGACATATTAGGATTGTAGGCTCTCTTATTGACAATCAGATGGGAATATATTTGATCCCTTGAACATAAACACTTAAGAATGAGCTGATGAAATCGTTGCTACCTCAGGTGAACACACACACACACAAATATTTTATATGTGTATATATAAATATATATATATATATATATATATATATGTATATATGTATACACACGCGCTGTGTATCTGTGTTTCGTACAGTATGAACTGAAAGAGAAGAAAGATGGAGTATTTTGGCAGTCTGAGCTCTAATTACCTCTGTGCTGTTTCTATGCTGCTTTTTGGGCTAAGTGTTACTGGCTTCTTTATGTGAGCTGAAAGAGAGGTGCATGTATAATATTAAACACATACACACACAAAAGAGGTTGCCCCTTATAATTATACTGAGTATTTCTTTACCCACCTTTCACGGTCCTTTGTGCTGATGCTATGTTGGGTTCCTTCCTAATGCCATTTTGCTTGTGTCTGTACGGTACGAGATGCCACTTTTGTCCTACCTCCGCCTGTGATTAAGCCACATTGTATCACCCCCAACTTTCTGTATGTCACTTCATTGGCATTGATATACTCATTTATCTTTGGGGTTCACAATAAAACCTATTCCTACATGTCATTCATTGATTATTTCACACAGCCACACAATCTTTAGACAGTTTTTGCAAAGGTACGCTACATGAACAAAAGTATTGGGACAGAACTATTGGCACTGCATTCACAGACTTTAATATGGAGTTGATACCCCCTTTGCAGCTATAACAGCTTCCAGTCTTCTTAGAAGGTTTTCCATAAGATTTTGAGATTTTGGAGTGTGAGAAATTTGTGCCCATTTATTCTGTAGAGCATTTATGAGGTCAGGCACTGATGTTGAATGAGAAGGCCTGGATCACAATCTCCGTTCCAGTTCATCCCAAAGGTGCTGGATGGGGTTGAGGTCATGGATCTGTGCGGGTCAGTCAAGTTCTTCCACACTGAACTCCTCCAGCCATGTCTTTATGGAGCTTTATGCACTGGGACATAGTCATGCTGGAATAGAAAATGTTCTTTCCCAAACTGGGTCCACAAAATGTCTTGGTCTGCTGAAGCATTAAGATTGCCCTTTACTGGAAGTAAGGGGCCCCCTGATTTCAACAAAAATGTCCCAATACTTTTGTCCATAGCATGTAGCATTTCATTAGTACTACCCTGTAGTGCTGTGTAGTTTGTAAAAGTGTTTTTATTTCTTTCCTCTAGTGATTTTTGGCCAGTTTACCTAAGGCAGTAAATCCTTAACGATTGCTGAGGTAAATTCACATGACTGCAAAAAAAACAAGGTCCATTCGGTGCTTCCGGACT
>JBBIGA010000001.1:8949498-8961427 GCA_037576975.1 Alestes dentex
GCTGGAACATTGCTGTGAGGATTTGATTGTATGAGAGCATTAGTGAGGTCAGGTACTGATGTTGGAACATTGCTGTGCGGATTTGATTGTATGAGAGTGTTAATGAGGTCAAGTACTGATGCTGGAACATTGTTGTGAGGATTTGATTGTAAGAGCGCATTAGTGAGGTCAGGTACTAAAGCTGAAACATTGCTGTGATGATTTGATTGCATGAGAGTGTTAGATTTGCTGATCAGTCAGCATCAGATTGATTAGACTGACAGATGAATAGATCTGGGGCTACTTATTTTTCTTTTTTAATTTCTGGAGCTTTTCTACCCGAGCCGCCTGAACGGTCGGGATTAAATGTCAAGCTGCTCATCACTCCTTTCTGAGGCTCCGCCCCCTCTCTCACCAGCAGGTTTCAGCGCTCGATCGCCCCTCCACTCATCAACCCCCAACACGTAAAGGCTGGAATCAGACTAAAGTGATGCTGAACTGCTTCTGTGGGTAAAACCAGAGACGAGTTCTGTCCCACAGTGTTCCTCAGTGGGTTCTGCTACAGTTCTTTGTTGCAGATGCCATGAAAGTCTCAGTTACGGTTCTATTCCTGTTCCAGCCTGCAGAATGGCCGTCCTTGTGCTGCCACTGAGTTACGAACTCATTCGGTCACTGTATGTCCTCCGTAAAGCGCTACACTGATAAAGACAGCTGGACGCCGGCTTCCGTCCACAACCATTGATCACAATTTGATTATTGATTGCTATCGGCCCCTTCTAGTGTCCAGTACTGAATGTGGATCCACGTGTCAGAATTAGAGGGGACAGATCTTTCATCTGAAGAACGATCAGAGATTACGATTAAGAAGCAGAGATTAAGATTCCAACAGTTTTCTTTCTTCTTTCCTCCTTTTGTTGGTCAAAATGAGCAAACACACCATAAACAAACACAAACAAAAACAAATTAATTCATTAATAAACAGTTTGGTGGTGCAGTTTCAATCTGTGCATGGAGGGGGAAAGTGTGTGTGTAACAGTTCACAAATCAATGTTTTATTAATTTAAACACAATCAAATAATAATGTCAAAAACATCTGTACATATCTTTTTTTTGCAGACACAACAAACTGTGTGTGTTCACAATGAGGCCCACGTCCTGTAAATTATTTCCAGTTTGCATTATGATTGCAACATTTATTTACTTATTTATTTATTCATTCATTTATTTAAAAAAAAGCTTGCTGTATAAAACATTTTCCACGTCTACTGTGACCAAGAACTAGCAGCAATATGTATGAGTTTCCCCGGAGTGAGTGTTTGTGTGTGTGTGTGTGCATGTGTGTGTGTGTTGAGGGGAGAGAGGAGAAACAGAACACACACTTCACCTGCAGGAACAGCAACACTGGACCGTGGGCCGGTCAGGAATTACAGATATAAATCCTGCTGAAGAAATTCACAGTCAAAAGCACATGTATGTTCTCAACCCCTGTGTGTGTGTGTGTTTGTGTGTGTGTGTGTGTGTGTGTGTGTGTGTGTGTGTGTGTGTGTGTGTTTGTGTTTGTGTGTGTGTGTGTGTGTGTGTGTATGTATACACTGCAGGTCAAAAGGTTTTAAATTTTTATTTTTTATACTTTGTCGAAACTGGAAAAGCAAAACACATTTAGTCTTATTGTCAAATATGTCTCATATGAATTCAACTAAATTATTGCTAAATGTAATTTTGCTTTGTTTTAAGAAGTGTCTTTTTCAGGATGGTTTTAGGATTATTTCTTAAAATAAAATGTTCTATACCACCTCCCCACCACTAGGGGCACCACAATAGAGACCACACTGCACAATAGAGACCACAAAGCGGAACACGAAAATTTCTCTGAAGTGTTTTTCAGATATAAAACAATGCAAAAATGTGAGACGATTGGAAACAAGCTGAATAAATTTCGTTACTTGTTACTGCATGAACTCATTTTCAGTTAGGCTGATTTTCTTACAGTGTAAAATCTTGTTTATTGCTACAGTAATTGTAAAAATGATTTTGTGGTTAGTTTATTAATTAAATATCTAATGTTTAAATACGTTTCCCCCAAACAGTAGTTCTAAGTCCAACCATTTTTAGTCAGTGCCAAAAATTACTACTTAAATTACTTTCAGTAGCTAAATTTCACAATTCTGCTGGCAATTTCACCAAAATAACATTAAGGAAATTAACTCACATTGGATAAAATGACAAGTAAAAATGATTTAATTTAGATTATAAAATTCTAACAAGCTCAAAATTATAGCCATTACATATTTGGCCTAATTTAGGAGGTTTTTACTTTTTTTCAGTGCAGAATATCTTTGTGCATTTTTGCATATTTGAAAAAAAAAATGTTTTTTTTTTATAAACTTAGCATTGTTTCCAAACTTTTGGCCTGCGGTGCATGTGTATGAAAGTGAGTGAGGTGTGTGTGTGTGTGTGTGCAGTGGCTTTCTGACAGTCCAACAGCTCGAGTTTCCCTGTCCACAGACGCGTCTGAAGCTCTATGAATTAGCACGACGATAATTTTTTTTCTTTCTACAGCGATGTCTCAGAGTGGACACTGAACACGTTTCCAAAATCAAAATAAAAACAACTACTTCATACAAAATTACACTTAATGTACAAGAGTTTCTGTCGTAGTGCCAGTACAAAAGATAACAAAACCCTAAGCGTCCCGCCGCCCGGCCGCGGAGGGGACAGGGGTGCGGACATTTACGCTCCGACTGGAGCGCGCTGGTCCTGGGGTCGTGGGGTTGCCCCCAGGGTGACGTCATAAATACGAGAGTTCTGGGGCGGAAGCTCTCCTCGGCGAGGGCGGCTCACTGATCAGACAGAAATGATGGAGGGATGAAGAAAAAGGAAACAAATGAAAATCATTGACACTTGACATCCACACTTTTGGTCATAACAGAACAACCATCACAGAAACCCCTTTATCTACACACCCCCACCCCTGACCCCGACCCCCCCACACTCTCACACCTTACTACACTTGTCCTCCTTTAAACTTTCTTTTCTTCTCTTTTTTTGTGCACTTCCATGAAAAAAATGCACCCAGAGCGACGGGATGAAGGAGAAATACGTCCAGTGATGATTAAAAATGTACACACACAAAATAAAGAAAGAGAGAGAGAGAGACGGATTCTGTACACGATTGTCTGAGCAAATAAAGTTCCTTAATTTTTTTCCTTAAATTATTAGAAAATCCCTTTATTTTTCTTCTTCTTCTCCATAAACTTCTTCTGGGAATCAAAGTACTTTGCAAGGCGAGAGAAAAAGACATGAAAGTGCCCTCGACAAAGTCTCCGATTATAAATAAAGAAGTGCGGGAAGTCCAACTCAGTGGTTTTGGGGGTTTTTTGGAGCTTTTAGGGTCTTTTTTTGTTTTGTTTTGTGTTTTTTTTTTTTTAACCCAGACTGCCCTGCTGTCTCTGTACCGTCGGAGGGGGGATGAAGGAGAGGAGAACAGAGTAGGGGTGGGGGCGTCAGGCTGGGTCTCAGTGGGGTCGGAGTCCTGCGAGGTTCTGAACGCTCCGGTAGCTCCGGTTTCCTCACAGGTGTGAAGCTTGCGCCGGCCGGCCGTAAAACACTCTGACGGCTTCGGAGAAGGAACTGGCTTGTGATGACTGTGGCCAGGAGCAGCTGCAGCCTCGTAAATTCACTCTCCTCCGACTCCGAGGATGGGGAGGGGTCTGGGGTTAAGACGGATCGTGTCCGACATCGCCACGGCAACCAGGTCCTCTCTGCCCTCTGAACCTCCTCCTCTCCTGTGTGGTGGACACTCGGCCGATGATGTTTCGGGGGGGTGAAACAGGAATACAGGTGTGTGTGTATGTGTGTGTATGTGTGTGTGTGTGTGTGTGTGTGTGTGTGTAGGTGTGTGTGTTTCTGTCTCAGTGCTACAAATACTCCAGGTCGAGCGCATGGTGCAGGGCCATGAGGTCCGAGTGACTGGAAATCCTCCAGAAGGGCATGTTGTGCTGAGGAGGAAACACAAAACGTTCAGAAACTTCAAACACAGCCCAAACTTAGGTGTGGGCAATCTGACAATACTAATTATTATCATGATAAACTTCATTACGAGAGCATTGTGAATACTGTCAGTCTGTAAAAACAATGTTAGAAAACAACAAGGCCTGTTTAATTGTATTTAGTTTAATAGTATTTAGTAATATTTAGTATTACAGTAAATCTGGCATGTTCCAACTAATCTAAATATTACAATATATAGTGCACTGCTAACAATATATAATGTATCTTGAAGCTGTATTTTTTGCCATATTGCCCACCCCTACCTCTACCCCATTCCCGAGGTAATGCTTTTGGCAGCTATTCCCTCAGTTTTGGCAAGACCGAAACATCTTTCTGTTTGACATGGTAAATAATTGTTCCTTGTCAAAGAAGACATGATTATTTATTTATGTAAAAAAACCTTTAAAAATCTAGCTGTGAACAGTCTGGCATCTTGCATGCCAGCCTGCTGTGGAGGAATGTGGAATTTGATTTGCGGTTTAAGAGAGGAATTACATGGTGAATTATATCTTTTTTGCTGATAAGAAATGTGCCATTTACCGATGCCTCGAATGACCTGAAACAAAAAGGCTGCATTCTGCAGAGCACCTTCATCCCACCATGAGACTCACTGTACTAAGTTCTAGCTAAATTCAATCCAGTTCAGACTCAGGCTCTCATTTACAAGTTCAAGGAGCTTTAATTCAGGATTTAATGAAGAAAGAAGAAGACGAATATTCCTAAAGGCCTTTTAAGAGTACTTATTAAAGCCCTGCTGGGAAATGGCCGCGAGGGCTCTGTGCGGCACCTCTCCCTGAGCTGCCCTGGACGCAGTGCTGCAAGCGAGGCTTTGTTCTCTGAGAGAGGCCGGGCGAAATATGAGTCTGCGAGAATGAAAGAAGCTTGTCAGCTCGGACTCCTCAGTCCCTCCTCACAGAGGCCATTACCCAGCCTTATCAAAGGTATAGCCTCTCTCAGGCATATGTTCCGCTTAGGGAAGCTTGCAGTGACCCTTAAAAGACTCTTTTCTTTTTGTTTTGTAAATCGTCTTTGCTTTTAAGTTTAAAAGCCAGGAGATGTTATCTCTCTTTCTCCTTGGCCGAGTTATTAACTGGAGGGGGAATTGTTTCGGAGACTCTTTCAGGGACAAAAAGCAGGAGAAAAAAAGTTTGACGTTAGCTTTCCTAGATCCGCGATGTCACCTCTGGACTCTGACATCCATCTCCCACGTCTCCGTATTTCGTTTCATATCAGGTCTGAGCTAGAGAAAGTGTCTCTCTTCTAGCTTCTCTTATGAGATCCAAACACTGCCGAATAGAGGCCGACACGCAAAACAAAAAAAAACAGTGGAGGTTCTTTACCCTCCGTTAGTTTCCTCTGCGTGCATTCCTTGCATGATTAATTGACAATGTGGAACCGAATACTTGGCACGGTATAACGAGGAGCTGTGTCGACACCCAACTTTGCATCTCTTTTTGTCTGCTCCAGGGGTTCTTACCTGTCAGGGAGTCATGTTTGTTCCCCGCGGTAATTAATTAGTTAATGAATGTCTCCATCTTTTTGTGGTTTATGGTCGGAGCTCTGGGTTTTACAGGAAGACTTGGCAGACACTCTGGGCACAAAGGCCTTGTCAACAGTCGGCAGGTAACATAAATCTCCCCCTTTGAACAGCAGAGACGAGAGCAAATACAGCGCTCAGGTGCTCCGACACGGCTATTCCACCGTGTTCGACAACACATCAAAAGGCTTTGCCAGCTGAGTCCTCCCCCCAAAACCCCATGGCCGCTTGTCATAGCAGAAAACATCCCAAATTCATCACACAAAGATTTAAGCTTCTTAAATGTGTGCTCTGTTTATGGGCCAGTCCCGAAAGCATGCCTGAAAGGACTTGTCTAGCATTACATGCATTCATGCTGCTCGGGCTTGGGGTAATGTATAATTATGCCATTTCGCCCCCTTTACACTTCAGATGTCAGGAGATTGGTGCCGATTCAATGGTGATGGCTGTTTTGTTGCTTGGCCAATGGGCTTTCAACGGGGATAAACCCATAAAAATGAAAGGAGTGAGGTGGAAACAACAACAACAAAAAAAATGCCATTACCTTTTTGGAGCTCTGCTCCTCTTCTACTCCATCCCCGACCACCACGTAAACAACTTTCCTCCCAAACCTCTGAATTACCCTCTCGAAGCAGCTCTCTTTGCCTGCGGAGGACAGAAACGGAGTTCAGTGCAGGAGAAATGCAAGGGAGCCGGCCTTTGTGAGAGCTCTCTAAATACGCAATAAGTTACACAAAATTACACAGTGTAAACACTTAGCCCCAGCCAGGGGACTCGATAAGATCAATGCTCAGATAAAAGCAGCCTGAAAGGCATTAAGTGTGTCTTTCTCCTCCCCAAACCTGGGACAAATGGAGTTTAACGAGCTAAATCAACCTCACATGCTAATGCCAGAGTCAGAGAGGCATGTGGCCTGCAAGCAGAGGATCTCGGCACCAGCCCCGTCGATCTGGTTGACGATGGCCCAAAAGTGAAGGTTGGTGTTTATTTTGCGTTTGAAAAAGGGGAGGCAGGGGAAACGTGAGTGTGTGTGTGTGTGTGTGTGTATGTGTGGTGGGGGGGGGGCGTCCATGTGGAATGACATAAATTTGCCGAAGTGGTTTCATATGCAGGGCTGAAAAGGAGAGGCCCAGTTCAGGCCGAGCTCCAAGAAAATAATCCCAGCCTGATTAGACCTCTTCCTTAGAACCGAACATCAAACCTCTCGTGTGTCCGCCCCTTCTGCAGCCTTACCCAATCACGAGCCATGTGTTTACACATAATATCACACTCATTCTGGCCGCATGACATCAGGAATCCTATCTAACACACACACACACACACACACACACACATGCATGGCAGTCACAGGTAGATGGCCTTGGAGCACATTTACCTATTTTGGTGGCGCTATAAATATTTTCAATAGGAAAGACCACTCCCAGTCCATAGAGCAGGACCTTAGCAAGGGCAGGGATGAGCTGGGTTGTGGTCACCAAGATGTTCACACAATTTGACCTGTGAGTGGAGAAAGAAGAGAAAGCCATGGCTGTTACGGGTTCGGCGTGTTGCCATTCGGTTTTGAGAAGAATCCCTGGCTAATCTCATCAAGTTATAATGGTATAATTCCGAACATGCTAATGTGTTATTTCTTTAAATAAAGAATAAGCTCAGCATAAGACTGGATTCTGGAGTTTTAAAGTATAGAGTACAGAACTGTTCATGCTTTTGAGCTGATTTATGCATATGCGGGATGGGACTCCTATATAATTTTCCTGTGCGAAGGCTTACCTTGAGTGGATTAATGTTAGTGCTTTCAGTGCCAGTGTTAACCAGGAGTCCGTCAGAGCTTCAATTTCTGCTCTCAATTGCAACCAGGCTTCCCTTTTGGCCGGGCCGAGCAGTCCTGCAATGAACAGAGAGCTTGTTTGAATTGGCCCATCCTGCAAATAACTTCAGAAAATTTCAAAATTTAGTCTGACCAAGTGGTTCTGCGTAGGGCTGTTTGAAAAACCTCGGAGTGTGTTTGTTGACACACCCTCTTCCATCCCTCCTACCGAGCAATTTGACCAAAGCAGTTTATTGGGGGGGTTTACCTCCGACGTTGTTTTTGTAGGTGGTGTAAATTTCTTTTACTCGTCTGTAGCGGAAGGCCAGTTTTCTCATCCAGTCCACTCCTCCCCTCACACCAGTGGCTAGGCAGAGGTTGGCACTGGTGGCAGCAGCATGGAATCCATCCGTACTGAAGTTATAAGTGCTGGATGGGAAGGTGGGAGGCGAGAAATGGGTTACACACAAGAGTCCTTCATACCCGGCACTCTGCCAGTACTAGGAACAGAAAGCAACAACAGCTTTACCTCAGATCCTGACCGTTGTCATCAGAGGACACGTCGTCGATGTGGACCTGGTCGCACTCCTGCAGAAAGGAAGGAAAATAGAAGATGGACCCATTGAATCGAGCAACGGCGGTTTGATTAATGATTTTCATGTGCAAAACTGGGTGTGATTTGGCAGCTTGAATCCATGAAGTGAGTAATGTCAACAACTGTGGAATTCCCATTTGAAGCCTAAGCTTTGCACTGGAGAGCTGAAATCAGCCCCCTCAACCGCTTCCAGGCTTGAGCCCCCCACCTGCTCAATCTTAATAAAAATAAACACCATCATCAGGGGACCAGGGCTGGCCCACTTCAGCACGGCCACTAGGGGGATCTCTAGATATATTCATCCACGGCTACCTATAATCAACAGGGACGGGACGAAAGCTAGTGACATTACTGTGCCAGCATGAAGTCTGCCCATCTGCAGGCTGATGCCTGGCTGAACAGATAGTTTTGGGATAATGAGAGCATCTGTGCTCCCTTTGGGCCTCCGATTTCTTGGAGAGTCCGAGCAGTTCCTCAGCTCCGAGCCGATTCAGGCGGTGTACACAGTAACACAAACCAGACTTTCTGCTAAATGTAACATACTAGAAAAATTGAACCTGATGCTAACCGCCAATGAAATTATGACCTCTGATTGCTGCCGAGCCACACACCAGCACAGCCTCGGGCTTTCTGGAGAGCAGACTGAAAATCTGTTATTAGTTTTCCATTTATAGGCATCCCAGCCCCCCCACCACTTTCCCTTGAAAGAGGCATGAATGCTAGGGAGTTCTTCCTGAGATTTCAGATGGAAAGAGAGGTGGGATCCTTACAGATCTTCAGCTGCAGAAGAAAGCCATGCCAGATTCTGAAAGCAGAGTGATGTGGAGTAGAGTGAGTCTAGGGAAAGTTTTTGTTTTATTTTGCTCCCCACATTAAATTCCAAGCAATTAGCCAAACGTCAGCAATCAGCCGAGCTCAGCAGCTAATCGTTTACATTATTTCGCTGGAGGTCCATTGCTTTTGCTTGAAAGTCCTTTCCGTTTCTTTAAGCTTTTTTAATTAAGTTCCTAGAGCCTGCTAAGACACCCAAAACACAAAAAAGGACTTCCTTGTTTTAACTCGGCCTGAACCTGGCCTGGTTGCTGACGTTATTGCATTCCTGTCTAATGCTACAGCAGGGTAAGGGTAAGGGGCTTTAGACCGTAAACCTTTTTTATTTTACTGGTTCCCCTCTGAACAAATTTTTCATCTCCCTGGATTTGTGGGGAGAGGGAGGGGAGAGCGACGTGAGGAGAAACTCAAACCAGCTGTTCTTTAACAGAATTAAAATCTTGACCCCCAACCCCTGCTCTAATGCAGGCATTCTCTCGCCAAACCTCTCCCAGCAAGCCTCGAGATCCAAAGAGGAAAAGACTTTGACCCGGTGGCCTGCTCCTCCTCTCTAGGGCTCCACACACTCAGATAAGGGGGTGGGAGGTGGAGGAGGGGGGCTAAAGGAGGGGGGTTTGGGTGACCGCACATGGAGAGCTGAGCCTTACGGGGCCATAAGATGGACTGCCAGTTGGAACTCCTCAAGCTGTTTGTGTAATCTGTTTCTAGACAGTCAGCGATGGACCCTTAATACTTGTGAAAGACCAATTTGTCTTTGGCAGAAGACCTTTGGACAGGCCAAAATCATTACAGAGAAAATGGGCCTCTCCCTAAATGCTTAACCTTGACTCTTTCACTCTTTTGCAAAGAGTTAATCATTATAGTCCCACAGTGTCTAGTACCAAAAAGACACGACAGAGTCTCGTGTGTTTGACCTGGAAAAGCTGTATCTGAACTCCTGCTGCTGATGTGGGTCTACAAACATCCTCTTCAACTCAAAACTCAGCATCAAGCCTCAGTTCAGACCTCAATATTTTGTTGAGTGGAAAATATTCCCATCGCCTTGTGTCGAAATTGTGCAGATCATTTTAAAATAACATCTTTATTCACACTAAATGTCCTCATGCATATTAGTTTTATACCGAGAGCTAAAACAAACTACACAAAAGTAACCTCACCTTGCTGATTTGAGAAACTGACCAGGTTCAGAATGAACTGAGGCTTCAGGCAGCCAAATTTGCCTTCAGATATTTGAGGATGTTCTTCATCTAGTTCTGCAATTTGAAGTAACTAGGCGGCCCACAGCAGCAAGGCCAAGGAATTACAAAGCTTTGTTTATAAACAATGCAACAATGTGTGATTCCTCCAGACCTCAATATCCAGATGCTTTTTATTCCAAGAACTTGTTTGATGTCTTATTCTAGACATACAAATCCACAGCCGTTTTTATCCCATGCAAATTACAGTAGAGAGTTTCAGTCTCGATCCTGCTGTTTGTACGTCAGTGTTAGGATGGTCGTCATGATATTATGGTTCTGGTTCTGCCTCTCTTGCAAAGATGTACTGTATTATTAGTCACTCATTCTTCGTATGGCATGTCAAACTCAATATCTCCAGCCCCGATGTAATGAAAACATTGTTACACACTACGGACGAGGACGGCCTTGACGCAGGCCCAGCTGGCTCCGTATTTTCTTCTTTCTGCGAGTCACTGTTGGTTGGTACGGCCTTTTAATTCAGCGGTTATCATGATGCACAATTAACAGTAGCGCCGCGGACCGCCAGACCTCCGGGATGAAGGACGGGGCAGAGAAAGAATGCAGAAACCTCTGAACAATAACAGCACATAGTGGGAGCGCTCATAAACCACTTGACTGCCACTCTGGAAGCTGCAGAGCGACTCTAATGGAGCCGCTGTATTACAGTAACGCACGAGACTCATTAGGCCTCCTTCTTAAGCACTCGTAAACACTGTTAAGCCTAATGACCGGGGATGGGCTGAGTCTAAGTGCTCCAGCGGGTCGGTTGAAGGATCAGGGCCGTGAACATCAGCCGGACTCCCATGAATTAAAATCGGCACAGAGAATCTGACTGAGAGCCGAATGTCATCTTTTCTTCAATTCAGTCCCGAACCCTTCCCTCGGCAAAGCAGCAGCCTTTACAAAACCTACAATCACCACTAACTCACTCCAGATGTTCCTACTGTAGACGGCGTAGAGATCCTCCTCTGCCGTCCATACGTAATTACTTCCTATGCAAACAATTTGTCTTTCTGTTTAATTCGTCACATTTTCCCCTCGTCTCTGTCTGAAGGTTCTCTTCGGAGAGCCTCGGAACCCGAGAAGCACTGGACAAACTATAAAATAAACACCTGAAAGTCACCTTCTCTCCCGGATGGACTGAAAGAGAGAGGTTTTATTATTTTTTTTTTACTTCTTCCAGCCCGTCCTCCGTTTGCCCATAGAGAGCTTTTCATTTGGCTGGAGCTCTCAGAGGCTCCTTTGTTCGCTGACGTCTGTCATTAAGCAATCAGCCTGGACTGCCCGATTCTTCCTGTTGGCCAGAGGAAGGGCTTTTGCCGCGGACTCTTTTTCAGAGGAGAGCTGCAGTGCGTCAAAAAAAAGAAAATGATTATTTCAATCTACAAACCCCGCTTTTCCCCCCTTCGTCCCACTGCCCGAGCGAGAAACATCCGTATCGCATTACTCTCCCTGGCTGGCATTTCTTTTTCCAGCTTTTTTCTTTCTTTTTTTCCCAGCAGTCTCAGCCTCATGTCGTGTTTTTTTTTAACCATCTTGTCCTATTTTCTTCATTCCTGCCCTATCATTTTAGGTCTCAATGCTCTCATCGTTTCTGATGCAAGGTGCAGCCACCTTTAGCATTTCAAGGCTCAAAATTCTTTGTCGCATACATAGTTTTACATGTAGTGAAATGAGTCGAGCCTGAGACTGTGTAGTAATGTTGCCAAATCATTTAAATTAGATAGACAGAGAAATTTGGAAAGGAATAAACTAAGGTAAGAATATGTGCACTTTGTGGTATATATTCTGTATTCTTTGTATTTTTTGTACATAATATCTAGATTGCATATCTTATTGTACCGTTCATTTGTACTTTGTACGCTTATACACTATTGTATCTATCTATCTAT
>JBBIGA010000001.1:8964027-8976170 GCA_037576975.1 Alestes dentex
TTCACACCTTCACTCTTTCACTCTCTCACCCTTTCACCTTCTCATTCCTTTACTTTCTCATTCACTGATTCATACCTTCACTCTCTCACTCCTCACTCCCTCACCCTTTGCTCCTTCACTCATTCACTTTCTCATTCACACCCTCACTCCTTTATTCATTTACCTTAATCTTTACTGCCAACCAACACCGATAGATAGATATAGTCACACATCTGCACACTCACACCTGCACACCTTCACAACCACACACCCACACACTCACACAGCCACACACCCTCACACCTGCACACCCTCAGACCCACATGATCTCAAACCCTCGCAATCACACACCCTGACAACCTCAAACCTTCACAACCGGACACCCCCATACCCTCACACCCACACATCTGCACACTTACACCCGCACAACCGCACATCTCCACACTCGTACAACCACAAACCCTCACAGCCTCAAACCCCCATAACCACACACCCTGACAACCTCACACCCTCAAACCCTTACAACCGGACACCCCCACACCCTCACACCCACACAGCCACACACACTCACACCTGCATACCCTCACAACCGCACATCTCCACACTCACACAACCACAAACCCTCACAGCCTCAAACCCTCACAGCCTCAAACCCTCACAACCACACACCCTGACAACCTCACACCCTCAAGCCTTAACATCCACACATCCACACACCCTCACAGCCACACGCCGTAACAGCCACACACCCTCACAAACTCACAGCCGCACACTATCATAATCTCACACCTGAACACTCACACACCCTCACAGCCACACACCCTCACATACTATCATAATCTCACAGTTGCACACAATTACACACCCACACAGCCACACACCCTCACAGCCTCACACCCACACAGCATTTACCCAGACACCATGTAGTGCATGAACCGAACCAGCCTTCAAGGCCACGCTGCAGATTAATTAGCACAGTTTTTCACCTGTTTTAGTTTTTCTTTGTTCTGACCAATCAGATCAGTGGAAAGGCCTCTGGTGAGAGTCAGCACTGAGCTCTCCGGCAGCTTTATGTACAATAAGGGCAGCAGCCTCACACAGCAGCTCCCAGAAAGCTCCAGTTCCACATGCTGATCCATTCTACCATGACACACACACACACACACACACTGTAAAGCCTCCATACAGCAGCCAGGACTGGGTTAAGGGAGGTCACTCACCCGTCCGTATCTGTTGGCATACGACCCCGTGAGTAAGGAATGGAAAACGATGATTGTTTCATCCAGGTCCCAGATGAACACGCGCTGGAGAAAGAAAAAGCTAAATCAATGCTGCGCTCTGCCTCCTGCAAACCGAGTCGCACGTCGATATCAGCATGGCGTGCGGGTCTGGGGGGCCAGGCCTGCCTGACCCTGACCCCACGACCCAAACCGCCATGACCAACCCCTCACTGCATTAACACGATCAATAACGAGACACTAATTAAACAGATATGTTAACGGTGTCACATCACCAATATGGCCAATCAGTTCAGGATGTGTCATTGAAAAGGTGGACGTGCTAAAGTCTTCGACCAATTCCGATTCAATGGCATCGTAAAATAGGATACAACATATTTAATATGTGTACATGTGCACAAAAGTTTGCTCAAATATGCACCTGTTATTGATTACTGATCTACAGATGACAGTCATTGTTTATTTACTGAATCTAATATGATCTAATAAATCTAATCTAATATGTGGTCTGTGCAGAGCACATAATAAATATGTGGTCTGTGCAGAGGTTATGATGCATTTAATATTTTATGTTGCTCCCAAAATGTTAAATAAATAGGAACGTGAAATAAAATGTGCCCAGATATACGTATATTTATACGTACTTAACAAAACACACATCAAACATTTACAGATGACTTTCCATTTTATGTAAAACAAACATAAGCACATGTGTGTTTATGTTAAGGATAAAAAATGGAATTATTAATCCTGTAACACATCACTGGCATCTAAAAAAGAAACTACATTTCCATTTTTTTTCCATAATTTGAAAATGTGAGCTTAGATAAAACAGACAAGTAGAACCAGTTGAACCAATTAAAATGATCCTAAATGAATTACTAAAAATCTTGTTACATCAAATCTTGTTACACGACATAAGCAATTTCATCCGAAATAAGTAAAGTTTTCTGATTATGATTCTGATTTACATAGTTTTAAAAAGTAGTTTATTTTCTGACAGTAATCTGGATGCTGCAACAAACAGGCAAAGAAATAAATCTCCAGCTATAAAATTTAATTATATACTGTATAGATTTTGAATATACACATTTTTAATGCATGTTTTGGTTAATTTTGAAAGGGCCTCCAGCTCTGTAGGAATATTTCAGAATAAACACTGAGCTGTTTACCCGGTAAATGCCTTGCACCTCAGTTAAGTTCATGAGTGAATTTTAAGACTGAATTCAAAGGACTAGTGTGGAGAGGCTGTGTTTCTGCTGAGCTCCAGGCTGGGTTTCAGTACCTCAAGGTCGGAGTCAGGCGGTGGAGACGGGTTGTTATTCCTCCTCCCTCGACCACGTGACTTTCCATCCGATGCTCGGCGCAATCGATCCGAATCTGAATCTTTAATGGGGGTTGATGGACTGTGGATTGTACTGTACTCTCCTGCAGGAGGGACGAGAGGAGAAAGGAAAAAAAAAGGAGAAGTGGTGTATCAGTAGAGAGGAATAAAAATGGCCTTCACCTTCAGGACGGAGCTGCAGCTGGATCCGTTTACCCGGCGAGGCCCAGGGCTGCAGCTACTGTACCTGCTAATACAGAGTTTATCTGATCGCCAGACACCCACATACCGCTCAGGCTGCAGTAGTGGCTTTGGGGGGAGGGGGGGGGTGTTGTGCATTATCTGCACGTTAATTACTCCATAGAAGTACGAAATGAAACAGCCCAGGTCTTTAGAAGCTACTGTTCGAACAATGACGTGAAAGAAGCATGACGAGATTAAATAAACAGCTCGTTTCCGAGCCGCGGTCGGCACAGCGACGGCAGGAGATTCTGCCAGGAGCTCTGTTTAGGGCCGCCGAAACAAAACCTAAACAATTGGGCCTCTTTTATCAACTCCAGATCAACTGAACTTCTGGCGCTCTAAATGTACTCGTGAAACAACGGGATCAGGATCAGGATGAGTGTTAATCTTGGATTTGGCCTTAAGTGTAAACTTAAAGGTTAACTTAAAGGGTAATTGTAGCTCCTTCGACTTCCATTTCTGTGAGAAAAACGCTGGGAAAGAGTAGTATAATGTTCATGTTCAGATGAAACATATTACTGGTCAGTATTATTTTGCTCTGCCTGCTGGTGCGCGGTGACATCAGCAAAAAGATTTATTGCATTTACATGAAAAGTTACAAGAAGATCAACATTTTTCATCTTTTAAATGAGACCAGAAAGAAAAAACAAGAGTCAAGTTTACTTTTAGGGAATTTTGGGTAACAACTTGCAATCAGAATTTGATTATATTGCTCAATGTAACGACTGCCCGTTCTGACGGGAAGGAGCCTGTTTGACTGACACACACGAGAAAGAGCTGCAACAAAAACAGACCCACAGAAAACAAAGTGCGTTTCACATCGCCGTGTGTTTTACAAGCTACCAAATGCTTCAAATAACTTTCAAATACGTGATGCTGCGAGTTTTCAGCCTCTGAAAGGTCTGTTGTCATGGTGATAAGAGCTAGCCGCTGTTTGCTACTGGGGACCAGTTATCAGAGTTTGTTATGAAGCTAATGGATGCACAGAATTTACTAAACAACATAACAAAAAGATTTGTAGTTTAAAGTTCAATTAAAAGTAAGTAACCTGTCTGAGCGCTAAACAGAACAATCGTCTGTCTTTTATTGTTGTATCTTATTGTTTGATAAATGTATGATTTGACTGAATCTTAAGGCAGTCACTGTTTTTAATCATTTTTTTGGTGTCCAGAAAGTGAATTTAAAGGATGTTTAATAATGTTAAAGTCAAAGTGAGTTTCTAAAAAGTGCTAATGAAGTCTAAACACCCTGTTACTGCTCACTGACCACTGATCAGGTTTTCTTTTTGGTGAATTTGACTCAAATTAAGTACGACTGCCTTGCCGTTGCCTTTATAAGGCTAAAAGCGGTTTAGCACTAATGCCTGCAGTGTTTTTTCTGGCTCTGTGGGAGAAAAAAGCAGCTCAGGCGGGACCAGCCCTCCGCAGCAGCAGTGCAGTTATAGGATTTCACCCCGCCCCCATTTCTCTAAGCTAATTTGATTTTAATTCCTCATAACTGACAGTGGTACTGCAGCGCGAGTCGGCCGGGCGGTTGGAGCTGGAATGCTCGGCATGGCTGCTCCTCTGCCAACAGCATTCATGAGCCGGACTAACAGGAACTGCTGTCCAACAATGAATGGCAATGTTTTCCACTGCAGTGAATGACCTCCAGAACAGTGCTGGACTTGAAACAATAAGAGAGCATTAAATACTGTTAACAGGAAACATCTTAAAGCATCTCAGAACTCTTCCATTTATTTGTACCGGAGTCGTGGTAGATAAACCCCTTTCTGTTTTTGCTACAATCAAACTTTGCACCACTTTTGTTACAGTGAAACTGAGCACCTAAATGTTTGCTACAAAGAAAGTTTTGCACCAAAACTTTGCTATAATGGCATTATTGCCACAAAATTACCCCTACACTTAAGCTTTTGCACCAAAACTTTTGCAACAAACACATTTTTGCACCAAAACTTTTGCTACAAGTAAACTTTTTCATCAAAACTTTGCTACCATAAAATTAAGCACCAGTGCTTTTGCTACAATTACATTTTTACACCAGAACTTTTCCTGCAGTTAACCTTTGCACCAAAAGGTTTGTTAGAGTCAAGTTTTGCAAAACTTTGATATAAGGACATTGTTGCGCCTAAATATTTGCTACAATAGCATTTCAAAAATGACACTTTTCCACTGAAACTTTTACAACAAGCAAAACTTTTCCTACAATTAAACTTGTTTCTTCTTTGACCAAAACCTTTGCAATAATGAAATTATTGCACCTCAAACCTTTGCCTGCATATGAAATTTTGCACCAAAATTTTTGCTACAATGACATTTTTGCAATATTTTTTGCTGTAATTAAAATAGCAGCCGCAACTTCCTGAACCAGTGTTTCATTCAAAACCTAATTTTTGCACCAGTTTTAAAGAGCCTGAAAGAACTTCTCAGAGAATTTTATGGTGAAGATGTGTGCAGTAACGTGTTGGGGGTTCACCGCTCTTTCCAGGGACACTGTGGTGAGGAGAGTTTTGTTCTGAAACACAACACGCCAACCAGCAGATCATCAAACCTCTGAAAAGCAGCGGCAATATTTCGTCCTGCTGTTTTATTCTGAATTCTAGATGATTACTCCTGAAGCTCGGTCACACTGTTCCACTTCCAGTTGCTTTTAAAGGCAGTTTGGTTTGGCAGGAGTTTTAACATGAAAGTATCTTTGAGCCAGAAGAGTTTCACTCTGAGCTTTTAACGACAGTTTAGGAAAACAAAACTGTCTGTCATCCTTTAGAATCTGCTCTTCAGACCTGAGGAGGACACTCTGAGGGTCGTGAAGGTGGGTGTTGGATTTAACCCTTTGCACCAAAACTTTTGCTACAATGAAACTTTTGTATCAAAACATTTGCTAGAATTGAAATGGCACCACCCCCTTCCTGAATCTCTTTAATATTGAGAGATGTTTCATTCAAAACCTATTTTTGCACCAATTTTGAAGAGCCAGAGAGAATTTCTTAGAGAATTTTACAGTAAAGAAGTTTTCAGTAATGTACTGGGGGATCAGCATTTGATTCTTTTCGTTACTCTTCAGGTAAATTAAACTGTGATCTGTGTGTTAACTGAAGAGTAACGGTGAGAGTCAGACATTCCCACACACAGAAGATGTGTGTGTGTGCACCTGTCTTACCTGCGGAGTGGTCGGTGAGGGCCTGGCTGGTGATGCCGGACGGGGGCTCCTGCAGGGTGTAGGTGGCCGTGGTGGAGGGGGTGGTGGGGCTGGTGTTGTTGCTGGTCATGTAGGGGGACGTGTAGGGGCTGCTGTTGTAATACTGGGCATACTGGCCCTGACCGAACGCCGGGTAGGAGGGGTAGTCCTGCACAAACACACCACAGCCGAAACGTGAGCCGCAGGCGCTCTGAGATGCTGCTACTCTCCCGAACCGCTTCCAAAACCTAAACGCCAACACATGTCTCTGGAGGGCAACATCTGGAGACAGCCATATGTCTTCCTCTCTCTTTTTTATCCCTCTGTGATTCATGTGCGCGAAGAGCGAGAGGTAATCCGTGTCTACAGTGCTCGGGACATCCAGAGTGATTCATATCATGCGGGTAAAGTGCGAATGTATACACCCCCGCCCCCCCCAAGGGCTTCCATGAGCCACAGGAGGGTCCAGCGGACGGAGAAGGTTTACAGCAGGCAGCATTTATGGACGAGAGGAAGAGATTACAGATACCTGTTGAGTGCTGTTGAATCCAGTGGAGTTCGTGAGGGAGTTGCTTCCTGCGTACAGTCCGGACGTCGTTGTAAAGCTGCCTCCTGCAAGAGCAAGAAAGATCAGCGTGACTTGAGAACAGCGCGTCCACAAAAAAATCTAAAAGAACGCGCCTCACAGGTGATAGGACAAACAAGCACAGGTGGAAACAGGATGACAGACACCGCAGGTATACTATCAGATCAAAACCGCATCATTTTAACACTACTTTACGGTGAAAGACCAGCATAAATGTTGCATGAAGAACATGTTTCGTCACACCGGTAACATGATGTAGCTTGTGTTTTAGGCAGTGATTTTTTCATTTATTTAGGGAAACTGGTGGGATGTGTACGTTTTCATTTGCTAAACATCAAAAGACGAGTTTAATTTTTCCAAAATGCCTGTTTACATTGAAACCTTTCAATAGAAGTCAGTGAAAAATGTTTTAGAAGCAATTTTGGACTATCTTCATAATTTTCTGTTTCATTTAAAGATGTAAAAAAATGTGAAAAAAAGCTTGAACTCACCGGCTCTTACCAAGCCATTTATGGTTAGGGATGGGTGAAAGTGCATATAGTAACATTCACAGGCTGATTAGTGTCCTGAAGTCTGTTTATGAGTCTACTCTGTGTTTTGCTCCCTTTTTGTTCCTTCGTGTTTGTGTGTTTTTATGTTTTGTCCCTTTACCGCTTCCTTATCTGTGACATCACAGACTCTTTCTCTGACATTTTGAAGGAGACTCAACTTTTCTCTCTCTCTCCCGGTCTATTACAGAGGGGACTTGACCACAAAAACACATTTTTTTAAAATAATGAATGCTCTGGCCTTGATCGATCAATCAAAAATATATATACACTTTAATGAACTTCTTTAAAAATAAAAACAAATTTATATCAATATTAAACTTGAGAAGAACAGTAGTGTGATTAATGATGCAATCACACTAATAAAGTGTTTTAAACGGGTTAACTTTAAACAGGGGCTTTTTTTGTCACGATAAGTGTTGGCAGCTTGTGGAGAGGGTTTGTCAAAAGAAGTTGCCTTCAAAACAATGATAATTTTACTGGAGAACGAAAAAAAACCCATTCTTATTAGCAGCAATTTTGGTCCATCTTTGTTGGTATGTTTGTTAGGAAATTTGACCATGACAAAAAGCACAGACAACACCTTCAAGCCACATTAAAAAGTGAGAAACCCTACAAAAGGAGATACGAATTGGTTGGCAGCCTGAGGAGGTGCAGCAGAGCAGGACAGGACTGTCGGGGTGAAGCGGAGGTAAAGCACTGCGTAGAAAACCGAGCCAAAGCGCTTGCAGGTAAAATGTGGGCGTGAGGGGTGTTTGAGGTTTGAGGGAGATGAATAACAGTGGCTTCATCTCTCCTCTGCCCTTATCAGAGATGAGATCTGGGCTGGTGGTGGAGAAGAAACGGAGCTGCTGGTGGTGGAGGGGGGCTGTTTTATCTCCACAGTGGCTGAAACAGTGCCACTGTTGTGTGTAAACCACTGAGGGATGATGAGGGAGGGGCACTCCTCGCCTAATTTCCTGCCCCTGGAGCTCAGACACGTCCATCTCCTCCTCAGCGCTCTGGAGGAACATTCTGAATCATCAGAAGCCTGCACAGGTTTGCCCATCCTCCACATGGCCGAGAAACAACTGGGACCTGAGGTTAATTCTTTACTGTTAGTGCTGGAGCTACCGGGCTGATGTAACCATCAAGTAAAGCTAACAGCCCACCCATGATCATGACAACCGACAGACAGGGCGGACACCTACGGTCCAAAATCCGAGACCGGAGAAAATGCTGGTATTTTGCATTATTTCACCAGAAGGTTAAAGATGTTCTATTTTCACCTCAATTAATAAAATTCTTTCATTCTTACATTTTCAATACTCTTTTAATACTGTTTAAAGTCTGAAAACATCCATAAAGACCAAATATGGACACTAAGTTTTGCATTTACAGGACTAGAGAGGACAACACAAGACTACACAGGACTGCACAAGACTACACAAGACTACACAGGACTACACAAGACTACACAGGGCTACATAAGTCTACACAAGACTATACAGGGCTACATAAGACTACACAAGACTAAACAAGACTACACAGGACTACACGAGACTACACAGGACAACTCAGGACTACACAAGACTACACAGGGTCCCACAAGACTACACAAGACTACAAAGGACTGCCCAAAACTACATAAGACTACAAAGGACTGCACAAGATTATGCAAGACTACACAAGACTACAAAAGACTACACAAGAGTACACAAGACTGCACAGGACTACAAAAGACTACACAGGACTACCCAGGACTACACAGTACTACATAGGACTACACAAGACTACAAAGGACTGCACAAGATTACACAAGACTACACAGGACTACATGAGACTAAAGGACTACACAAAACTACACGAGATTACACAAGAGTACACAGGACTTCACAGGACTGCACAAGACAACACAGGACTACTCAAGACTACACAGGACTACACAAGACTACACAGGACTACACAAGACTACACAGGACTATACAAGATTACACAGGACTACATAGGACTATGCTAGACTACATAGGACTACGCAAGATTACACAGGACTACATAGGACTATGCAAGACTACACAGGACTGCACAAGACAACACAGGACTACAAAAGACTACACAATACTACACGAGACTACACAAGACTACACAGGACTACATAAGATTACGCAGGACTACGCTAAAGACCTACAAAAGCCAACAGCTATAATTATAATTATAATGTGGATCACCAGACAAGCATTAGATATTTAAGGAGCTATTAAGTGCTGGAACAGTGAACGAGTGCATTTAAAGTTAAAGGACAGTCTAGAATTTGACTCTGCACCACACAACCAGTTAATAGGAGTCAGACATGCACTGCTACAGATTCTTTCATCTTAGACAGGAAACTGGGTTTATTTCACAGATTTTCATCTATAGTTGTTCACTCAACAACTTTGCAGTTTAACAAGAATAAAAATCTGCAGCTTATGAAATAAATGGATAAGTGAGAAAATCTTTTGACTGGTTGTGTATGTAGTGAGTTTAGGACTGTAAATAAATTAGCCTCATGCCAAACCGACCCCACAGCACAAAGCAGGACCATCAACCCAAAATACCGGCCAACAGAAAATGGATAATGAGTCGCGAACACGTTTATTTTATGTCAGCCTGGAAATATTTTCCCAGAAGTTCGTCTCTGCTTTGGTTGGTTAACTAATATCAACAGGCTTTAAGCTAATGAACAGCTGCACTGCTCTCTCTCTCTCTCTCTCTCTCTCTCTCTCTCTCTCTCTGTCTCTCTGTCCCCCTCTCTCTGTGTCTCTCTCTCCCTTCTGTGAGAAATGAACAGGAGATTAATTTACCGAGTTTAAATAAAAGAGTAATTACACCTTTGTTCAGGTAAACAAACCGAAGGAGAGTCTTTCATCCTGTGGTCATAAATGAGAACCCCCCCTCCTTTCACCCCCCTCTCTCTTTTAACCCCACTGCCTTCAGACACCCCCCCTCCTTTTCTGAAAGCGTAACAAACGTGAAGCAGCTTTACTGGTGTTCCAGTGTGGCCCAGTCCAGCCAGTTTAGCGTCCCTCCGAGACTGCCTGTTTAAAGAAACCCCTTATTTACAGACATGCGGACAACAAGATGGGGACAGAAACATCTTCCATTGTCTCTGTCTCTGTTAATGTGCTGAGGTGGTCGGTGGGGATGGTTGTAGAGGGAAAAAACACAGCTCACATAAAGAGAAACACATCAAACTCCCATCAAACAGCAAATTAGCTGGAGCTCCAGTTCAGAAAGTGGTAAGAGCAGGGGGGCCGCGGGTCGGACGCTGACTCTGGAAAGAGCCGGAGCCACATGAAAGCCCAGCGAGAGACCCCCCCCCATGAAGAATGACTCCATGCTGGGGAAAGGCCTGGTCATTCCCTCGGGCAGCAAAAAAAAAAAGAAAAGAAAAAAAGCCCCCGCTCTGTCGTGCTCCACTTAGTTCACTCAGGACGAGACACCGACTCTCCAATTGCGAGTCCATTTGCTGTGCTTGATCAGTCTTCTTGCCATGGGCTACATCTATCATCAGTGCACAATATTTGTAGCAGAAGTTTTGTACGCCTCTCTGGGGAGCAGACGATCAAGTCCAGATGGACTAAAAAAAAAAACAAAAATAGAGCAGTCTGCTGACCCGTTTTCACCGTGTGAGGAGGAAAAAATCACCAAAAATAATCACCAAAAACAATCACCAGACACACCAATCTGAATCACGCATGAGAGTCACTTGAGCCAGTTAACTGTATTTTGCCTTTCGGCTCTCTCTAATCAGTTTCCTCCAGGATCAATAAGGTTTTTTGATTCTGATTCTGATTCTCTTTCTTTCTGCAGTGTGTTGATATTTGTAGTAATATGTGAATGGTTTTGGACATTTAAATCAAATAAAACTGAATAATCTGAACCTTTAAAATGGTTTTGGATTATTGTCGCCAGTTAGTAAGTGGGGCTGTTCTATTATTATTGCTGATTTAGATCAGTGCATTTAAATCAAATAAAACCTGAATACATTGAACCTGTGTGACATCAGTACTATACTAATACTAATACTATAATGCTTTAAATACTACAGGTATTTAAAATACAACACATATTTAAAATGTCAGTTTCTGATTAGTGAAAACTGAATTCCAGTGTGGAACAGACAACATTCAGAAGTATAAATCTCTTATTATTTATAATGCAGTAAACTTCAGAAGTCGTATGACACTATCTAGAACCTGCACGCATCAAACGCTGCCATTAGGATGTTATATGCCATTAGTATGTTGATTTAGGGAATAATTCAAGCTCAGCAATTTTCTAAAGGTTTTAAACTGTTTGAATTCTTACAAATAATATTACAAATAATATTACAATACAAAAAAATACAGTCGCCAAATGAAAACTTTATAGCAGAAGGAAAAAATATTTTTGTTGCCTGTAAGTTCAATTTAAACGTGTTAATATAGTTACTGAAGTTCATGTAAGTCATTTTGGATCATTTCTATGGTTTCATTCATTGTGAAACTTTCAGGCTATGCATGAGATCAGAGATTTTCAAGTTAGGTCAAAAAAACAAAAACAAAAAAAGACAGAAATGGAGACAGAAAGTGTTGTTATTAAAATGTACCCCGAACTGGTGACAGCGGCTAAAGCGCAGTGTGACCTTTTCCTCCTCGTTTCTTTTTCTCAGGGGCGCAGCGGAGTGAGGCGTTGCTGGAAGGGAGTGAAAACATGAATCTAACAGATTCCCTCTGACAGCTGCAGGCAGGCTGGCCATACTGGGGGCTTGGGGGGGGGAGCTCGGAGATGGGGGTGGGGGTCAGACCACTGGGTCCAGGACTTTTCTTTTACATAAATAGTATCCTGGAGGGCTTGAATCCAAAATAGTTTAGCAATTAAACTCCTCAAATATGCGTTGACATTTCATTAACAGGCTTATTATTTCCTTAAAGGGTCCCTTAATGGTTCTACATATACCATTTAACTGGTGTAGAACCTTTACAATATACATAGATAATAATGGTTCTGTAAAGGGACCTTCAGGGAACCAAAAGTGGTTCTTCTAC
>JBBIGA010000001.1:8995138-9005722 GCA_037576975.1 Alestes dentex
GCGGTGATCAGTATACTGGTGGTGCTGAATGCTGAGTGGTTAGAACTCCTTTATCTAGGCTCCTTGTATCTTTAGGCACTTTGCAACCTGTCACAGTAAAACATTTGTTCCCATTTCTTTCATCTAATCTCCTCAGTATGATAAGACTGACAGAAATAAAAAAAAGTATTTTTATACCAATAAGGCGATTCAAGGCAAAATATGTAAAAATGAGGGGTGACTCACTACTTTTCCACAGTATGTACTTTTCACACAGTGTGTGTGTGTGAGTGTGTGTAGCGCAATTTACATTAGAATAGACGGTGTGCATTTTTAGAACAATTAATTCAAAATAGTCTCTAATGAAATTATTCAGATTACACAATAGTGAGATTTTTTGCCTACTTTATCATTAAGATCAGTCTTTATCGTCACATGGGACCCATTTTTAACAAAATGATAGAACATCATAGTTTAATAGTGAAGTGTTAGAATCACACATAATTAAAAAAATAGACATGTGCTGCTAGATGTCTATCTAAAATAGAGGTACACAATATTTAATCCCCCTCACCCTTTATTTTTGTTTTAACCCTTTATGGTGAACATTAGGATGCAGGTTGGTAAAGAGAGGGTCATAAAATAGAACAAGTGCATATATTTCATTTCCAAATCAGTTTTTTGAGGTACACTTCTGGGTGCATTACTGTGTCGTGATGGTAAAGAGTGAAATAGGAAAGTTATTGTTTCCAATTATGAATAAATTGATCACAAGACTCCAGATGCCTCAAGAAGCTGAAATCTGGCCGCTGCTCACGGGTCGCGCCTCCTTCAGCAGAATTAAATCACACCAAAGGAAACGAGGCTGCGTTGGTGTACGGTATCGCATCGACTAAAGATCAATGCTGGAAAAGAACAGATAATGAGGTGCATCCGCCGAGAGCAAGCCAGAGGTCATAATAATGAAAAAATGTAAAAATCATCCAACAAAACTGTCCGCCGGCGAGTGCAGCGAGAGGCCTAATGGTTTGCTTCATCGTTTACAGGCTCTGCTCTTGTTCAAAAAAGATCAATTTCATGAACAAAAGACTCCTGAAGCATTTTTCACTCCACCCTCCTCTGACATTCTCATGTAATAGCCACTCAGCAGGGCCCCCTCCATCCCAACCACCCCCAACTCTGATGAAGGTGATCCGTGTTGAAAAACACCTGCAGGGAGAGGATAAGCGCTGATAGCAGGGGATCAATAAAAGTGCCATAAGGTCATCTTCACTCATCATCATTCGGGCCCTTTACTGATGTCCCTTTATGAACAGTAATCACTTCATCACGCTGCTCAATTAACAATCACATTAACACATTAACATTTTTATGCAGTTTTTTTTATTTTTCTTGTCTTCTGGGTGGTTTACTGTGGTAGAATTACGGTTTCCTCCACACAGCAATAAGCCACAGTGAGGCCCGACCGCACCATCCGATTGGTCCAGGTTCTTCCCGTGTGGTTATTGGTGATAACAGAGTAACTCTATCGCTCTGCTGAAGACACGTTGCTAAGTAACGCCTGTCTCTCTGCTGCAGCCGACCATCAGTGATGTTCTACTTTAGCATCCAGAACAGAAAGTGAAGCCCTCAGAAAAGATTGTTCCACACTGTAACCGTTCAGTTCCACTCTGAAGACGAGTGTGACAGCAGCCCCGCATCACCCCCAACGTGGCACCCAAACACACACACCCAACCTGCCCCCCCGCATCACACCCCCAACCCTCTCCCCATTACACTCAAGATGCTCCCCACTCACACCTCCAATCTGCACCACCCACACACACACACAAAACACACACAAAACCTGTCCCCCCCTACCCACAGCCCCAGTCTGACCCCCCACACACCCGCCAAAGGGTCGCCCCACACCACGCCACCCGCCTGGTGTGTATGAACTTCATTTAGGTTCTGAAAAGGTGTGAATATGATGCTTTCCCAATGTGCCTTTAACTGTTGATCCTCTGTGGGAACATTTATATTCATTTATTTTATTATTTTATATTATACCCTTAACTTTAGGACAGTATAGTGCGAATATACAATAACTGCTTTTGTTTCTCTCTCTTTTTCAGATACTGGCCATCATTTCTATCCTCTTCATCATCCTGTCGACCATCGCATTATCCCTGAACACCTTGCCTGAACTTCAGGTGACAGACGAGTTCGGCCAGGCCAACGATAATCCTCAGCTTGCCCACGTCGAAGCCGTGTGCATCGCATGGTTCACAATGGAGTACCTCTTGCGCTTCCTATCTTCACCGAACAAGTGGAAATTCTTCAAAGGGCCACTGAATGTCATTGACTTATTAGCCATATTACCTTACTACATCACTATTTTTCTGACCGAGTCGAACAAAAGTGTGCTGCAGTTCCAGAATGTGCGGCGAGTGGTGCAGATATTCCGTATCATGAGAATATTGAGAATCCTGAAACTGGCCAGGCATTCAACTGGACTGCAATCCCTTGGCTTCACTCTTAGACGCAGTTACAATGAGCTTGGCTTGCTCATACTGTTCTTGGCCATGGGAATCATGATTTTCTCAAGCTTGGTATTCTTTGCAGAGAAAGACGAGGACGCCACGAAGTTTACGAGCATCCCAGCTTCGTTCTGGTGGGCTACCATCACCATGACAACGGTTGGCTATGGAGATATTTATCCACAAACTCTGCTTGGCAAAATAGTCGGCGGACTGTGCTGCATCGCTGGCGTGCTGGTCATTGCCTTACCCATTCCTATCATTGTAAACAACTTCTCTGAGTTCTACAAGGAGCAGAAACGTCAGGAGAAAGCCATCAAGCGAAGAGAGGCCTTAGAACGAGCAAAGAGGAACGGCAGCATCGTGTCCATGAACCTGAAAGATGCCTTTGCTAGAAGCATGGAGCTAATGGATGTTGTAGTAGAGAAAAGTGAAGAAAAACATTCACTGGACAACCACTTGTCACCAAGCAGGTGGGGTGTTCCCAAGCGTACAACCTCCGATGCAAGCCTGAAGTCTTTCGAGAAGAGGTCTCCAGAACGCATACCACTCGGATCACGCGAGTGCATCAAAACCTCGAGCCCGCAGCACCTCAACGCTCAGAAACTGGAGGAGATGTACAACCAGATGACTAAAGCGCAGTCCTTCTCAGATCTCAACACAACTTCCGCAAAACCTATGGAAGAGACGCTGCAGAAGGTGGAGTTAGAGATGAAAGACGTGCCAGAACATCGACCCAAGGAAAGAGCCATCACAGATGTGAGAAGCATATCAAGTGTCGACAGCTTTGCAAGCTGCGCTGCGGAAGTCGGAGACGCCGATAAGTCGGCCCCCCCTCCGGGTACAGCAGCCCAGTTTCAGCAAAGATATCCCAAAGTGCCTCCACTTGTTGAGGTCAAACAGAGCCCAGCAGGTCCATCAGAGGGCAACCCGCATGAGCTTGAACAGGAAAACCTACCCAGCATTCAGGAATCTTCCAATAAGGACAGTGAGTGCTTTGCTCGGTTTGTGGAAAATACCAAAATTTCCTTGCAAAGCACAAATCCAGCTTTTACGAAGAGCCTCAAAGTAAATTTCTTAGAAACTCTTGATGAAGCTCCTTTGACGCCACCCAACACTTCCTCTCCTCAGGATATTAGCAGCAGTCTTTTGGAGGACATCTCCCCAGATGGAGAATGTTCTGATCTGTGTTTAGAATCAGTACCACTGGCCACCATCCCGGAGGAAGGTTTGGTCCTTTCGCCAGCGCTGCCAGCCAGTGATTTCCATCCAGAAGAAACTGCATTGCTCTTGGCTGGCGATAGGGATCTGCATGGTGTCCATCCGTCTGGAGATAACCACGAGGAGAAACATCACATGCAAGTGGCGGCCGCCGCCGTTTCTTCACCCAAGCGTTCTCCACAGAACTGTTCTCAGGGTGTGGTCGGTGATAACGGGCAGGACAAGCCTGACAGTAACCAAAGTGGACACAAGGTAGAGAATCACATGTTTACACCAGAGATCCATCTAATGCCAGGGGACGGCAATCTTTCGCCAACATGTGAAACCAGCATGTGACTTTGGAGACTAGAGGACCATAGGGAAGGAGGGCATGGACTTGTGGTGAAAGAGAGATTTTGCATGGCATGAAAAGTCTCTTTTAACTGTGTCACTGTCTATAGAAACCACTGTCCTTGCAGACAAGACTGGAGGAGGTTGTGGGTGGAAACAGGAAGAAGCTCGTTTGGAGCGTATTTATCCAACAATGAACATACCGCTGACTTTACATTTGAACTTCGTTTATTTTATAGCAACAATGAGGAATGCAGTGGGGGACAAATCCTGAAAAGCATGCATTCAAAAAGAAAATGTCATTTTACGGTGCTTAGTTTGCTGAAAGCGCTCCACTGTAAATATAGAGAGGATTTTAAAGGTAAAGATGATGCACAGCCGCAGAGGACATAAGAAGTGTCAAACTCGCTGGAAATGTTGTGCTTCAAGGAGTGGAGGGTCAGTTGCAGAATAGCGACATACTGAAACATATCATTAGGCTACTTAACATGGAAATGCAATGTGTACCATGACAAAGATGTCTTCTCTTTTGTTCAGATTAACATAGTCTGTAATAAGGGCTGGGTATCATTTTAATACCGATATCAATACTGAGATTTCAATGCCGATTCCTGATCATTATTTATAAATGTTCAAAGGACTTGTATGCATAATGAAAGAGAGTATGGCTCAGAAACAATTCAAATTAAAGCAACAAACAAATCATTACTTATTAACATAAATTAAATAACTTACTCATCCAGTGTGCATGAGCTAGGTTGCACCATTTAATGAAAACAAGATTCTATTTAGGGTGGAAAGGAACATAAAAAGTCAACTTCAGTTTATAAACTACATGGTATGTGTCAGCTGTGCTGCTATTTCTCACAGAAGATTAAAATCAAATCTAAATATGGAAGCAAAGATATTACAAACAAATATACACAATTTTCAAGTCACCACCCTTCCCTCAGTGAATTCATCATCAGTTTTTCAAAGACAATTGGAAGTTATCAATTGAAATGTAAAAAAACAAGTAAATTACTCTAATAGTTTAGTTCATTTTTTCATTCTGTTCTGGCTGTGCAAAGACTGCGTTGCTGGGGGAGGGGTTGTTGCTTCGTGACTTTGGTTTCCGTAGCGATAATTCATATCTGGCCAGCTCTACGGTCTGAAAGGAACTCCTTCAAGTAAAAATTAACCTACTGCTTGAAAAATCTCTCATTCTAATGATAAAATAATTATAAAAACAATGCCCTGTTTGAGACGGGTATCGTGGGGTTTATTTACTTGAGGAATGTAATCCGGACCAATCAGCAGCCTGGATTACCGAGCGGGTTGGCTGACTGGACTTCGGTATTGAACGTCACAGTGTTTCGGTACTCAGTAATGTTACTCAGTACTGAGTCTAGATACCCAGCCCTGTCTGTAGTATCAATATTAATATTAATAATAATATTCGGAGTAGTGCTTGGCTCGGTATTCGAGTGAACCTCCCTCACCGAACTCGTAGACTAATGACCAGACGAGTAGATGGCGCCACCTGCCCATGATATCCAGCATCTATTTATGTAGCTGCCAAACGAGAAGCGATCCGTAATCGAAAGCGTTAGCGATAGATTCCTAGACTAGGGGCGTTAGCTTTAAGGTCAAGAGCCGGGCGGCCCGGCTGGGATGGTCCCGCCTCGGGCCGGGCCTCAGGCCTGCATGTCTTAATGTAGTTTTTGTGGCTCAGGAGCACAACAGTACACGAGAACCCTAGTGGCTTGCGATTATAGCCCATAGAACCAGTCAGAGAACCAGCCGGGGGTTCAGGTCATTACATCTCACACCTGTTTTTTTTCTCCTGTCCTTCAAAAAGCAGCATCGAGACCTGCCAGAGGACCAAAAGGCACGTTATGACACTGATCTACACCCCACCCTCACATCCACAGGAGTGTTACGTCCCTCTTTCATCTCAAGCGCAAAGAAACCCAGTTTCGGATCATTTCGGACCTCGTATCACGTGCGCCAAGGTCATTTCGGTCCAAACTCAAGCCCAGAGGTTTATTTTACACTGTATTTTCCGTCACTCTGAGAGAATTTGTTTTTATGTTGCCTTTATCCCGACATCACTGGAGATGTATTTTTTTCTCGCTCTGGCGATTGGCCGGCCATTAAGGTCGCTTTGTTGTTCACGATGGGTCGCGGAGGTCGCGGGGAGAAGAAAAAGAACCTCACACTTTCAGGACGGGTGGGAAAAGAGTGCAATACAGCATAACTGCAATCTATGCAGGCCAAGAATCATGGCACTTTATTTACAGTCCAATGGATCTGTAAGTGTACAGGCAGAAACTACATGTGTATTTTTCAGATTATATATCTTTAATATATTTAAGATTTAAAACTAAGACAGTGTTACTACCGCTCCAAAAACGGACTCTCTAATGTCTGGCCGGGTTCCCGCGGCTACTCCTCTTCACGCTCGCCGAATCCAACTTTCGGAAGCGTTTCCGAATCTGACCACGTGGTCCCTTTTTTAAGGCTTTTTTTTGTTTATTTGTTTGTTTGGTTGTTTTTTTTTATCGTCGGGACGCGAAGAATCACAGAGAACACCTCAGACGACGACAGTTCTATTTTTATCTAGCACCAAAACTGACCACATAATCCCGAGACGGCGTGCGCCAGGAGGCCGCGGGTTGTTCTGCTTCGTCCGTTCAGCACTGTACAGAAAATCTACTTTTTATAGGAAAAAAATAAAATCAGGTCTTTAAGTAACAGATAAGAGTAATATTATTGAGTTCTCAGGTTTTCTACAAAGCTGATGTTCCGCTAGAGTAGAAGTGTGTGTTTTTTTTTCCTTCCTTTGTCTGGAGAACGTCGTCGACTCTTTGGGTTCTTTTGTTTGTTTTTGTTGTCATATGCTTGTTCATCTGGACATTCTGCACCGTCACACGCCATCCACACCACCGCAGCTACACAGTCTTGCCCTGTGTATTGGACAACTAAAATAATAAGAAAAATTTAAGCGGGTAGCGAGCGGCTGCATGTTTTTATCAGTGTGGCCACAAGAGGTCAGGCTTTCACACCTATAAGTAACAAACCTGCCGAACCTGCAGGAGGTTGTAACTACTCATGTTTGTTTATCTATTTGTTTATCTGTTTTGTCGCTGTGCTCCTCGTGTAAAGTCCACACAACAGACAAAGGGAACAAAGGGAATATTCAGTCGGTTTATTTCAGGTCCCTGTCGGCGCCGCAGACTGCAGTCATCCACAGCGTCGGGGTCATTTACAGCTCCGACTGCTGACCTTCCCAAAAACAGACAGAATTGAGTTCGGGTGGATGATCTACAGCTGGCGAACTCCTCTGTTCATGAGATATATGTTTAAAAGAAGCGCTCCGGCATTTTTCCTGCTGTATCAATGAACCTCAACGTGTTTCCCCAAATCAGGAGAGCTTTAACTCGAAACACACAGAAATCAGAGAGCAGACGCTGAAGTCCATGGCTGATAATCAAACTTTAACACACTTCCAACTGCAGGCGGAGCTTCAGTAGTGCCGGAACGAGACCAGATCCAGACCCAACAACTGTTTACACAGCTTTATACAAACCATTATCACACACACCTTTATCATACACACCTTTATCACACACACATTTATCATTCACACCTTTATCATTCACACCTTTATCAAACACACCTTTATCACACATTCCTTTACTACACACACCTTTATCGTGCACACTTTTATAACACACACCTTTATCATTAACTCATTTATCACATTCACCTTTATCATCCACACATTTATCACACACACCTTTATCATACACACTTTTATCACACACACCTTTATCATACAAACCTTTATCACAAACACACCTTTAACACACACACCTTTATCACACTCACCTTTATCATCCACACCTTTATCACACACACCTTTATCACACACACCTTTATCACACTCACCTTTATCATCCACACCTTTATCATCCACACCTTTATCATCCACAACTTTATCACACACACCTTTATCACACACACCTTTATCACACTCACCTTTATCACACACACCTTTATCACACACACCTTTATCAAACACACCTTTATTACACTCACCTTTATCATCCACACCTTTATCACACTCACCTTTATCAAACACACCTTTATTACACTCACCTTTATCATCCACACCTTTATCACAAACACACCTTTATCACACACACCTTTATCACACTCACCTTTATCATCCACACCTTTATCACACACACCTTTATCACACACACCTTTATCACACTCACCTTTATCACACACACCTTTATCATACACACCTTTATCACACACACCTTTATCACACACACCTTTATCACACTCACCTTTATCATCCACACCTTTATCACAAACACACCTTTATCACACTCACCTTTATCATCCACACCTTTATCACACACACCTTTATTACACTCACCTTTATCATCCACACCTTTATCATACACACCTTTATCACACACACTTTTATCATACACACTTTTATCACACACACCTTTATCATACACACCTTTATCATACACACCTTTACCACACACACCTTTATCATCCACACATTTATCACACACACACCTTTATCATTCACACCTTTATCATACACACCTTTATCATTCACACCTTTATCATACAAACCTTTATCATACACACCTTTACCACACACACCTTTACCATACACACTTTTATCACACACACCTTTATTATTAACTCCTTTATCACAAACACATTTATCACACACACCTTTATCACACACAAAGGTCATTCAATCTGTTTTACACAAATAAAAATATTCAGCATGAAAACAGTAGGATGTTAAAAAATAAAAGAAATGAAAGAATACACAGACAATCAATAAAAGAAGATTTAAAGTGCAATGAAAGTGCTGATATTTAAATAGGATATTTAAATATTTGTGCTAACTGGTTACAGGTGTGTAAAAACTTCGCCCATACCCTGAATCCAATTATCACAAATTCTAACCATGCACTTTAACAGCTTAATTTACGAACACCTCGAAATAAACACTTTCGCTTAGTTGGTTCAGCCGCTGGTCACTGGTTTCTGTGCGTTTCGAGTGGGCGTGTCTTTCCAGAGGCAACGCCCCAAAGTCCTTCATCCCTAAAGGAATAAAAGATAAACAGGAGGCCGCGTCTTCCTGGTGAAATCCATTTATTTTGTTTTTGTTCAATAAAAAGTGTGTGCTTTTCTTGTCATTGAAAGAAACATCATTCTGTGTGTGTGTGTGTGTGTGTGTGTGTGTTTGTGTGTGTGTGTGTGTTTGTGTGTGTGTGTGTGTGTGTGTGAGTCCCCCCACATGCTACAGTGTAACCCCCCCCCCCATGTCTCCATGTGTTCTGCCTCTTTTTGAACTTGTTTTTGTTTGTTTTAAAGGGTTTTATCAACGTGTAACTTCCGTAGACTGTTTCTGCACATATCAGCATCGTCACATGCATGTTGGAATCCCTACTTCGTGATCACTGAGTACTTTGTTATGGTACATGTATGTCAACATTTCTGTACGTTAGACAGCATCGTTCCTCATTGAGTCTATTATTAGCATATGCAGGATACTAAATAAATATGTATATAACTCACCTGGTCTGTGTGTGTGTCTGTTCTTTTGCCAAAGTACTCACA
Organism: Alestes dentex; assembly: GCA_037576975.1. NCBI lineage: Eukaryota > Metazoa > Chordata > Actinopteri > Characiformes > Alestidae > Alestes > Alestes dentex. The sequence goes on from JBBIGA010000001.1 coordinate 9,004,834, forward strand.
GTGGAGGTGAATGGAACCAAATGTCTGCCTTTAAAATCTCCCTCAGAGAAAGTTTTTCCATCAAATGGCTCTGGTTGCGCTGCCTGACGCCTGAGTCGTTGTTCTACCAAAGTTTTGAGAAGATTTTTTCCTAAAACTAAACCCATTCATGGTGGAGGGATACATGCAGGGCATCATGAGGCAAAATAGTCCCCAAAGAAAAGTGATTTAGTTCAGATTCACTTTTTTACCATCATCAACATCCATATAAACACTCAGAGACACATAGAGCTTCACTGGGGGCGATAGAGAATAAAGCGGCTAGATTTGTGTTGGAGACTGGTCTGGTTCCATTCACCTCCACTGGAAAAAAATCAGTCAGTGAGTTTCCCAGGCAGTGTGTCATCCCAGAAATGTGAAAAAATGGGTGGAATTGTCCTGTCACCACACTCAATACGACAATTAACCATTTGACACATGACAAAGTTAAATTATACTAAAATTATTTAAAATTGGTGAAATTTCCCTTCTGATTTTCCTTCTAATATCGCCACACATTTGTCTGAAGTTCTGTCTGCAATTTTTAATGAAATATTAATGTTTAGTGTTTGTTTATTTTAAGTCTTTATTTTATGTTTCTGGATATATTTATCTATTCTTTACAGTACAGCTCATTTCTTTCTATTTTGCTTTGAATCTCCTTGTTGGTACAAAAATACTATTTTCTGTCAGACTGCCTTATCTTTGTCATACTAAGGAGATTAAATGAAAGAAATGGGAACAAATGTCTTACTGTGACAGGCTGCAAAGTGTCTAAAGATACAAGGAGCCTTGATAAAGGAGTTCCAACCACTCAGCATTCAGCACCACCAGTATACTGATCACCACCTGATCATCTGGAATCATCTGC
>JBBIGA010000001.1:9005822-9017620 GCA_037576975.1 Alestes dentex
TATTATGCACAAAGATGTACACACACACACATACACACACACACACACACACACACACACACTCACACACATTTATATAGACACACACACACACACACACACACACACCCACACACATTTATATACACACACATACACACACACACATATACACACACACACACACATTCACAAACACACATACACTCACACACTCCCACATACACACTCTCACACACTCTCTTAAACACATACAAATACACAGGCACAGGTACGTACGCACACACACACACACACACACACACACACTCTCATTTCAGGCTCTTTGACACGGGATCTATTTCCGTACAACAGTAGTTACGTTTACACAAACACAAAAGGCTGACTAAGTCCCTACGCTGCTTTCAAGTGCTCCTGATTTTAATCAGGAAAAAAGAGATTCCCACCAGGAGATGCCAGGCAAAGAAATGGAAAGTAGTTCATTAACACAGCACAAATGAATTAAATATAATCTTAACTGTGAGGTTAAAAAATGGAAAATTGATTTTTTTCTGATGTTTAAACCATAAAAAGGGTCTGAAACTATCATTTCTAGTCACTTGCTCGCTAACATATATATAACGGCGACGTGTTTTTGTTTACGTCCATCATGAAGCACATAAAGGAGACGGGTGAGAACTGCAGCAGAAAGCAGCAGCATGAATCCAACATTGTGCCCAAAGTTACACCCAACTTTAGACATGCTAAACCCACCAGTGAAACCATTACTGAACCCAACATAAAGCCCAACGTTAAACTGAACAAATAAACCCAACAATAAATCCAAGGGTGACCCCAAGAAACCCAACAATAACTGCGACTTGTTTTTGTTTACATCCGTCATGAACCACATAAACAACATGGGTGAGAACCCTCCCTTGAGGACCCACCAAACATTACAAACATGAGTTTTTCCCTTTTTAAGAAATGAAAACAGGCCAGTAACAGTCAAGCTGTGCTGTTTGTGTGGTCAGATCAGTAACACAAGCAGTTTTATACTAATCTCCAACCTCTAAAGTTCACGTAAACGCCAAATAGGACTCTGAGCTTACCTGCTCTCATTCATTTTCCCTTCTCCCTTCTCGATTCTGTCCAGGAAAGAGATTGAGCCGTTTTTGCCTCCGCTGCGGCCAGAGTTCTGCGTCAAACAGGCCATGAGGGCCATCCTGACTGACCAACCAATGGTCTGCACACCCCGCATCGTCTACATGGTCAACTTCATGAAAAGGTGAGATCTTTACTCTGCTTTACTCTTTTCAATTTAGATTAACATGACTGTAACTATTAACAACAGAAAAGTCAATAAGCTGTGTATAATGCTATGTAATGTTCATATGATCAACACAGTCATTCTGACAGACTGTAATACAAACATAGGCGTGCTTTGATGTTTCATTTAGAAAAAGTGCTCTATAATGTTCATATGATCCACACGGTCATTCTGACAGATTGTAATACATGACAGGAAATATAGGCGGTGATATGACATATTTAGTTTTAGAAAAAGTGCTCTGTAATGTTCATTGTGTTCATGTTTTCTGGTTTCAAATCACACTCACCAGTTCTCTCTCTCTCTCTCTCTCGCCCCCAGTATCCTGCCGTTCGAGGCCATTGTGTGTATGTACCGTTTCCTCGGGGCGGATAAGTGCATGTACCCGTTCCTGGCTCAGAGAAAAGAGGCCATGAACAACAACGAAGCGAAGAACGGGATCTAGATAACGTATCCCAAACTGCAGGGCTTGATGCCCCCCCACCCCCCTCACCCCCCATGAAAACACCACTGAGAGAAGAGTGGACCGAGGAGAGACTGAATTCAGACTGGTGCACTTGCATTGAGCAGATGCAAAGGTTTACCATATTGTTCCTCTGGAACAAAGAAAGCTGTGTAACTACGCTAAGGATTTATTTGTCTTTTTTTGTTTTGTTTTTTGTTTTTTTTGGTTTGTTTTAAAAGAAACCAACCATCTATATACTGTGTCAATAGTTTTGAAATCATACATGAGATATTCAGTAATTATTTACATAATGTAGTCACCAGCATTATCTAGTGTCTTTGTGAAAATATACAGTATGTTACTGTATGAGCAGTAAAATCTTGTCACTTTTTTATTTGTAGACATGCACTGTAATTGCCTAACTTCTCTACACTGCCAATACTAGTAGCTAAACCATTACGCCACCTCGTTTTTCAGAAACCAGAGGCAAACCTTTCATCTGTCAGAAAAACATCCCAGCATTAAACCCAACAATAAACCCTAGTGGTAAACCTTTAAACCAACTGTTAAACCCAACATGAAGCTCAACATTAAAATTCAACAGTCAGGACAAGGTTGTACAAAATGCTAAACTCAACTTTAAAACAAATGTTAAACCCAACAATAAACCAAACCAAGTGGTAAAACCACACATAAACTCAAAAATTAAATCAATGTGTAAACCAACAATAAACCCAATAGTCAACCCAATGTTAAAACCAAGGATAAACATTGAAACCCAATTTTAAACACAATATTAAGCTCAACATTAAAATTCAACTGTAAGGACAACATTGTACCCAATGCTACACTCAACTTTAATCGTTAAACACACCAGTAAACCGAATATTACACCCAACAATAAACACAATGTTAAAGCCAGCAATAAACCAATCAGTGCATCCAACAGTAAACACAATGTTAAACCCAGCCATAAACCAATCAGTGCATCCAACAATAAACACAATGTTAAACCCAGCCATAAACCAATCAGTGCATCCAACAATAAACACAATGTTAAACCCAGCAATAAACCAGTGAAACCAACAATAAACCAAACGATGAACCAAATGCACCCGACAATAAACTCAACAGTAGACCTTAATCCCAATGCGTAACCCAAAAGTATACCTAGTACAACCAATAAACCCAGTGGTGAACCCACCAGTAAACCTACAGTTAAACATCAAACTCCAGGATAAACCCAATGGTAAACCTAAATACTGATCCCACCTTAAACCCAACAGAGAAGATAACTAAACAGTGTTTCAGAGTGAGGTTTTACCTCTTCCTTCTTCAGATCAGCTGTGTTTAGACATGTTTTCCCATCCAAGTTTCGTTTGAAAGCAGGTAAACAAAGGCTTAAATATATGCTGTCCAGCATCCAGGCAGAAGCTCGGCCTGCTCTGATCCTGCTCAGTGAGGTCAATATTGATTACAGAAGAACAGAAACAAAACAGGCTGAAAAACATTGATATTGGGGTCGTTTGTGAAATGTAGTTTTTAAATTGCTTTTAGGGAGGCTGGAACAGGTGTGTGTCTTCTTCTTTTTTTATCAGTATATGCTTTTTAATACCAGTTCTCTGAAAAAATGCTGTGGAAGAAGCAGAGTGGACTGAAGTAAGTGACTGAAAAATGTCCACGTCCAGTTCAGCTGTTGTTTGATGCATCTCTCAACTCGGACTGTCTGACATTGTTCTCCATGAGTAGATATTTGGATATTTTGTATGTCTAAGAAAATCATTTACGAATTTAATGTACATTCCAATAGGCACCATGTCTTCACTTACAGTGATGAGCCTAAAATCACTACCTCTTCATTTTATTTTGATTTTGATTTTTTTTTTTTTTTTTGCCATTTGTTGACAGTATGACATTATGCCTCTGTTTTGTAACTTTCTTAAGACTGCTCTATAGAGCGCAAACAATGTGGTTCCAATGTTTAGTGTCTCTACCTAACTTAAATTAATAAAGTGATTTAGATTGTGCCTCTTCTGACCGTTGAAGTGTTGCTGGGTTTTGTTCTGGTCCAGGTTTTATTCTGACACCTTCAGCCTCATATCCTGTAAAAACACTGATGATGACTTGTAGCTACAATGATCAGATCCTATTTATTTCTGTGGTGAAAAAACTGGATAAAAAACATCAGAACCATACTTCCAAATGTTTAGGTTTTAAACACTTTTCTGAGCAGTTCCAATTCAGTGTTTGAATTGGTCACAACCCCACCCCCCAACCCCAACCAGAACCTTCTGTTATTCCATCAAATGGATTTTAGAGGCAGACGTCTGGTTCCATTCATCCCCACTGTGAACAGTTCTGACTTTGAGAGTCTCTCCACAATTGAGTGTCTGTTCACACCTTAAACAATTCATTATGCAAGAATCCTCACCATGCAGTCCAGCTTTACCCAGTTTGTTCTCTGATAAACACATGACATGTTTAAAAGGTCTTACAGTTTAATCACTTACCATGTTAACTTTTTATTTCTTATACAAAATATTATACAAAGAAGATATAAAATATAAGATATAAAATATAGATAACTATTCACAAGGTATTTTTTAGATGTTTTAATCAACATTTTTAGAAGTCTCTGAAGTTATTGCATGATAAATAATACCGTTTTACAGCCATGAGCCATACCCCTGACCAAATGACATTTTGTTAAATGAAAATAAGTACAAAGGGGAATCTAAATACGACGTTTTCTGCGCATTCTAGAGCAGAAATCCTGTTTATTTGCTGAGTTTAGCATAGTGGGGAAAATGTCAATTATGCCATAGGTTTTGCATGAGCCTCATTTAATGTTATATTTTTCCAAGTATAGTTGTGAAAGAAAGACATCCAAAATGGGAAAAAGCTGACTGACGGTAGGAACAGATTAAACAATAAATCAGATTTTTGACAGAAAGCTGAAGAAAAGAGAATCAAATGGTTCACTGCAATTCACAGAAACGACCGCCTTCAGTGGAAAAAGAACAAATGATTATTTGCTTAATTGAAGCCAGTTGGGCTCCACTGTGATTCTTACAACTTACCAGAGAACCAGCGGTCCATGGACATGGACATGTGTCCAGAAATCCTAAAATGTATGGTCTTTGCGATTTCAAATGGCATCAGAATCATGCCCATATTTATACATAAATGTGAGGAAACCCGATTCTGACCACATGTCAGTGTCCATGGACCACTAGTTCTCTGGTAAGTTGTCAGAATCAAGTGGAGCCCAACTGCCTTTAATTTAAGCAGTTAGTATTTCACTACTTAAACCCACCGTATTTCAGCATGTTTTGCCACTTACTCTGATTAAAGATATTTAATCTACAGATACTTCAATACTTAACAAACTATTGTTAAGTGTGGTCTGGTGGAACAAGTGCTTTCACACCCTTGTTTGGTCCAGACCTTCACACTGTTTTCAGTTTGGTCCAGACCTTCACACTGTTTTCAGTTTGGTCCAGACCTTCACGCCGTTTTCAGTTTGGTCTGAGGATGTAGGTGATGAGGACAGGAAACAGGTGATTATGACAGAAGACAATTGATCATTACAGGACACAGGTAATGATGCAGGTGAATAGAGGACACTGGTGATGATGAGAGGACACAGGTGATTATTACAGGATTCAGGTGATAATGACAGGACACAGGTGACGATGACAGGACGCAGGTGACGATGACAGGACACTGGTGATGAAGACAGGACGCAGGTGACGAAGACAGGACGCAGGTGACGAAGACAGGACGCAGGTGACGATGACAGGACGCAGGTGACGATGACAGGACGCAGATGACGATGACAGGACACTGGTGATGATGACAGGACGCAGGTGATGAAGACAGGACGCAGGTGATGATAAGGTCACAGGTGATGATGACAGGACACTGGTGATGATGACAGGACACTGGTGATGATGACAGGACACTGGTGATGATGACAGGACGCTGGTGATGAAGACAGGACGCAGGTGATGATGACAGGACACAGGTGATATGACAGGACACAGGTGATGATGACAGGACGCAGGTGATGATGACAGGACGCAGGTGATGATGACAGGACGCAGGTGATGATGACAGGACGCGGGTGATGATGACAGGACGCGGGTGATTATTACAGGACCCAGGTGATGGTGACAGGACACAGGTGATGATGACAGGACGCAGGTGGTGATGACAGGACGCAGGTGGTGATGACAGGACGCAGGTGATGATAAGGTCACAGGTGATGACAGGACAGGTGATGATGACAGGACACAGGTGATGATGGCAGGACACAGGTGATGAAGACAGGACACAGATGATAGGACGCAGGTGATGATGACAGGATGCAAGTGATGATGACAGGACGCAGGAGATGATGACAGGACACAGGTGATGATGACAGGACACATTATTACAGGATGCAGGTGATGATGACAGGACACAGGTGATGATGACAGGACACATTATTACAGGATGCAGGTGATGATGAAAGGACGCAGGTGATGAAGACAGGATGCAGGTGATGATGACAGGACACAGGTGGTGAAGACAGGACGCAGGTGATGATGACAGGATGCAGGTGATGATGACAGGACACAGGTGATGATAAGGTCACAGGTGATGATGACAGGACACAGGTGATGATGACAGGACACAGGTGATGATGGCAGGACACAGGTGATGATGGCAGGACATAGGTGAAGAAGACAGGACACAGGTGATGATGGCAGGACACAGGTGATGAAGACAGGACACAGGTGATGATTACAGGACACAGGTGATGATGACAGGACACAGATGATGATAGGACGCAGGTGATGATGACAGGACACAGATGATGATAGGATGCAGGTGATGATGACAGGATGCAAGTGATGATGACAAGACACAGGTGATGATGACAGGACACAGGTGATGATGACAGGACACAGGTGATGATGACAGGACACAGTTGATGATGACAGGGCACAGGTGATGATGACAGGACACATTATTACAGGATGCAGGTGATGATGACAGGACGCAGGTGATGATGACAGGACATGTGATTACAGAACACGTTATTACAGGACACAAGTGAAAACAGGATGCAGGTGATTACAGGACACAGGTGATGATTATAGGACGTATGTGATTACAGGACGTACATGTTTTCTGCAATGTTCTTTAGCGTGCACAGTTGCAACATGAAACCAAAACTAACTGGATCAAATGGATGCAAAGTAACAAAAACATCCTTTGTTGATTATCCACAGGATTAGGGCAAGGTTTAGGTTTAAACAGTTCGGTTTAGGTTTAGCTTAACCTTCAGTTGCTCTCCTAAGACACTTTAAAGGCTACAGGTTATTTAAATAAAGTCAGGATCTTCAGAATGTCTGAAGGTGCCAGTCAAACTAACTGTTGCCCAACTTGAACTCGGGTCAGTGGAGTCCAATGACGGCTCAACACCCACACACACACACACAGACACACACAGACACAAGCAGACACACACACAGCACTCCTAAACTGCTGAAACAGCTCTTAAGGCCTAAGAATGTGCTCTTCAGCTCTTCACTTCTAATTCTTTCCATCCGTGTCACTTGGTCTTCCTGCGTGGCGCGAATAGATGAAAACACGGATCATGTTCACGTTTGTGTTGGTCTTGATGCTCCACTCCGAGTCGGACCACCTACAGTCCGGCGGGCCGCGGTGGGACTGGAGCCTGACTCACTTCTTCCACTCGTGCCTGGTCCAGCCGAGCGGCTGTGTTGTGGTTAGGGGCGTCAGCGCCGTAACACACTGGGAAATGTGTCATGCAGGAGGCAGGGGTGGGGTGGGGTCGGGGGGTGGCGTCAGGGGCTCGTCTTCAGCCCAGCTCATGACTGCACACTTCAGCATTTCCGGCAGGGAGCACGCTAACGTCAACACAGTGGCCCAGCAGAGACACCGAACACCGGGGCGGCTAGCTGTCCTAGCATGGAGGTAGCACCATGCTAACATACACTATTATTATCAGAGAGGGCTTATATAGTTTCCTCTGTGACTGACTGACTCAGTACTGTGCAAAAGTCTTTTCTCCACTCTCCACTCTTGTATTCTTGTGTTCTTCCAGACTTTCTTGTATTTTAATGTGGTCTTGAGGAACAGTTCTCCAGGCTTCCTGAAGGACTTTCAAAGACTCTCATTTTCAGCCCAGTCCCTGTACCTGACCAGTTTCAGAGGAATGTTTTTGTTTGTTAAGACACACAGTGACCTTCAGTTCAAGACTACGGCGCAATACTTTTAACGTAACAAGAGATAAAGGCACAAATTCGAGAAAAGAGACTTTCTTAATATAACAACACAGACGGAGTCATTTACAACATATTATAATAAAACAGATCATTATGATGAATAAAGTAAAAATGAATTTCAAATTATCAGAAAAGTGTGTACATGCTATACACACTGTATACACTATACACACTACATAGACAGTACACACCCTATGTACATTACACACACTGTACTTACCTTATACAAACACTATACGCACTATACACATTACATACAATATACGCACTATATACATTACACACTCTGTACTTACCCTATATATAAACTATAGACACGCTATACACACTGTATACACTATACACACTACATACACTGTACTTACCCTATACATAAACTATACACACGCTATACACACTGTATACACTATACACACTACATACACCGCACACACCCTATATACATTACACACACTGTACTTACCCTATACATACACTACACACACTACATACACAGTACACACCCTGTTCACATTACACACTGTACTTACCCTATCCAAACACTATACGCACTATACACACACTATACACAATAGATACAATATACGCACTATACACACACTATACACATTCCACACACTGTACTTACGCTATACATACACTATACACACGCTATACACACTATATCCACTATACACACTACATTCACATTACACGCCCTATAGACAATACACACACTGTACTTACCCTATACGTACAACATACGCACACTATACCCATTAGATACAATATACGCACTATAAACACACTATACACATTCCACACTGTACTTACCCTATGCATACACTATACACACTGTATACACTATACACACTCCATACACTGTACTTACCCTATACATACACTGTCCACATTATACATACACTATACACATACACAAACTATACATACTGTTCTTTCTCTATACACACTACACATACTGCACACAGTATACACACTGGACACACATTTTACAAACACCATACGCACTGCACACGTTATACATATGCTACACACTGTACACACTAACTACACATACACTAAACACACTGTACACACTCACTATACATACATGTTACAAAACGTACACATTCTACACACTATACACACTGTCCACACGTTGTCACGAGCCTCTCTGTGTGTTTTGTTGTGTTTTATGGTTTTATTTCTCCTTGTTTGTATTTTTTTGGTGAGGAAATAAAGTGAGGCCGTTCTGGTGAAATAAAGGATAAATAAAACAGAACAAATAAAGAAAAAATATGATGAGCACTGCAGGGGCTTTTGATGCGAGCCTTCCCCCTCTGGTCTCCTGATTCTGCAGGATGGGTGTGAGCGGGTGAGTGCTGGTGAGTGTGTGGATGAGCGTTAGTGTGTGTGGCGGAGGGTGAAGCCCCACCACGGCTCAGCTGATCTCACACATGTCAGAATCAGGTCCTGAATCAGTGTGTGAGGGGCGTTTCTGCTGTAATCGCTGCTGAATGTCAGGAATGCGCTTTCACAAAAATGGGAAGTTCGTGGCTATAAATAGAGCGTTATTCAACCGCAGAGCTGACTGGAGAACAGCCTCACTCTGAAAAGCGCTGGCACCCCCCTTAAAAGCCTCTGGATCATCAGGGAGAGGCGTCTGTTTTAACACACTTTAGGTTTACATAACAGGACATCCATCAGCCTGCTGGGGGTCAATTTCCACCCGTGAAAAGTGGGCCATCGGATCGATCGGATGGAATGACTATGAAAGAGTGATACCACCGCCTTTACTGAGGAACTCCTCAAACACCCTCACTTCTAGGAACCTGTCGTTCCTGCTGCCAGCCGGTCTTTTTAACGAGGCCCGGCCGTCCAGGCGCAACTAATTGGGCCGAGGAGGAGGTGCAGGGGAGATTAGTTCTGATAGAAAGAGAAAAAAGAGGAGAAAAGAAGGGAGGAGAGGAGAAGAGAGTCATCCTGACAGCACCACTCCTCCACCGTTTCAGCAAATGGTCGGAAGCAGCAGCTGCTCTGGAGACCCTGCTGGGAAAATCACACATCGGGCAAAAAACAAAGAAACAAAAACAACAAACCAACACAAACAACACAGGATCATTTAAATGCTGGGGCTTCAGACGCCTGCACCACTGATCCTGTTTAACACGGCAAACATTCGGTGCTGAAAGGGTCGATAATTAAAAGCGGAAAACTCGATGTGCCCCCAACATTGATTTTCCTCTTTTCTCTTTTCCACTCGTTTATTAGAGCCTCTGCCTGAGGTGGAGCTCTGTGAGATTGTGGGATTATTCAGAAAGGTCGTCTCTACTGATGTGTGTGTGTGTGTGTGCGCACCAAACATAACCATCATTTAAGTTCAAACCAAGCTAAAGAAGCTATGTTCTGATTGGCTCATTGCTGAAATGCTCCACAGTCATACGTTTACATGTCCATATGTTTACATGCTCCTTTTTAACAGTTTATGTAGCATATTTATAATAGTTTTGGAATATTTATGATAGTCCTAGAAATATTATAATAGTCTTTCATATTTATAAGCCTGTACTTTTTTTCACTTTAACATTCTTGCCATATTCTGATTCTGATTCAGCCCTGCCCACTTTTGATCTGTTATGCATCTAGTGGGCGTTTAATTTCTAAACATGGAGAACAAGAGAACGGAGGCCTTCAGGAGAACATGGGAACAAATGGCTGCTGTTATACATACATTCACACACATACACAAACACAAACACACACACACACACACACATATATATGAATATGATAGTTTTAAAACGGACAGATTGAACTGTTGATAGGAGTATCATTATCTGCAATTCATGCAATAAGGATTTTTTGTATTATCGGAGAACATCGCCTGTAAATTATCATCTCAATGCAAAGAGTTTAGGAGCGAACCCGGGGGTCCGAGCCAAAACAGCCCCTGATCCCAGGCTTGAGATGCCTTGTGTAATAACCTTTATATTAGAGGGCAACTTTTAAAAATCATTAGTTTCATCCCCCACCAAGCGATTTTTATGAGTAAAAGAGGCGAGACGCCATGTGCAGCACGTAAATATATATAAATATATATATATCACACTATATATACACACACACACACACACACTGCCCACTATAGGCCCGAAGTGTGTGCCCACCCTCAGAAGAGAAAACATTAGAACTACAAGAAAACATTAGAACCACAAGAAAACATTAGAACTACGTAAAACAAACATACTGGTTCAGACTGGTTCAGAAAAAAACACTGTAAGTGCAGTTTAATGGATGTAAACATTTCTGTACCAGTTTAGCTCGGTTACGGGTGCTAAGGGTCACAGGTTCATCATTAAGGCCCTGTTTCTTTCGAATGCAATGTGAACATCGTTCCTCACTCCAGGAGCTGGAAGAGACTGCGGTGGAACTGTTCTTCAGGGTTCGTCTGTGAAGGTTCACAGGGTTTGTCTGTGCTTCTTCTGGAGGCTAAACGCTCACCCAGCTCTCCCATGGACCTTCAGCACCACGCAGGAGATCTTCTCACTCTGGAAAAGACTCGAGAACTTCTGGCTATTGTTCTAATTTTATTTCACTTAAACACTGCGCCTTCAATTCCTCTCTGATTCTCTTTCATTTCATGTAAAACACTTTGACGCTTCAGGTGGACGTCAGTGGAACCTGTCTGGACCAGCTGAGCCTGAAAACACTGTGCTTGTGTGTGTGTGTGTGTGTGTGTGTGTGTGTGTGTGTGTGTGTGTGTGTGTGTGTGTGTGTGTGTGTGTGT
>JBBIGA010000001.1:9027582-9044194 GCA_037576975.1 Alestes dentex
ACTCTCCGTCTCCCACACTCTCCTTCTCCCCCACTCTCCGTCTCCCACCCACACACACACACACACACACACACACACACACACACACACACACACACTTTCTCTCCATCTCACACATTGTTTCTCACCAGGTGGAGGACTGAGGTTCATCTGTTTCTCCACCTCGTTCTGAAGCTCCTTCAGTTTCTCCGCTTCCTCCTCCATCTCTCTCACGCGGGCTTTAATGGCCTCCAGCTCCTGGATTTAAACACAAACCTTCATTAAAACAGCAAAAAACCACTGTACTCGCTTTAACGTGGGCAAATATATATAAAACTGGAAAAAGACAAATTCACAATACATGACCTTTTACTGACACCCCCAAAAACAGATCAGTACAAATCATTTAAACATCCATATTCCTACTGATCAGTTGATTATATCTGTACTAGATGACTCATGAATATTGATGAGTAACCCCAGGTCAGACACACCCACATGACTGCACTCATACAGGTCACACAAAAAACCCTTAGTAACTATAAAATCCAATTTCCCGCCATTTATATACATTTCTGCAGATATAGTCTCCATCTTAGAGTATTATGACTAATAGAGACCGGAAATATGGCAATATTTATCATAAGAGTGATCAAGTACTCCACAATACAACTCAACATTGTCAGGAAGGGAACACTTAAAGACCAGGTGTGTGTTTCACCAAAAACAGCTTAATTCGCCCTCTTTAGATTTGTATTTGTATCTTTGAGGGTATTTTTAAAATGCAACGCTTTTGTGGTCTATCTCAACTTCTCAAACATCAAACAAAAAGATAGTGAGGCGTAGAACTCCCATATTTTTGCCATGTCGCTCCCCCCCAATAACAGATCAACACAAATGGTGCAAATCAAAAAATGAAGGACTTTCCTTCCAATGCAAATGAATGAGATACAAACACTTCAATATGAGTACACAAATCTGAAGCGTAAAACATTTGAAAAAATTGATGTACTTGGTAAAACACTGACAGATTTCCTCAGTTCTGAACAGGATTTACATTGTGTAAATTCAGTTTTCCCACATTATGTGAATTCATGCATTATGTGACGATGCATCAAAATATTGTGGTATCTAAAAACAAGTGATATTAATACTGTGCAATATGGACAAAATATCAGTACTGCTATTATGATGCCTCACCACCTAACTGGAAATAAAAAGACTTAAAGTCTAAGTATTTTTTCAAATGCTGCATTTACCCCCTAGCCATACAGTCCATATATGGAAAATAAGCAGCCTGTTTTCACATCAGTTTTTGTGATTTCACAAAGTCAACATATTTAAATATATCTCCTTATACTGGCTACAGCAATTTAGCCCCACCCACTCATGCACCGATTTACCAACACTTTTAATAGGTAACAAGTAGTCTTTTGTTGGATTTCATGAAGACCTCGATTCATCAGAACGCTCAGTAACTCACCTGGAGCTGTGATTGGTCAGCCACAGGCTCATTAGCATATTGCAGCCTTTTGTGATATCAGTATTAGACACAGACATCATAACAATTAACAGACGATATATCGTTCAGCCCTACATGAGATGAATCATTGAGACTAATGGTTTTACACCCGAACACCAAAAATATAACAGTAAAAACGAAACTAGAGTGTGTCAAATGTGCCATTTAGGATTTAAGAGTAGGATTTAATATAGTACAACTTAATATAGATATAGTAGAATCGGATATTACATATATTTACACTTTTTCTTGACCTGTTTGAATTTTCTGGTGTTAAAAATAGTGGATTGAAAGCTAATTGTTAAAAAAAAAAAAAATAGTGCATTAAGGACAATAAGCCCCCCAAACACAACACGTTTCATACAGTAGTATTAAACATTAGACATATCTTCACTCTTTTTTGGACCGGAGTGCATTTCTAGTGTTAAAATGCAACGCACACACATGCGCAGCCCGTGAGATGGAGGGAGGCTGGTCCAGGGCGTGATGCCTGTTCCACACACTGCTGCTGTGTGTGGCAGTGCTGCATTGCGGGGCAGGATCCTCACCCTCCGCAGCGCCAGCACCGTCCCGGCCTCCACACAGCCCCCCGGCCCGGTTCGGGACTGGATCACGGATACAGAACACTGGTCCCGGCCGCAGGCATTTAAAGGGCGGGCACGTGTGTGTGTCTGTGCATGTGTGTGTGTGTCAGTGTGTGTTTGTGACCAGCATGTCAACGCCTCACACACACAGGCACCTCACTCGCTTCACATACATTTACCTCACAAACCCTCACCACCCACACCTCACATCATCTCCCATCCCGCAAAACTGCACAACCTCCATGCGGAGAATCAAAACAGCCCATCATCTCCACCCAAAACCACTTTAAAAAACCCAAATCCCACACATGGGATAAAAAAAAAATCTCCACACAAACAATATAAAAAACAATCTCCACACAAAGAACAAAACCGACTCGTTCTACATCAGGAACAAACCCAGCACAAAGAGAACTCTCTGTCCCCGAGCAGGACCTTCATCTCCACCTCCAACACACCACTTCAACGGGGAATGCAGCAAACAAACAAACAAACAGAAAAACAATCAATCAGACAAAACCCAGTCCGAGCTAACGCTAGCCGCTAGCATGACCTAAAATTAAAAAATATATAAATAAATCAGCAAAACATCAAATATGACAAAAAACGCATTTACTTCGTCTCATTTTTCATACGACGCGTCGTGTTATCGAGGAGGTCTCAGCATGCAGAAAATAAATAAATAAATAAATAAATAATGAAAGAAAAGATCCTCGACGCTAGGCTTAGGGACGTTAGCACGCTGGCGCGGGTTTACCGTGGCGCTGGCTGGAGGGTTCTCTCTTTGAATTATTTGGTCTTTTTCGGTTTTTGTTCCTCCGTGAAGGCGCGGACGGGCTCCCGGGGCTGCGGTAATGGCGGCCTGCGTCCTCCCCTCGCCCCCCCGCCGGCTCCCTCGCCTCCCCGCCGCCTGCGTTTTTTCTCCGGGAGTTTTTTTTTTTTTCCTGCGCTCCCCCCTCCTCCTCCTTCTCCTCCTCCTCCCGGCCTGCTGCACCAAAATGGCGGCCCGGGCCAGAGCCGCGGAGCCCGGAGCCGGAATGGCGCCGAGACGGCTTTAAACCCGTCTCTTTATTCCTCTACGGGTTGTTTTTTATATGATTCACCACTTCCAGAACGGTCGGGGTCGGTTTAAACTCGGTTAAAGTTAAATAAACACTTCTCCAGTCCCCAGCCCCGGATCCCCCAGGCCCCTCTCCCCACTCACCGGGTCTTCGATGGCGGCCTCTCCCTCCTCCAGGCCCGGCTCCTCGTCGCCCACGCCCGGGTCCTCCAACTCTGGATGCCCGGGGTCCGAGTCCAGCAGCGACTCCTCCGCCAGTCCGTTCCCGAACTCAGCCATGCTGCTCAGGCCCGACTCGCCCCTGGGGAGGGCAGCTAGAGGGGCAGGAGGGGCAACAAGAACCCACACTCTCTCTCACACACGGAGGGGGCTGGAGAGGGCCTGTCCTCTCAGCTCTTTTCTGTCTTAATACCCCTTTGCTGGTACCTAATCTCCAGAAGAACCGCCGTAAACTCCCCCCACCCCAGCTGAAAGAGAATAAAACCAAAATAAAATGTTCTTGTTTCACAGGGACATGTTCTGGACCCGCGTGGGCTTCACTCGCTGCGTCTTCCAGAACACTAATGCCAGTCGTGGGCGGGCCCTACGCACACTGCAGCCGCCAACTCCAGCGCCCATTAGTCCGCTCCGTTTGTAAAACACGCCTCCGACGCACGTCCTGATCTCCCATTGGCTGCGGGTCGCTACTCAGGCCCGAGTCGGTTTTGTAAGGCGAGCTGTGATTGGATCAAGCCCTATCAGTCATACATCACACCGTTCAGTGTGGGGAGCGTTCAGCAAAACGGGCGCGTAGCACAACGTTTAGGAACAAAAACACGAGTTTTCATTTACAAACTCCCTGGTGGGGATTGTTTGAAATTGCTGGGCAAAATCAGTAAAAAAATTGGAAAAATACATACAGTTCTGGGCTGCCTAAAATAGAATGCCTAAAATAGTTTTAAATAGTGAAGGACATGCTTCACTGACATCAAAACTACCTTATCTGAAATGATCACGGTCTGATTCCAGAATGTTTTGATACAGTGGCATAAAAACACATTCCAATATGTCATTTTCAGGTCTATTAGGAATGTGAGGTTACAGTTATTCCCTCAAAGGGGCAGCATTTTGCTATTAAACAAGGTCTTAATTGTCTCAAAATCCGAAACCCAAGTGGTCTCAAGCTCCAAGCAAAACCTATAAAGTGGTTATAAAAGAGGTTCCTTTAAGTGAACTTTAGGGTTTAGTTAAAATATATACACTAGTTTAGGCCCAGATTAAAAAACACACACTGCTCTTTCAAAAATTTGCTACAAGAAAATGTTAGAAATACTTAAAAGAAATGTTATTGACTAGTTTTGAAGAACAGCATAATGATATTAGAACTTATGTCTGAATTTCATCAAAAGAACTGCCTTTATCACAGTACCACAGATTCACTGTATGCTTTCCCACAACATTTGGAAATAACTTGTGTCCAAACCCTCCCAGCACCCTTCCAAGCAGCAAACAGTTCTGTCTGATTTTCTGGAGCTCATTTGGAACTTGTGGGTCTCTAGTGGGTCCCTGCAGCTCAATGGGAGAAAGATCTGGAGACTGGGGAGGACGAGACATCACTCTCTAAACTTTCTGCTTTTCTCTGGACTGGAGAGAATTTTGGAACAGTTTTGAGAAAATTTGGGATCTTTGTCCTGTCGAAGAATGAAATTTTCCCAGTAATCCGTAAACCAGAAGGAAATGTGTGATGTTGAAGAACTGAGTGATACATTTCTTTTTTGCATGATCAACACAAAGTGAAGGTCAGTCACTGAAGGCAGACTTGATGTGTCTCAAAACCAACAGTTTGAGTCTTTGAGATTAATTAATGTGTTACTACAGACTAAAAATATTGAAAACCAGTCAGTTACATTTAAGTACTTTTTTTCTTGAAATAAAATTTTGACAAGGCCACAGGTCGCCCAAACATCTGGCCTCTGTGTGTGTGTGTATGTATTTAGGAATGGGGGGGTGGGTCTCATGCTCCCACTTAAACATATTTTGTTTGTTGGGGCTGTAAATGCGTAATAAACTACAGAACTATATTGACATGATTTCATAGGAAAATGTTTATGAAGGTGGTGGAATTGGTCACATGTCCAGAGCAGTTTACTTCAAGATAATAAAAGTTACCATAATACAACTACAATATTTGGTGTAAATATAGTCTTTAAAGAGTGTATTACTGATATTTTTACAATAACACCAGATCATTTTTTAATCATGCTCACAGGCCAAGAGGACTGAATAACGACATGTATGTGTAATAAAGTTTATTCGGTTGAACTGACTAAGATCACTTTAGAATTGGACTGTTTTACTACTTTTATCAAAACATTTTTTGCAAATTTGTGGAAATATCTGGACTTAGTGGGTTACCAGCACCGCATCAATAGTCACCCATGTCTTTTCATCCACAAAACTTCTCTGGACCCTCAAACCACATCTAACTCTTCATTATGGATCAGACTTGTGGACGTGGTTTAGGACACAGTATGACTTACTGTGAGTTTTAAAAATGAACTGAGCTTCAGTGTGGAGCCGGACTCTGTGTACATAACCGGGTTCTGTTTTCACAAATCGTCGCAGGAGCACTGATTTGTAGTCAGTTTCTGTGGTGTCAAATACAGAGGAATCTGATCCGATCAGTCCAGATTTGTGAACAGCAGCCCTGGTATTGTCTGAAATGGCTGCATGTAGTTCAGTTCATTTTTACGGCTCACAGTGAGTCACTGTGTTCTAAACCACGTCCACAAGTCTGAGCCACCTTAATGAAGTTCAGTTCATTTTTACAGCTCACAGTAAGTCATACTGTGTCCTAAACTACATCCACAAGTCTAATCCACCTTAATGAAGAGTTAGATGGGGAGTTAGTTTGGGGTTTGTGTTTATGGTGAAAAATTATTGTAACTATTGGCTTTGTGTCAGCAACGGTAGCCTCGCAGTTCCAGGTCTGAACTGATCGACCACATTTGGGAACAGGGTAAATTTAGGTTTTTTCTAAACTGTTGTTTTAATATCACCATAGCAATATCAGTAGGGTATTGGGGGAAAAAAAAAAAGAAAAAGTGTAAATGTTTATCAACAGCTTTACCATCACTAAATGAAGTTCAGTTTATTTTTCTGTATAAGAAAAAAGGAGATTCAACACAAAATGAAAGGTACAAGTAAAGGGGAAAAAAAACCAAAAACAAGCTTAAACAATAAACTAGTATTTCATAACAAACACTGTCACCATCATTGCTTAGGATACCAAGACCGAGCACCTCCGTGAAGGCTCCATTAAAAACCGTTATGCATCAATAATAATCAAAAACGATGATAGTAATGAAAACGATAGCGAGTAGTAGTTAACAAGTGATAAGTGTTAATGAAAACAAAAAAAAAAAAATCAGACAAAAAAAAAAAAAAAAAAAAGAAGCAGGTTTCTGTATTACCCATCCCCTTCAAACAGTGCGACCCCGCGTGACCCCACCCGTGCCCTCGCGCCCGGAGCCACTGCGCCACAGAGTGTTTATATTTAATTAAAAAAAAAAAAAAAAAAAAAAAATCCGAGGTGCATCAAAAAACAACTCCCCTCCGGACGCGCTCGCCCAAGTGCTCCACCGCCGCCAGTCCCGGTGGTGGCCTCAAAGTGTCAGTGTGGAAAAAACAAAAAACAAAAACCCTTTCTGTTTTGCATTAAAAAAACTCTCCCGCTCCACAAGCCTCCAACTGCTTTTTTTGGTTGTGTGTTTTTTTTTTGTTTTTTTTTTTATTTTGTTTAGTTTTGAACCACAGAAAGCAAGAGGAAGAATAACTTTGGAATACCATTTTCTTAATATAGTTCCTTTAAAAAGTTACTTTTTTTTAGTTTTGCATTTTATTAAACTATTCATAGTAACATTATTCATTTTAATAATTATAATAATGTACAACTTAAACAAAAAACTTTAGTATTTCATGTCCTTCACGTCACACCTCCATGCACAAAAGGACCGCCAAAATAAAAGTACCTCGCCAGAAATGACGGTCATCTGTGGGGGGGGGGGATAAAATATGACCGCTGCCCGGTACAAGAACGTGATTTTCACTCACATAAAACTCTTCAACACAAACACAAAGGGTCAAAATGACTGTTTTCTCCCATTTTCATTCACAAAAGAGTAGGGATGCACCGATATAGGAACTGTGGGCCATTTTTCTGTTTGTTTTTGTGCATTTCTGCTGATCTCGATGGAGACGCATTTATAAAATGTAGAAATTGGAACTAAATCCACTCGGATTCACTTTAGCAAGGGTTTATTTTCTTTCTGCAAGGCTGCAAACACAGTAAAAGGACTAAAATGTAGATTGTTTAGTGCAGTAAACCCAGTTCTGCTCTTCCAGGCTGAGTCGAATCCGAACATCCCGTCTTTGGTCGGGAACAGAAACGATTCCGAAATCATCGTGCATCCCTAGGAGGAAGAGTTTGGCATGCGCCGGAAGTAAGCACTGATTATTAGCTAGGGCTGTAACACAGAGGGGGAAAACAAGATAGAAGGTCCGAGTGGATAGAAGTGTTTCATCATTTTTTTCACAAATCCATATCAAAATCATTTAAAATTGCGCTAAAAGTAGAGAATCGACTTTGGCTTCTTGCACAGCGGCGAGGTCCGATCCACTCCTGTCTGTTTTCATTGTGTGTACAGCTTAAACAAAAACTAAAGAAAAACAAAAATACAGGACTGCAAAAGCTGGTAACAAGTCAGTACAGCCTGACAGACAGTGAGACGTCACCATAAAACAAAGGTTTATTTAGAGTGAGGCCAAAACCCTTAAAATGCTTTAGACCTTGAAGAGGAACAAAGTGCTGGAGGATGGCCTTTTGACATCTTTAGCTTTAGCTTCAGCCAGTGGAGCTCGGATGCAGGATTGTCATGATGGAGGCTGCGAGCAGCTTCCTTGTTTTAACAGCGTGGATTCAAATCCCATTCAGAACTCCCCTCGGTTCCGGAAAACCCAGGAGTCCTTGCTTTGCTTTTGTTTACTCCCTGAACTAGCCCTCCGCTAGTCGACTCAGCCCATCATCAGTGTGTCCTCCAATGGCGTTATTTTAAATGAATTATGGGCTGACCAGAATAAAAGCACTAGAACCCCATCAAAAACACAACAGGCCAAAGACCACCCCACCTCAAACAAAAGCTGTACCGTCGTCAACCCAGATCGCTTTTGATGAGTTGGGGGGTGGGGTGGAATTTCTCCCAATCAGACCGAGATGATTGGATAAGCGTGAGGATAACAAACATACGAGCACAAACGGAAAACGTTTTAAAACTCAAGAGAGCCGTGAAAGACATAAAAGGACCGTTACCACATAAGCATTTGCAATTACTTGTCCAGTATTACCATTTCATTGGATTATTTTTAGTGAACTGATGTGGCGTCAGCGAGTCACTAGAAAGTCAGACGGGCAGCAGGAAGTCCTCCAGGCCCACCGCCTGACACTAGCTTGAAAATACAAGCACCCTTTTCTCTGTTAAAAGCTTAAGAAGCAAAGCGGGTCCAGGCCCGCGTGCCAGGTCCGAGTCCGTCTCTTAGCTGGTGCTGCTAGCTGGTGACGTGGAAGACGACTGGCTAGCAACACCGGTGGACGAGCCGTTGTTGACTAGTGTTGCCGGCTGACCAAAGTTAGTGGTTCTCAGTGTGGCCAAGTGCCGAGGGGAGAAGACGTGATCGCGCGCCGCGGCCCTCGACTCAAACTCCACGTCACAAACCTCACATTTTCCCCTTAGTGTCTCGCGGCCCACCGGCTGGCCCACAGCGGGCGGTGGAGAAGGTTCCAGAACTGTCAGTTGCACTGGTTTGGGCAGGATTGGACGGTTGGCTCTCAGCGCGTTGTACTGGAGGTAACTGCGTGAGCTTATGAACACCTTCTTGGAAGGATCAGTGGAATTAGGAGACTGGAGAGAAAAAAGAAGGTAATTTCGTCAAGAACAGGAAAACAAATTTAATCAAGAACAGGAAACATTAATTTAACAAGAAATGCAAAAACACCACTAAAATGCAATGAATGAAAGTAAGAGCTTATCACAAACCAAGTCAAAGGAGTCATACAACGTGTAATTCATAACTCATATACAGTACTGTGCAAGTCTTGGTGCACCCCTCATTTCTTCATACAAGAAAGACTTTCTTGTATTTTTAATGTAGTCTTGAGGAACAGAAAAAAACCCTTTCAAAAATGTAGTTAAACAAGTTAGCACCAAGTTGACATTATATGATTGCGTTGAAAAGTTAAATACCTGCAAAAATTCAAATGTCTGGTATTGGTATGCATTGTGACGACCCTAATTTCTACTGATTCTACTGAACCCCCTCATTGTAGAAACTTGCCCAGTGTTGTTGTGCTGGACGACCTCGAGCTTGAAATATCTGTCCGAACTCAACAGGACACAGCTGCTCAAATAATGACATTACATTATTATTTCCCGAATGTGTGTCAGTCTGTTATGCATTCGGGATCTCACAACCCACCCCTCACTTAGTTTCATTCTCTCATTTATTCCTCCTCTCCTACTTCCATTCCCAAACTACAGGGGGCAGTCTCCCTGGAGCAACTTGGGGTTAAGGATCTTGCTCTGGAACCCAGATGTGGTGTGCTGCCGGTAGGATTCAAACCCCTGACCTCTTGGTCCACAGGCAAGTATCCTACCCACCACCCCTCTCTTCACCTTAAAACCGGGTTTAATCCAGCACACTGGAGTTGTACACTCATACTGACCTTATTCAGCACAGGGGTCCAGGCTAGAGGTCAGTTAAGCGCAACCAAAAGTCTGTTCATTTTCATCATTCAGCCGTAAATATCTGTTTAATGTCATGTTATTTGTAACAGGTTTTACATAAGGAAGTGGGACTAAACAGGTAACAGCTAACATCTCACCACAGCGTATTATGGTTTCTTTATGTCATTTGAAAGCACTGCTAGATGAATACACTCCATTCGAAAATAATTGGAGCTTCAGTGGCTAATTAAACAACTGATTATTTCAATCACAACATATGATGTGCCAGTTCAGGTCAGTTTTAGACTCAAAACTTGATGCTGTTGGACAGGTATGGGATGTATTCTGGTTTGACCTGAATAAGGTTCTGGTACAGATTGGGTAATTTTAGGTCATTTTAGCTACACTCCACTGGCATGTATAGTCTTCCGGAGAGCCTTTCAACTAAACCAGTAAAGTTAAAAGCTGTGACACTGTTTTGCAATGTAATGGTCTTACCAGCTTTTCTTGCTGCAGCCTCCAGCGTTTCTCCTTGGCACGTGTGTTCTGGAACCAAATCTGCACCACTTTCAGTGGCAGGCCAAGCTCTGTTCCCACTGCTTCACACTCCAATGCATTAGGGTGAGCACAGGTCTCATAGCAGGACTGCAGGATTGACAACTGCAGGCAGTTCAGGTGTGTCCGTGGTCTTCTCGGCGTGGAGTGCTGCTGCGCATAACTTGCTTCCTTTTGGCTTTGACTGGATGTTGGAGTACTAACGGTCACAGAGGGTGTAACAACAGCTGTAGTGAGCGTAGGCCGTGGGGTACTTAGCCCCAATTGTTCCCTAGACAGGGTATTGATCTTGAACTGACCCTTTTGAGACCAGTAATTCAGCCCATTGTGTTTCTGAGATGTTGCAGTGGAAGCTTTGTTAATTTGTGTAGTGGAGACTTTTGGCACCATGCGATGAGTGGCCCCAGGGACAATTTTTTCTTGATCCTGGCCATCCTTGTCCTCCACCTGGTCCACTTTATTCTGTTCCTCAAGCTTGTTCTTCGGAGGGTTGTGAGGAATGGAGGACCCACTGCTTAATATAGGAACTGAAACTGATGGAGCCACAACTTTGGGGGCAATTTTAACCAT
Organism: Alestes dentex; assembly: GCA_037576975.1. Taxonomy (NCBI): domain Eukaryota; kingdom Metazoa; phylum Chordata; class Actinopteri; order Characiformes; family Alestidae; genus Alestes; species Alestes dentex. The sequence continues at coordinate 9,038,611 of JBBIGA010000001.1, forward strand.
CGTAACTGCACTTACTGCTTCGCCTTTGGTTTTGAGTGCTGATGTACTGCTGGCAACAGTCGAAGATGCTACCTCTTTTGGCCTACTGAAACCCTGGGTGGGGATTTTCAGCTGATCTTTCTCCTCTTTAACCTTTTCTACCTTGGGGGCAATATTTCCAGTTAGCTTAGAAGAAACCCAGCCAGGACTTGTTGTGCTCGGGTTAGATTTGGGGCTGCGTGAGAAAATGGGCTTAGTTAGTGGCCAGGTGAACTTTATGAGTGGTTTACCTACAGCTGCTAATGTGCCATCGCTAATAAAGCGGACCTCCCCCTTCCGCTCCCGAGCCCTCATGTTCTGAAACCAAATCTGGACCACCTTCTTTGGCAGATGCACCCACTCCGAGATTTGTTCAAATTCATGCTTTCCTGGGTTTGGGTCTTTGAAATAACAACCATACAGCACGTCCAGCTGGTCAGCTTGAATTATAGTCCTGGACCTTCTCATGTCCCTGAACCGTCGTGCATTAGGTCGCTTCTGATCTCCCATCTTGTCACTCTCTTTCTCCTTATCCACCATGGAGGTGTTTACCTTCTCTGCCGCCCTCATAAACACAGTGCTAGTCTTAACCAAGTTATTTCGGTTAACAAGGGTACTGCTGCTGGAATTTGGAATTGTTATGGCAGAATCAGGCTTTACTTGAACAACAATAAGACTGCCGTCTGTGGGGACACCAACCGTTGCAGGCCTAAGTCCGAGACCATCAAGCAAATTAGTCTTTTGTATAGAGGCCTTGGTGCTTGCCGAGACAGATGTAGATGTTGCTGAGCTGTGGTTTTTCCCAATACTGAGGTCTAAGGCAGACTCACAGTCATTGCCGTTGGATAAGAATCGAGTGGACTGCGGAAGAGAACCAAGGGCAGAGAATGGAGCTTGACTTCGAACAACAGTTTGGGGGTTTGTGAAGGCTGCTACTTTGGCTCGGTCTCCCTCAGAAACCCCAACTCCGACAACAGATGAGGGAACTGAGAGGACGTAAGGACTGAATAACTGAGTGGAAAATGGGGCCAGAGAAAGGGAAAGGGGCAACTGATGCAAGACTGGAAGACCTTGATGGTCAACTGTAACTGAAACAGGAGTGGGTGGGTCAGCTTGGGCTTCTAACTGAAGATCAAGATCAGTATCCTGCCTCTCTTTTTTGCACTCAAACTCCTCCTTATCAATCTCCCTCTTTCTCTTTTTGCTTGTTGTTCCCTGATCATCATCATCTTCCTCCTCTGCGTCCGAGAGGAAGACTGTAGTGGAACGGAGAACCTTTCCTCCACCACTTGATTTTTCACTTGACGTCTCTAAATGTTTAACTGGGCTACTAGGCTCTTCTCTCAACGAACTACTTTGACTCTCCTCATCTGTCACAATAACAGAGGTGTAGAACTCTTCACTTTCTGAGTCAGAGGTCAGACAAGAGTCCCCTTGACTTTCCCTGTCCATCTTTTCCCTGCGCCTTTCTGCGCTGTTCGACAGATCCATTGCATGGCTGCTTGCGACTGATGGACTCTGTGCATACTCGCTTTCGTCTATCATCAGAGCACCTTCTTCATCTTCAATGCTTTCTTCTCCCTCATCTTGCTCTATTACTTCTGTGCTCTGCCTATCTTTGGCATGACGGGCATCCAACAACCATCTCCGCACTTCCTCCTCAGTAAGCCCCACTTCCCTGCCAAGGGCTTCGCAGTCTTCCCTTGGTGGACTAGCGGCATCAGACTCATTTCGTGACTCGAGAAAGGCCCACAGAACCTGAGACTGAAACTCAGTTAGAGCTGGAGGTCCTGAGGACAAGCATGGTCGAGCCTTGCCACTCGTATGGCCTGAGGAAGTTAAGGCAAGGTTAGTGTCTGAAGGGAGGGTTTTTGTAGAACTAGGTTTTAACTCAGGATCATTAACAGTATGTTCATGGTCATGCATTGGACACTGACTGGACTCACTGAGACACGATGATGGGCTACTACACTGAAGGACTTGGGCTGCTGAGGCTTTATTTGCATTGGTATTCGGAATTCCCTTTGCATTTTCTTCCACACTCCCCCCTTCTGCTGTGTCATCCACATCCATTCCACTTTCCTCCTGCTCTTTGTTCCCACACATTACGCTGTCCTCAGCTTCATTCTCACTTAAATTAGCATTGGACTCCAGCTTATGCTCCACCTTTCTAACATCATTTTTCACAGAAATGTCATCAGCACTTGTGTCTTCCAACTTCTGGTCACTGGGCTCCTGTTTAATCTCATGTTTCTGGTTTGCTTCCATCCCCTTCTCGGTTGCGCTGCCCTTCTCTTCTGAAGTCACTTGACTTGCATTGGCGGGCCCAAAGGCAGACCACTGACTCTGTAAACCACTGAGACTTTGGGCCAAGAGAGCCTGTTGTGCTGCGCTGAGACCAAGGACTGGCACAGTTTGCTGCAAAAGCTGTTTTGGGGATTCTGGGTTTGGATTTTGGGTTTGGAGTCCGTTCAGGATGAGGGGTACAAGCATCTGAGGCTGGGGTATCAGCTGTGGAGCTGCTGTGCCCGGGGTGGCACCTGCCCCCGCAGCAACGAGAGAGGGGAGGATGGAGTGTGGGAGAGAGTTCGGACTAGAGGTTAGGAGAGTAAGAAAAGCAGACACTGCCTGTGCTGAAGCGACTGGAGAGGAAAGCAATGAGGGCGCTATCTGAGACTGAACCTGTTCTCCATCTTTGGTCATCGCTGATGATGCGGTCAAGCTTGCTTGTGTGACACAGTTACTGGTTGAAGCATAAGTTAACTGCGTGGAATTGCCCCCGGTGGTGGCAGTCAAGTTGCCGGCAACCACCGCACTTCCGCTTCCCGCTTTCGCTGTGGTACCAGCGGCAGCATTCCCCGCGTTCCTTGTGCGACTCTGGTGCAACACAGACTTCAAATGACTTTCCAGGGTGATGGCATGATTGTAAGAAACACGACACACAGCACACTGGTATGGTTTGTTAGAGATGTAAGGGCGAGATATAATAGGGGCTGGGATATCACTTTCGCTCCCTCCTCCAGTTCTCATCCTTTGGATATGGGTATTTGAATTATAGTGGACACTCAGCGCCGACCTGGTGGGAAAGAACTCCAGGCATGCGTGACACTTAAAAGGACGGCTAATGTCACCTTCCGCAGCAACAGCGCCTTTATCAACGGATTTATCCCTGTTGACAGAGGCTTCTGATGTTTTTACAGTTTGGGTGACATTCTCTTGATCTGATTCCAAGCCAGCCCAGTCACCATCCTCGTTTTTCACTCCTGCTCTTTCGACATCTACTTCTCTTTCCTGGGAAGAGCGGTCTTTGTCACTCGCATCCATAGGTTCACCTTCATTCTGGGGAGCCATTAAAGGGGAGCTGGTGTTTTCGAGACACTTCGGCTGAGATATGCCATCTTTGAGAGAGAAATGAGAGTTAATGTTTTTCTTTGGGTAAACAAGTTCTGTGTTAGGTTATCTGGGAATGAACACAAGCAAAACTCACTGGTTTCAATTTGAGTGCTGGGTTCCCCATCTTCATCACTGGGATGATGAATAGGAACCACCTTGTGATCAAATAAGAGGGAGCAGGGGTTAAACAGGAGCAGTGGGTCAAAAACAAGAGGGGGCAGGGGCTGACATCACTGACAAAGACTAGCATTCCTAACACAATTTAAATAGAGATAACAATAATCATCGAAAATACAACTAACTAAACACAGCACAACACAGTACAGCACACAGTGTGAAATTCTTTCTCTGCATTTAACTCATTCACCAAGTGAAGCAGTGGGCTGCCACCAACAAGGGGCGCCCGGTGAGCAGTGTGTGGGGACGGTTCCTTGCTCAAGGGTACGTCAGAGATGACACTAACAGTGTAGGGATTCAAACCCACAACCTTCTGATTGCAGGGACAATGCCCAAACCCCTAGGCCACCAGCTGTCCCTCCTACTATTAATAATAATAACAATATAGATAATAATAATGATAATAATAATGAAGTACTCACAGTGTCCAGTAGCTTATCAAGGCAAGAAGGAAGCACGCTGTGTTTTTCGCTCAGGTGCAAAGACAAAGCGTCTCGGTTCACTTCACCTTCCTGACACAAAGGACACAGCCACAATGACCCCCCATCATTGTCACCGCCCATAGTCTCTCCCGGCTCCTCCTAAAATCAAGAGAACACCAGTGGCCTTCAACGTTCTGTTTGCACCGTCAAACCAACACCATCCTACATCCTTAAATAAATGCAGCTACTAAGGGTGTCATTACTGAATATAGTAGTAACGCAAAAGTGATACTTACGGTTAAATCAAATAACAACCAAAAAAAGACTTGACTGACTAAACATATAAAAAAATATTGAGTAAAGACTAACATCTGTTTTTCTTAATTCAATTTTTAAGTTTGAGTTTAAATTCACTTGCATTTGAACGGTGTTCTGGGGCAGTAGCTATGTTTTCATCCTTGCATTTATCGGCAAATGTAGAGATTTTGAAGAAAAAAGTCTTGATAGAAATGGTGAATATGACAAAAGCACGAAAACCTGCATCTCACATTCAGCACATATAAGTTCTTAACATGGGTGCCTGCTTGCTGGTGTAATGGAATTAGTGGTTAGCGCTCTACTCCAAGTGTGCTGAAACATCTGTTGTATTAGTGGCAGTTTGAGGTGTGGCGGAGCTTCACATGTCTCAGAGAAAGAACGTGCTCACATTTCACCCCTCCAAGTAAACCATAAGTAAATTAATTGAAAAATGACAACTATATTAAAACATGTCAAACTAATGATTTTTAAAGGAAAAACCTAACAGGGAGATGAGATGGTAAACAGACAGAAGATGCTCCAGCTCATTAATGACCATTTCCAGAGTCATTACATTAACAAACGTACAGTGAAAATTAAATACAACAGCAACAAGAAGCTGCTCAACATTACAGATTTCTCTGTAAGCCCGCTGTGTTTTTATGAACGTGCCAGTTTTATACCCTTGCACAGATCTGACGGAAAGCAACCGTAATTTGCATACATATTTTCAGTGATTTCCATTAACTTGAACTTAATCATACAGCTGAAGGGAAACCTGGCAACTGTCTTGTTGCACATCAAACATCTACCAATGAATCTGTTCCAGTAATCTGGTTATAATTCTACACACATCAGAAGTCACTGTACAGTAAGTATACAGGGTTCAAGATATATATACACAGCAAATTCAAGAAATGTTCAAAGACTTTAAGTCAAATGTCCTGAAGCTCAAAGACCCAACACAACTGGGTCTGGACATCCAGGTCTTGTGGGGGTTTCCCCAAAGTCAGAGTCAAAGACAGCAGTCAGAACCTATCAAAAATGCTCCAATGAAGGAGAACTGCAGAACCGGTGAAAGGGTCCTGGACCCCCAAGGTTCACTGACGGTCGTAGGGAGTGAAGACCAGCTTGTGTGGTCTGATCAGACAGAATATCTGCTGTAGAACATACTGCTGAGCAAGTTCATGCTGCTCTGATAAAAAGGAGTCAGAACAAAGACAAACAGATGCTAACATTCAGATGCTACACATGCTAACATTCAGTTTTACTTTGTG
>JBBIGA010000001.1:9090516-9101135 GCA_037576975.1 Alestes dentex
TTTAATATCTAGACCCCCCTCCCTCTACCACCATCCCACCCTACCCCACCCCAACCATCACAACACCCCCACGTACTCTCAGTTTGATACCTTTTTTCTGAAGGGAATATGAAAAAATATTATTATGTGTATAAATAAATCTCATATCTGGGTCACCCCTGTGTTCTTTGTATGGAAATGAGACGAGGAGGGTGCTAATTTGGCCTGCGCCAACCGATGAGGCGGCCCCAGCGTCGGGACCCGGCTCTAACGGAAGGCCTTGCTCATGATACGAGGTCGTTTCGGATGATTCTAGATCAGTACCAGTATATTAAAACCACCCCCCAGCAAACTTTCTTTCTCTAAAGCGACCGAGTGATATATTATGAAATATGAAATAATTTAGGTGTTAACCCCCCCACACATACATTTTCGTAGCAAAGAAGGCACAGCAGTCAAGACCGTTTTGTCTCTTTTTTAACATACCATCACCGCTGTCATTAAATCTGAAATCGTTTATCATAATACCGCGGGAGGAGTGCAGAGGAGGAGGAGGAGGGGGATCTCGAAAGAGAACGCACAGGATGAGCATATTAGCGAAGCTATTTTTCAACATTACGTGCCCCTTCTGCGGAGCCTTCAGATTTGTCAGCAGAAGAGCAGATATGGCTCTATCAATAATCCATGGCATTGTGTATTTCCCAGCTGATACTGTTATAAAGCTCGGGATGACAGGCCGCCTCAACTCCATCATCGCATCCACTGGGAGCGGAATCTCATAAAGCGCTCTCAACATAGACATCTCATATAAAGGGTAATAACTCTAGCCAGTTAATACCACAGAATTATCCCAAAGTAGAGCAGTGAACTCGGGAGGAGCTCGGGCGGGGGAGGGGAAGGGCTGAGAGCGGAGGAAGCCGCTGTAGGTTGCTGAAGTGCTAAAAAGAATCAGGACTTTGACAAATAATGGTTTGTGGGTGGGCCGGTCCGGGACTCTCACAGTTTGTTTTGCTCTGCTTTGCTCAGCCAACGGAGGAACTAGTGAGGACTTTTAATTTGAAAAATGTTAAAGAGTAAAGCAGGCTCCCTGCTCATCAGAGACGTGGCAGTCCAATCTAACGGTAAATCTCTGGGGTCCAAGTCCGAGCCGAGTCTGGAGTCTTTAGGAGGGCGGCATCTACATAAACCTGCCACTTCCAACATAACGAGCCACATAATGAGAATTTTATTAGGAAAACATTAGGCCTCATGGAACAAAGCATTATATGCAGTTAACGCAGCTTTAAAAGAGAAATGAAACTGAAACAGGTTTGTTCTGCAGGTGTGCTAACGTTTTGCTGGAATGTGATCTGGAACTTACTGAAACATACTAAATTATAGACACATTGATTCGCAAGTTAAGAGCAAGGCAGTATTGAGTCATGAATAATTTAAAGGTGAGTTGAGTCACGAGTCAGTTAAGGGGATGACAGAGTTGCGTTTCAATTATAAGTGAGTCCAAGCCAGTTGAAGTCAGTTAAAGGTTGATTCCAGATTGAGTCATGAGTCAGTTATGGCTAAGTCCAAGTTGAGTCACAATTCAGTTAAGAGGAAGTCAATGTTGCGAGTCACTTGAAGCCTCGTCCAGACTGAGTCATGAGTCAGTTAAATGCGAGTCCAGATTGAGTCTCAGGCTAGTTAAGGATGCATCTGGGTTGAGTCATGAGTCAGTTAAAGGTGAATCTCAATTGAGTCATGAATCAGTTAAGAAGGAGTCAGTTAAGGGCGAGTCCAATGTGACTCATGAGTCAGCTAATGGAGTCTGGATCAAGTCGCAAGTCAGTTAAGGGAGTCTGGATCAAGTCGCAAGTCAGTTAAGGATGCCTGACTCAAGTTGCGAGTCACTTATGGGTGAGCCCAAGTCACAATCAGTTAAAGAGAGTCAGAGTTAAGTCGTGCCTCGACTGCGACTCGTGTCCCTCTGACATATATGTTTGTATTAAAGTGAAATTTTAAGGTCATTTTCCAGTCATTTGCAACTAATTTCCCCACACCAGGCCATACTCTTCCCATCATGACTTCATTAATTAATGTCTGCTTGTGACCACAGATTAGTGCGGTTAGGAAGCTGTGACCTTTCTGTGTTTTTGTATTCCCCTCCCGTTCGTCATGGCTTCATTTGCGGCACCAGGTGGCTGCAGTTAGCAGGCCGTAAGCAGCCGAGCCCACATGACGAACCCGCCCAGTAAAGACATTCAGTGTTTGCATTTCTAGGGACAATAAAGAAGACCATCTGCTCCTGTCATTTGTGCTTTATCGTTCAGCCCGTCTCTCCGGTGGAGACGCTGCTTGGAATTCCTGCTAGAAACCTGCCGGGATGATGTGATGTGATGGAAGATGGCGTGTGTGTGTGTGTGTGTGTGTGTGTGTGTGTGTGTGTGGTGAGTGGGGGTGGTCACTGCTAGTAGAGATGGACGATGGGGTCGAGGAGACTGCAGGCACGACTTCAAAGACGTAGAACAGTCAGAGGCTTTAGTGAGTGCCAAAGATGATGGAAAGAGAGGAGAACAAAAAAGAGAGAGAAGGAGAGACATGGAGGAAAAGAATGATGGAGAGAGGGAGGGAGTGCCAGTGGGTGGAAACCAGGGATTCTGGCTTAGGAAAAGTGGAGCACCCTGGGACTGAATCTGCCAAATCTTTCCCACATTGGAGGACACTGTCTCTACCAGCGGGCTTTAAAAATACACTCGCTCTGGCTCGTCTGTTTGAAGGAGAACACATGGGAACACATTCATTTATGCTGGAGCTGCAGTTTCAACACTGGAGGAAAAAGAGAGCTGCCAGAGTCTAAGTCGCTCTGATTAACCCTTAAGTGTTTGTTGTATCTAGATTTTAAGCTCAGATTGGTGAGATTCACCATTGTAAGGCCTTTGCACAGAAAGATCAGATTGTTTTTGTCAGTTAAGGGAGCGTCGAGTCACGAGTCAAGGGCAAGAGCATGAGTTAAGGGCAAGCCTGAGGCAAACTGTGAGTTAGAGTCGAGTCACCAGTCAGTTAAAAGTGAGTCAGAGTCGAGTCACAAGTCAATTACGGGTGAGGCCAAGTCAAATCGGCGGTCAGTTAAAGGCCAGTCTAATCTGAGTTGCCTGCCAGTTAAAGGCAAGTCTGAATCAAGTCACCAGTCAATTAAAGACAAGTCAAGTCACATGTCAGTTAAGGGTGAGTCCAAGTCGAGTCGAGTCACAAGTCAGTTAAGGGTGAGTCCAAGTTGAATTGCCAGTCAGTTAATGTGGGGTCTGAGTCATCAGTCAAAGGTAAGTCCAAGTCCAGCCATGAGTCAGTTAAGGTTTAGTCTGAGTCAAGCCGTGAGTCAGTTAAGGGTGAGTCTGAGTGAAGTAGTGAGTCAGTTAAGGATGAGTCCAAGTCCAGCCGTGAGTCAGTTAAGGGTGAGTCCGAGTCAAGCCATGAGTCAGTTAAGGGTGAGTCCAAGTCCAGCCGTGAGTCAGTTAAGGGTGAGTCCGAGTCAAGCCATGAGTCAGTTCAGATTTATCTGATTTGTAGCTCACGGGAGGAAAATGCTTTTGTATTCCGAATCCATCTGTGATAAATATTTCAAGGCCTCATCAAATATTGCAGAGACTAATGCACGAGCCTGCGCTTCGCACCCAGAGTCAGCGGAACTGCTCTTCAGATAAAATTCCCACTCCGCCTCGCCTCGTGAGTGCCTCTCTGAGTCACGTGAGGCAGCACAACATGACAACCACCGATGAACGACATTTCAATTAAACCTCAGCGTTGGATTAAGCTCCTCTTTAGCTTGGCGTGCCGCCGTCGACGTCGTCAGCAAGGTTAAACTCCTGAGAAATTACACAAATTGCTCTTCTAATGCCGAATCAAACAAAACCAAGAACTTAAGGAAAAAAATCTCCCGGGGTCTAATTATGTAAAACTATAGACATCAGACAGCGCCATATTTGTTAATGAGCACTTCAGAGAACAAAGGGGATTTAAGTGCATTTTAATAAGCTGGGAGACAACAAGAGAGGCAAAATGCCATCTAAAGAAATTATGTATTAAATACAACCATGTGCATGTGTGTGTGTGTGTGTGTGTGTGTGTGTGTGTGAACATGGCTGCGCATTTTCACATTGATGGCATCCTAATGGCTATTAAATTCCCCTTAGATGGTCGATTTATCACGTTTGTTCCTTTAAGCAACAGGGAGAGAAAAGCCTCTCACTATTAAAAGAGCAGTCCTTATTTATCCGAGACAAAGAAACATCACTGAAAGGCTCAAGCTTGATTTCTTGGCAGCAGATTTAACGAGGCACTTTCCTCTTAAAGGCACATGAGGCCTATTTTACAGAAAAGACACAGTTTGATGAAAAATTATACACATTTTCCCCTGGTTACCACAAATTGTCTGGAGTCTGAAGTCTCGGTTTCTTTCTAGAGAAGCTAATTATGCTAACAAGTCGAGTCAGAGTCGAGTCGCCAGTCAGTTAAGGGCAGGTCTGAGTCGAGTCACAAGTCGATTAAAGGTGAGTTGAGTTGCCAGTCAGTCAGCCAGTCAAAAATGATTCCAAGTTGAGTCAAACGTCAGTTAAGGGGGAATCTACTGCTCGTCAGGTCTTGTTGTGGTTCCCGGTGTTCAGTGGTAAGAACCTACCAAAAGTGCTCCAAGAAAGGAGAACCAGAGAACCGGTGACAGAGTCCTGGACCCCTGAGGTTCACTGATGGTCGTGGGGAGTGAAGACCAGTCCTGCATTCATGTGAACGTTCTTTTAGCACCTAAACACTGCAGACCAAGTTCACCCTTCATGGTAACAGCGTCTCCATCAGTAGGATGACCCCCCACACACTGCAAACACTGTTCAGGAATCATATGAGGTACGTCACAAAGAGCTCAAGGTGTCTCTAGACTCTCCAGATCTCAGTCTAAATGAGCTTCTGTGGGACCAATGGTCCCACCGCACAGTTTACAGAACTTAAAAGATCTGCTGAAACAGAACCACAGAGGTCTTGCAGAGTCCAGACCTTGAAGAACCTTCACAACATTAGGCAGGTGACGTTAATGTTATGGGTGTAGGTGTAGGTGGATATCCAGCCTGTTTTTGGTGTCGAAAACAAGCTTTAAAGAGCATAATGGACGTCCATGAGTGGGAGCAGAGGAGCTGGGGGTGGTTAACAGCACGGAAAGTGTAACAGCAGCTCCGGGGAGGTCTCAGAGGCTCCAAGCCACCGACGCCGGAGCAGAAACGCAGGTTAAACGCCTCCCCAGACGCCCCGGAGCTCAGAGCTGATTTCTCAGAGCTGGACGTGCTGGTTAACAAGTGTTGTGTGTAGGAAATGGTGTTCCACTTCACTGCTAAGGGTTGGTGGGCCAATTAGCATTGACAAAGACTCCCATGCGGACAGGCTTTGTGTACTTGCCTGGATCACACGGCCACCATTCTGCTCTCCGAGAGCCAGGAATGACTCGCCTCGCCTCGCTCATTTCTGCAATTTTACTGTTCCTCGGTTTCACAGAAATTGAGTCAAATCCAAAGAAACCAAACCATCCAAGGACGAGCTTAAAGACGGCACAAAAAAGGCACAATTAGGGCACATTTATAGAAGAGAAAAGATTATGTCCTTTGATTCACCTCATCTTTTTCTCCTCTCTCAATGGAAAAAAGGCGTCCGAGAAGAGAGGGAAAGATCTCTTCTTTAGATGGATGTCACTGCGCTCAGTTTAACATTTTAACCATTTTCTCCCACTTCTTAAATTCATCTCCTGAAAAAGAGCTTCCTCTAATCTCAGCCTGATCCCAGTTTAAGATTTTAAAATGAAATTTCTTTCTCTCACTGCTCTGATCTTTATTCAGCTCAGATAATCAGATCTTCAGATCAACCAGAAGATCCAGAAGAAAACTTGGTTTCTTATAAATGAGTCTGAAATTTGTCTCAGTGATCAAATTCAAGTCTCGACTCCCAAAGTCAGACAGTTTTGATCCATAAAGTTGTTAAAGAGAAGAAACTGAGAACCGATGAGAACAGCAGAAGAACTTCTGTCTTAAGTTGATTTTTTCTTTTGCTCCTTATTTCTCCTAAAGTGGGGTTTAGGAGAAACAAATCAGACTCAGTAATCTCCAGATAAGATTTATTTCTGATCAGACAAAGAAAAGACTGCTGTGAGCAGGAGAGTCTTCAGTCTCAGAAAAACCAGGTAAGACCTTCTGAGGTGTCTCCATGCTAATGAAACCCTTTTTTTAATATCCAGGAAAATCTTGGAGGGTTGCGAGTATTGCGGCAGAAGGTCGAGGCCCCTGCAACCCCTGAACCTGAACATACACCTGCGCACGATAAAACCCGCCCAGGCGTGTTTGTCCTCAGATGATATGGGATTTCGTTTTGCTCGTACAAGGCTTTACCTTGCGAACAGCAACATGAAGCCTGTAAAGACAGAGGGCTCTGCAGTCTCTGGTGTGAGGTTTAATCAATATGTTTGTATTTTTTTCTCCGCTGCATCCGCGAGCGTGCCCGGGCAGCGCAGTCATTTGAAAATATTTGATGTCTAGCGGTCAATGCGCTGCCGCTTTTCCACGCTTTCACACCTCCCGAAACATCGGCCTGACCAACACGATTCATAATTAACCCTCAAACGTCTGGACTCATTCAGATCATATGCTTATGCACATATATTTGCTTTTATTTGTATGCGTAAAACGCCTTCAGATATGTTTTCCTATATAAATATGAAAACAACACAATCGCATATATCATTCCGCATACATCCATACATTTCAAAAGTATTGGGACCCCTCTTTCATGTATGGGGTCAGTGCGACACTATACAGAGTCTCTCAATATTTTATTTTGCCTTATATTGAAGGACTTTTTCTTATTTAATGGGGACAAACTGTCTTTTGTCCTTTGGGGTCAGTTTGATTCTTGGCTGTTTTAGCCATTTTTAAAATATATAAGAAACAACGTTTTACAGCCTTTTGTTTTGCCTGTTTTATGACATTGAGGATGATATGCTGTAATATGAACCTTTATAATTTTCAAAAAACTTCCCTCTACTTTAGGACCTTGTGAGAACCACTGATAGGTCACATGACATGGAGGGGAGGGGCACACATATGTTTCACCAGAAATTTGAAAATTCCAACCGTGGAGGTTTTATTACATGTATGTATTATTTAAAACATTATTTAGGTCGATAAAGAAACAAACTACCAACAGATAAACTTGCATAGCAATTTTCTTTTCATTTTCATTTCCATTTTAAATTACTGGGATCAAATTGAACCCAAGCATAAAGGATGTGAGTAAACTTGAACAGAACAGGAGGGTTAAGAGGAAGTAAAAGCCAAGACATTGGTCAGGATGTTAAAATCTTTGGCCAAATCCTCTGTTTCCTGTGTTCCAGCTTTCCAAAGCAGGCGGAGCAGGCGAGCCCCCAGTAAGTGAAACTGAATGCACAGTTAGTGTGGCACTAGCATAACATGGCAATCACCATATAGGCACTATAGGAAATGATCACAGCAGATAGGGCTGCATAAAATGAGGGTTCCTTTATTAACACTTAGAACCTGAAATCTGCATTTTGCATGAGCACAAGCCTTCATAAACCAGGAACAGTTTCTTTAACTACTGACACGTTACTGGAGCTGGTTTATGAGGAGCTTTTTTATATTAAAAAGTGATTGATAAACACCAGAGGTGGCCCAAGAGTTCTTACTGAATGGCACCAATGGGGGTAAATGGCTAAAATAATACTACAACCTTTTCTATGCAGAATGTTTCTTTCATTTTGGAAAATAGAGGAAAGTTCTCCATAAAAATAATAAACATTTACCAGATTGTTTCTATTTTTTAGGTTAGCATTCTGGCTACTAAGTGCTGATTGGTCAGGATTCTGGCTACTGAGTGCTGATTGGCTGGCGTTCTTCCTGATCGGGTGCTGATCAGGATTCTGGCCTGAAATACTCAATACTGTTCTATATTGAGTAAAAACATGTATAAAACATTAAAAATTACAAACGTGAAAAAAGCCGTTTATTATGCACTTGCTTGTGAGTGCTAGTGTCTGATCAACAGATTTTCTGATAATATACAAATCCCATAACCGTCTGGTTGAGCTTTGTAGCTAAAGTGATATTGTTGAGATGGAACAAAGCATCACAGAGTAATCAAGCAACCAAAAATCTAATTCAAAACTGTGTGATTCTGTCCAAAACTTTACACTGTATCTCTGAGCAACTGGAGCAAAAGTCAGAAATGATCAAAAGGGTCCTCTATGTACACTTAGAATCCATCTCATCTTCTTTTAACTCCAATTGAACTACTATAAACTATTGTTTACATGCATTTGTTTGTGAGTGGGGGGGCTGTTATAATTGTTATTTGACTTGCATATAGACATACGTGTAAATGTACTGGTGTATATTTAAATATATTTAGTGTGAGCAAATGTATACATATTTTTCCATATGAGATTTGATGCGCTCTTTATATGGAATTAATCTTTTGTGTAATTAATCTGTACTGTACTGATCATTACCTAATCTACACTTTTGACCTTGTTTTATGGTAAAAATGTAAAGTCTGAACACAACAGCTCTATCAAATTAGACCAAAGACATAAAATATATGCAATATAATAAAATATATCCTCTTCTTCATGCAAACGCTGATGCAGTCTGAAATGAAAGCAGCACTTTCCACACCATTTCTCCACTTCAGAAATGACTCGTTTAAATTACAGAATGCTTTTATTACGGCTGTGACTCCGAATAGTTAATCACGGCTAGTTTGTGGCAGGACAATTATATTTCCAAAAAAAAGAAAAGAAAGGGTCTATGAAAGCATTTCATCTTATTTTATTCAGATTTTCTCCGGCACCCTTTGATTTACATATTTCAAAAAGAAGGTAACCCCAAGGGTTCTGATGAACTGTCATCTCCCCTCCAGAGGCAGCGGAGCTTCTGAACCTCACTAATGATGTGCGGCGTCTTCTCGGCATGCCGGCGCCGCTGTGCCCCGGCACTTAGCTTAACAAAGTACAGCCGCGCTCTCGCAAACTTAGCTCAGACGGAGAGAGCTCCCTCCACTCGCCTCCGAGAGAGTCCTCCCCAAGCACAGCGCTCCACGGCCGCACCAGCCCCACCTCGTCTTTAACTGAGCACAGCTGTGTGGTCGTTTGAGATGCGAAGACTGTCAGATCATGGAAGTTAAATGATGATTGATATTCGTAGCTGAGTAAGGCCGATTGCTTTATAATACCTAGTTGAAAAAGACCGGGCCTTTAGAGGGGCAGGTGCGCTAATGAAGGGGGGGGTCTTTGGGTGAACGGTGATGTGGGTTTATGCCGTGGGTTTATTGAATAATTTTGTCGACCAATGGGAGGAAATGTCAAAGATTTTTGTTCTTTTGGGGCCGGGGCTGGGGCAGGGGCAGGGGCACCGGAAGGGGCTGGGGCAAGGGCTGGGGCTGGGGCAGGGGCAGGGGCAGGGGCAGGGGCAGGGGCAGGGGCGGGGCAGAGGCAAAGGAAGGGGCTGGGGCTGGGGCAGGGGCAGGGGCAGGGGCACCAGAAGGGGCAGGGGCAGGGGCACCGGAAGGGGCAGGAGCAGGGGCAGGGGCTTCAGAAGGGGCTGGGGCAGGGGAAGGGGCAGGGGAAGGGGCAGACTCAGGGCCCCCACCACCCCAATTTTGTCTACCAATAGGAGGGAAGGTCAAAAATTTTGTTGTCAGAGGAGGAGGCCTAACCTAGGACTTTAGACCAAACCTAGGACTGTTTTTGAAGATGGGGGGCACAAAAAGGGCCCTGTGGATAAAGGCCCCCTCACACCTTTTTAGACCAACATAAACCAAGCTTTGGTAAATGGGGGGCAATAACCTTCCCAAAAAGGGCACTATTAGGAGTATTAAAGGTAAAACCTTTTTGGTTCCTAATGAGAAACGTCCCACTGGCTACCTTCTAAGGTTCTGTTAGAAAATCAAATGTGTCCAGAATCCGTCACAGGTCACCTGATCTCATTGGCCTTGTTCGACAGGATGATTGTGTTTGTGGTACAACAGTATGAGCTGTGGTTGCTATGGGTATGGTGTCAATGGTGCTGACTGAATAAGGAGAAGATCAATTCTGGATAAAGACGGTTTATAAAACAGCAGCTCTGCAGAGTCGACTGCTGATGTCGCTTTGATGAGTATCAGGAGGTTCAGTAGTAAAATGTAAAGATTTGTTTAACAGAGTCTAACAGCGACTGTGTGTTTCTGGGGTGTGTGGGTTTCTAGGTTGTGTGTGTGAGTGTGAGTGTGAGTGTGTGAGTGTGTGCGTGAGTGTGTGTGTGTGTGTGTGTGAGAGAGTGTGTGTGTGTGAGTGTGACTATGTGTGTGTGTGCGTGTGTGTGTGTGTGAGTACTTGTGTTTGTGAATGAGTGTGTGTGAGTGTGAGTACGTGTGTGCGCGTGCGTGTGTGTGTGTGCGTGTGTGTGTGTGTCTGTGTGTGTGTGTGTGTGTGTGTGTATAACAGTAAAAATATAAACTCTGAGTGCGTGTGTGCGAGTGCGTGTGTGTGTGTGTGAGTGTCTGTGTGCGAGTGTGAGTGTGTGTGTGTGTGTGTGAGAGTGTGTGTGTGTGTGTGTGTGTGTGTGTGCATGTGTGTGCCTGTGTGG
>JBBIGA010000001.1:9116642-9131150 GCA_037576975.1 Alestes dentex
GTGGACTACTCAAGCACTGATGTACGTCGCTCTGGATAAGAGCGTCAGCTAAATGCCGTAAATGTAAATGTAAATGATCAGTATACTGGTGGTGCTGAATGCTGAGTGGTTGAAACTCCTTTATCTAGGCTCCTTGTATATTTATACACTTTGCAGTCTGTCACAGTAAAACATTTGTTCACATTTCTTTCATTTAATCTCCTCAGTCTGACCAAGATCAGACAGTCTGACAGAAAATAGTATTTTTGCACCAACAAGGAGATTCAAAGCAAAACATATAGAAATTATGGGTAGCTTTGTGGCAAGTGTATGACTCATTTACTCTCAGAACATCAACATCGAGGTGCACCCGTTTTTACACTCTGGATTGTTCTCTTACAGCTTGCGGTGTCTGTAAAGGACAACACTGATGTATTGCTGCGTTTTGATTCATTTTTATAAGCTTCTGGCAAAAATTACAGCTACTTTATGGCGGTGCAGTAGGAGTCCCTAAGAAAATAACGATCTCACCTGCAGCCACAAATTCATCTGAGCGGCTTCATTCAGGTCAGATATGAAAATAACTACAATTTATAAGAGCCGTCTGGGACGTTTGTGGGTTTATATCTCACACAGCACTCAGAGCCACAGTTAACCTGAATATGCTGAATATGCGTCTGTGGAAAAACGTGGTTTGTTTTTCGGCTGCCCGTGCGGATGCAGCACCGCCTATAAGCTCCTGTTCCATTTTTTCTTTGAATCCATCCTGCAGTGCGAGCGTTTTCTCCTCAGCTCATAAACGCCCAACATGTGTCCTTATACAGCGACGAGCTCAGCACTTTACTCAAGGACTAATTCAGAGGACAGTCTAATTCACTGACGCCAGGTGTAAAAATGAACATCTTCATTAAGGTGGATCAGACTTGTGAACAAGGTTTAGGACACAGTAAGACATACTGTGAGGTGTAAAAATGAACTGAACTGCGGCGCCTTTTTACACAACAGGGTCTGTTTTCACGAACCGCCTCAGGAGCAGGAGCACTGATCTCGAGTCAGTTTCTGTGATGTCATTAATACGGAGGAATCTGATCCCAGATTAGTCCTGCTTTGTGAACAGCAGCCCTGGTGTTGTCTGAAATGTCTGAGGCGTATTGTTGTATGTATTTAATGTGTGAATGTAATGTCTTTTTTTAGAAATGTTATATATAAATAAATATATATATTATATAATGTATATATTATTCAAAACTTGTTGAAACTTGTGAAGCCTGAATATAGCTTTAGATATCATAGATGTCATGTTTTAGATAATAGCAAATTTGTAACAAAAACTGCGGTAAATAAACAATTATAAATTGCAAAAATAAACAATAACAAATTATTTGTTATCTGGTTCCGAGTATTTAAATCTGCACTGAATATAAAATATGTTATTACTGTGTATGAAAATCAAAACTGATTTGTGGAGTAAATAATTCAAAATTTTCAAAGTTTGTTGTTTTCGAAATAGTGAACTTCACTGGTTCCAGAAGAAGACGTAGTGTATTCAATTCAGTTTCTTCATTCTATTTCCCGACTGTGTGTGTGTGTGTGTGTGTGTGTGTGTGTGTGTGGTCAGAGAAAAGGAAAGCGAACCTGCTGGACAATCTGAACAACACGAACGGCACCATCATCGGGGTGACCTGCTGCGTGGTGCTGATCCTGCTGGTGGTCTCGGTGGTGGTCCAGATCAAACAGCCTCGGAAGAAGTACATCCTGCGGCGGGACGATTTCGACCCCACTGTGTTCCAGGAGGTCTTCCAGGAGCCGCCACATTACGAGCTGTGCACGCTGCGGAGCGCCGCCGCCGCGTCCGCCGACCTGGCCGAGCTGGCCGAGGACCTGGAGAGCTTCCACCGGCTGAGGAGATCGTCGTCCCGCTGCGTCCACGACCACCACTGCGGCTCCAACCAGCCGTCCGGCACCAAGGGCGCCAACCTCAGCCCCACGCCCATCATGACTGAGATCCAGCCTCAGCCGGCAAGGCCGCTGCTGCCCCCCAATGCGGCCAACCGCCGCAGCATCCTGGTGATGAAGCACAGCTACTCTCAGGATGCCTGCGAGCTGGACGACGAGATGGACGAGGTCCCCACCACCAGCCACAGGCTGTCCAGACACGAGAAGGCGGTGCAGCGGTCAGTATCCATTGATTTTTGATGGAACATTTTTTCAAATCTTTAGGAGGAGGGGAGGCTTACATTTTTTGCCCTGACTTTCATTTTCCTTTTTAAAACACCCCCCCCCTTTCAGTTTTTTACATTTTTTTTCCTTCTTACATAGTTTTTTTTCCTTTAAAGCTTTTTTTTTCTTTCAGAATCAAAATCTTTAAATGTTTTGAACCCACCAAAAACAGGATGCACAGGTACAGGTGTCAGTATAAACGATAAGGCTTTTACGCACCAACTCACCTGAGACCTTGCAGGTCACATTGCGCTAAATGAGTTCTTCCTCTTCTCCTGTTGTTTAATGGCGGTTGGCAAACAGCTCTCAGTACACTTCACACACGCCATACTCTCCATACACTCAGTACACGCTGTACACTCATACATGTCATTTGTTTGATATGTTAATGAGACCTAACTGCCTCTTAATACGCAAGTGTTTGCATGAAATACACTTGAAAATCAGATTAAGTTTCACAGTAAAGTTTTCTTTGCAAAGAAAAATTCCATATCCTGCCATAAAGCACTATGCAACACGCCGTGTCCTGCCAGGCCGTAGACGAATTGGTGTGTATGTGTTTTCACAGCATAAATCTACAAATCATCAAAGGCGTGCAGTAGGTGTGTGTACAGTTGCAGTAGAGTTATACAGTGTGCGCAGTTTAAATGTGATCAGTGCTCATATTATGTATTATTATTTGCAACCTCAGCACTCGTTTATCATAATGGATGAACTGGCAAAGGAACAGTCTTAAAGGTTCCACAAGAGTTTCTGCTCAAATCTCTTCACACGTCTAGATTCCAGCAGCTATACGGGATACAGACCCCGTTTATAGAAGGTCATCTGCATTCTACCGGATGCACACCTATGGATCCTATCCGACCCACAGAGACCTCTTTTGTTCAGAGGTTTATTCTTTTTTCAGTGAATGCAATGAATATGATGTTTTTATTCGCCGTGTGAGGGCTTGGCCTCTTTATTTTTCCAGAGTTTTTTTGTGTAATAAACTCACAGGCCACCTTCATTTGTCCTGTTTTCGACACACAAACTGTTGTCATGGGAACGATAACTTAAAAAACAACTTTGATTCTGAATTGGAGATAAACGTGCAGTATTTTTGTGCGGCTGCTCGAGAAGTAAGCTGTTAGCAGGAGCAGAAGTGGTTTGCATGCGCGCTGTGCGTGCGCTCTATTTTTTTGCCACTGAATTCATCCCCAGTGTGTGCATGCAAGAGATTTAGAACCCATATAAAAAATATGGATCATATTTTTTTCTATGCAAAAAAAGAGCATAAATACATGAAATGATTAAATGTAAGAGCGATGACATTTCAGGTTCTGCCTCATTGGGTCTCTAAGCAAACATGAGTCAGAGTACAACACAACTAGGGTGTGAGACAATCAGGTAAGCCCTTTTTTCTAAATTATAACAAATTAAAAATGATTTTTTAAAGAAAACCACCCTTTTAGTTTAATATTTTGTGTAGTTGTTGTGATTCATTGTCTTGTTTGCTGGGGTTTCTTTGCTTTCTTTGTTGTTATTTGCTATTTTTTTTCATGCTCATAAAGATGCTTAGCATTTGGATTTCACTTGTCCCGTGTCCTGTTTTTTCTTTTCAATTCCTTTTATTTCTACACGTTTTCACTCATATGTGATCATTTGCTCATGTGCATGGAATTTTCACATTTTTTTGTTTCCGTGTCGACCTCACTGAGCCAGACGGGTGCAGATTAATAATGCATTTTATTTATAGGCGCTTTTCAAGGCACTCAAGTTTTTGGATTAAGTCTCAATGCCTTGACTTGATTCAACTCAAATGTAATTATTGCCAAAAAGGAATGTTTTTTATGATTTGAATGGAAAAGATCTACACATTCGAACTGAGTCAATTTCATGCATTTTCTCAGAGCACAACCAGGCACAAAACGTTATAAAGCGACATCTATGTAGCCCCTGCTCAATTCGGCTTCCTCTTCATATCCACATACAATGCTGTACAAAAGTCTTGAGCCCCCTCATTTCTTTGTATTTAGCTATGAATTTCCTTGTTCATAACTATTTTCTGTCAGATCGTCTGATCTTTGTCATACTGAGGAGAGTAAATGAAAGAAATGAGAACAAATGTTTTACTGAGAGACTGCAAAGTGTCTAAAGAGACAAGGAGCCTAGATAAAGGAGTTCCAGCCACTCAGCATTCAGCACCACCAGTATACTGATCACCGCCTGACCATCTGGAAGGTGATTCAAAGCAAAACTATAAAGAAATGACGGGGGGGCTTGAGATTTTTGCAAGGTACTGTACAAATTTGGGACTTTCCCCCCCCCAAAATAAAGCAAAAATAATGACAGTTCATACTAAGAAAGAGGGTTTTGATCAAGTGTTAAGAAATCTTGCCTCTTGTACATGATTTAAAATAATACCAAAATAAAATTATAAATAAAACTGACCTACTTAAATATACCATCAGTCCCAAATGCAGAAGCCCTCTGATTGTCTGTGATGCCGACGCACTGAATTTGCCGCATTGAGCCTCTTGTTTGTCTCATTGTCTGTTGTGAAATGTCTCTGTTGTGTCTCTGCTCACGCTGTGCGTTGTGTTGCGTTGTTTCCATCATGTAGACTTCTTGAAAATAGTGCCATCCTGGATCAATACGAACGAGCTTCAGTGAAATACGAAAACATGGAGCGGAGATTAACACCAGCATGACAGACACAGGGCCTGCAGACACTCACAGACCTAAACACGGCCTCGGTGAAGGACGCGGACCATAAAAGACGCCTGGGAGATCGCTTGAAATATCCAAAACTTGAATTTAAGATCACTGAGTCCATCCAACACCCTTGTTTTAAGCTCTCGATTGTTATTTTTGGAAAAAAAAAAAAACAGACTTATTTCCCTTCCCTTTATAAGAACAAATGTGAACAGTACTTTCCTGTTAATGTTCGAGTGCATGCCTTTGTTATTTTGCCATATTTTTTCTTTTTTTTACTGAAATTATTATAAAATTATTATAAATTATTATGATTCCCTTATATTTACACTACCAGTCAAATATTTTGGCACACACTGAGTTTTTCCACATTTGCATGTTGTTCACTTAATATTTACTAAAAAAAAAAAAAAAACTCTTCACTAACAAACAAATTTATCTCTTTCATCTTGGAAAGGAAACTGTGTTTATTTCACAGATTTTAATTTATAGTTGTTCACTCAACATTTCCAGTTTAACAAGAATACAAATCTGGAGTTTATAAAATAAATGGACAAGGGGTAAAACCTGTGGTGTGCCAAAACTTTCCGTAGAGTACAGTCTAGATGCATCTGACTTCAAGAGACACGTTTTGGGCTTTTGCATGTTTTAGGTCTGTTTGATATTGCAGTTGATCATTTGGATAGCTTAGACAGAACTGCTTTAATTACAAAAGCTGATCAAAGGCATTGTGGATGAAACTAAACCCCCTTTAGAAGGTTAATTGCTAAACTAACGTATGCATGTTAAAATCTTAATGAGAGATACAATATGTGTGGCTAAACTGATGTTTTATCTGGACCTGGACAGTTTTGCAGTAGAACATCTTCAAAGGTGCAGGTGCTTTGGCGGAAAATAACCTTTTGCTACATTTTAGTGGCGCAAACCTTTGTACATGAACCTTTTGTAGCTGGACCACCTTTAACACACACACACAGTTGATGTATGCTTTATGAAATGAATGAAAACAATAAACGCTGACAAGCCTCCTTTTCGTGTCTATTATGCCACCTCGGCCTAAATTTTCCATAAAAAAAGACAGTACTGTGCAACAGTCTTGAGCCCCATGCATTTCTTTATATTTTGCTTTGAATCTCCTTGTGGGTGTAAAAATCCTATTTTCTGTCAGACTGTCTTACCTTGTCAGACTGAGGAGATTAAATGAAAGAAACGTGAACAAATGTTTTACTACAACAGGCTGCAAAGTGTCTAAAGGGTGTCTAAAACAGGCTGCAAAGGGTCTACAATGAGTCTAGATAAAGGAGTTCCAACCACTCAGCATTCAGCACCACCAGTATACTGATCACCGCCTGATCATCTGGAATCATCTGCTCCTGTTCTTCACTGGTTCAGGACTTCAGTTAGACGGTCTTTGTTGTACTTGAAAGATTCATACATAGGTCACTGTGTGTCTTAACAAACAAAAACATTCCTCTGAAACAGGTCAGGTTCAGGGACTGGACTAAAAATGAGAGACTTTGAAAGTCCTTCAGGAAGCCTGGAGAACTGTTCCTCAAGACCACAGTAAAAGTCTGGATCTCTGGAAGCAAAATACAAAAAAATGAGGGTGGATCAAGACTTTTGCACTTTATTTCAATACTTCAATCTGAAATGGGACAGAAATTATATCATTAGCATTTTGGTTGGTGATTAAACCATTAAATAGATCCTAATTTTGGTCTAAATTGACATGTGATATATTGTGATGATTTTCTTTCCCAATTTTGATGACAGATTGTATATGTGGTTCCTCTGCTACTAACAGGTAATGCTAATATGATGCCTTAGCAATTACAAACAAACACACTTCACTACTAATTTGGATGATCTAACCAAATATTTTCACTAACATTCAAATGACATGCATTCCCAGAGGAAAGGCCAGAATAAGGTTCTTCTCCATCCAGCCTGTTTCTCCAGATAGAACTGAACTCAGTTTAACATCAATCTGAGATTCTGATCATTTTCTCCCACTTCTTAAATTCAGCTCCTGAGAAAGAGCTTCCTCTAATCTCAGCCTGATCCCAGTTTAAGGGACCAGTTTCTTTTCTCTCACTGCTCTGATCTTTATTCAGCTCAGATCATCAGATCTTCAGATCAACCAGAAGATCCAGAGGAAAACTTGTTTTTTGTTTTAAATGAGTCTGAACAACATCTGAAATTTGTCTGAGTGATCAAATTCAAGTCTCAACTCCCAAAGTCAGACAGTGCTGATCCATAAGGTTGTTAAAGAGAAAAAAACCTGAGAACCGATGAGAACAGCAGAAGAACTTCTGTCTTAAGTTGATTTTTTCTTTTGCTCCTTATTTCTTCTAAAGCGGGGTTTAGGAGAAACAACTCAGACTCAATAATCTCCAGATAATAAGATTATTTCTGAGCAGACAGAGAGAAAACTGTTCCTCTGGATAACACAAAGACCACAACACTAGTCTCAAATCCTTAAAAATATCCTTAAAATGCTCATTTATAAGAAACCAAGCTTTCTTCTGGATCCTCTGGTTGATCTGAAGACCTGATGATCTGAGCTGAATGAAGATCAGAGCAGTGAGAGAAAAGAAATTTCATTTTAAGATCTTCAGCTGGGACCGGGCTGAGATTAGAAGAAGCTCTTTCTCAGGAGCTGAATTTAAGAAGTGGGAGAAAATGGTCAGAATCTCACATTGATGTTAAACTGAGTTCAGTTCTGTTTAGGAGAAAATGCTGGATACAGAAGAGTCTGATTCTGGATTTTCCTCTGGGATGCTTCTAAATGTATGCAGCCTATAGTTTAGCGCCGGAGCCATGTTTTCTGATTTTACGGTGAGAAGCCGGTGTTTAAGGATTTTAGGGTCGAGCTAATGCTGTTTTCACTTTTTCTACAGGCAGATGCATCACTGTCCTGCATCTTTCCAGGTTTGACAGCTTAAAGGGACTAAATCTAACACCCTGCTACAGACAGGACCGTCGCGATCAGCGAACATTAGCTGCATCGTGGTTCAATACGCTCTTTCTCTGATGGTCTGGGGTCTCTGATGGCCTGGGGATGCTGACTCTTCCTTTGATATTAAGCTGTGAAGCACCTTGGACAGGAGGCCAAAGCCAACAACTCACTGAAACTGGAATCCAGGGACACACTGGGGTGGGAGTCGTCATGAGAGGGGGCAGGATCGGGTTGGGGAGGCTGTATTTTTCATTTAAATGTCCATTTTTATTATTTTTTCATGTGTGGAATATGAAACATGTCATTTTTTCTCTTATATGTGACCTTTAAGGAGTGACTAATGCTAATCGAAACTGTGTCAGATGCAAAAAACCCCAAAAAACACACACAAAAAAACCCCCAAACACGCAGTTTGTTTATCGCATGATAAGCAGGTGCCAATGAACCTAAATCTGGCTGGATTTTTCTTTCTTTGGTTTTCTCGTCTTATAACTGCTGCCCTGATTCATCAACACAAAATGAAGAATAGGATTTGAATCTCGGCCAGTCTGTAGAAACTGGTCCGCAGGTCATGTCTATGCATACTTTCATAGAAAAAAGAGAAAGAATGCCACTGCAATTTTCGTAGATAAAAAGTTATTGGCCAATGACACGAGTGGAGAACCACAGAGTTTTTTTCATGAAACATAAAGTGTCGAAGTTTAAAACCTGCTCATTTGACAAAACGCCTTGTTTTGGCTCATCGTTAGAAAAATCCTGGAGAGATTGTTTTCAATAAAGTGACATGAATAAATCTGTTGAATTATTGTTTGATTTTCATACATTAAACTGTATTACATTTTGATGCTTTCTTTTGCATTTGCTTTTATTCTAGAGCCAGTTTCTTTTTGAATAGTATTTAATGCAGTGTATGTTTCATGTCCTATATGGAAAGTAAGGGCAATAATGTTTTTTTTATGTTTGTTTGATTGTTTACAATGTTGCTATGAAATTCAAAACACTACAAGTCCCATGATCCTCAACTACCTGTGCGGCCAACAGAAATCAAGTCTAAAAGTCTCCTTCTGAAAAGCAAAACTCCCCAAAAACATTGAGTGCGTGTATTTAATTAATCAAATTTATAAGACGTTTTATAATTTTAAGTAACTCAGTATGAATAATAAACAACACATATTTAGACGTTTAAGCATAGTTGATATTTTCTCTGGAGACTTTAATTTTGAAGGGGGAGATGTTAGCACTAGCGTTGCTATGAAAATCTGTTGCGCTCTTGGTGTAAAGTGGCTGTTTTTCTTCACATAAACGACCGATTTGCTCGTTTTTGTACACAATAGGCTGTGAGAAAGTCTTTTTTCTTTCTTAAAGTACAAACATAGCGAATTCAGCGCTAACTTTATTAGATAGTTCTTGTAAAACGGCTAGCTGGCCGACTAGCCGGGTGCTAAACTGGTTAGCACGTGAACAAGAGCAAAAATAAGAGAATTATTGGTTATTAATATATTTTATAATGATTTATTCTCTGATAATCAGGTCTGTTAGGGCTTCTCCGTGCATACAGCCCGTGCTGAAGCGGGTAAACCTCTCCTCCCGAGCTGGATTATTTAAAGTGAATAATCCTGATTTCATCCAGGTAAACTTCAATCTGCTGTGAGCTTGGGCTTCATTTAACCACATTAAACTTCTAATATCTCGAAATAAATAATAAGTCACACTAGAGCTGCACCGTATGAACCAAATCCACTGACTGTCACTTAATTAAATATCTAAAAACTTGTCTTGTGATCCACATTATAATTATAACTATATTATGGAGCTTTTTATAAGTAATGGATAGAAAAATGACATTTTTATGTCTAATAAAAACACTCATTGTGAAAAAACTGTAGATTTGTTAGTAAAGAATACTGAGTGTCTTTTTAGCAAATGTAAAGTACATGTATATGTAGAAAATCTCATTATGTACCAAAACTTTTGACTGGTAATATTTGTTTTATTTAAAGCACTAAGGTGGTCAACAAGGAAGTGTAATAAACTTGGATTGCAATTTGAATTTCATCCATTTTCTGGAGGTTTAAAAAGCTGGGCCCAAGCATGAAGGGTGTTAAGATAAGATAAGATAAGATAAATCTTTTATTAGTCCCACAGTGGGAAATGTGCATTGTTACGGAAAGTGGACAGAACAAAGGTAAGAGCAGCAAAACAATAGACTAAAGCTATATAACACAACAGTATAGTATAAAAAATACACTCATACCTTATGCTAAATACAAAAATATAAACATTTGTGTGTATGCAAATATATAAATATGTATATGAAAAGTATATGTATGTATGTACACAGTGGTGTACATATGTATGTATATATGTCCATAGGATATATATACATATATATATGTATATAGGATGTATATATATATATATATATAGATATGAACATCGAGGATATATACAGGTACACATTGGAATGTCCTCAGTTGTATGGTAGCAAAAAACAGTAATAATGCACCAGACAGATAGCACCCCAAAAATTGTACATGTTGCACCAGAATTATTGCACACAAGAGAAGTGTTGCACACAATTATTAGTTAGTAAATGTTAATAAGCAAATTTGAACAGAACATGATGATTGACCAGGTCTCCTGCTCCTCAGTGGACAGGTCTGCAGCCCGGTTCTGCTCTCCAGTCTCGAGCTTTTCATGCTGGAGCTCAGTGCAGGGGTGCAGAAGATCAGAAGCGGAAGGACCGGACCCAGGTGTCGGTTCATAAGAGTCAGACTTCATCTACTGGCCTTTCAGCGGGACAGAAAGGTGCGACTGGCTGCAAAATCTGTAAGAAAGTGCAATAACTTCATTCCAAGACCATATTTTCAGTCATTCATGACATTTTCGCTTGCTTTGTCCCCAACAGTAAAGCAAGCGGGCAAAGATTTCACCTATCTGATAGTGGTGCTCATTGGACTTGGGGTCACAGGTGAGATGAATGCTTATTGCTTATTTAATGCTTATTTTATCTTTGCAAAGCACATTGAATGACCTCTCTTAATGATATTGTGCTGTATAAGCCAACATGTCTAATTAAAGAATTAATAAGGCTGCACATTATGAGCAAAATATCAATAGTGCAATTTTACTGCTACATATTGCAACTGCACTGCCTTTCAAGACATTAAAGGGACAATTTCGTCACTTTTTTGTCTTTAAAGTCTGTAAATTTTGTTTTAAATATATTCATTCCCCTAATCCATACAGTCCATATATGGAGAATGATCTACAAAAACAGCTTGTTTTCAAATCAGTTTTTGTGGTGTCACAAAACCAACATATTTAAATATACAGTATCTCCTTATTTTGGCTATAGCAGTTTAGCTCCATCCACTCACACGATTTATCAACACCTGTAACGGGTAAAATTAGACTTTTGTTGGATTATATGAAGACCTCGATTCATCAGAACACCCAGTAACTCACCTGGACCTGTGATTGGTCCCCCTGTCAGAAACACTCTGATTGGTTAGAGGCTCATTTGCATATTGCAGCCTTTTGCTATACCATTATTACAGAAACTGATACTGTAATGATGATTAACAGGCGATATATTATGCAGTCTCACTGTTTGGTGATAATGTGTTTTTTAAATACTAAAAGAGGTCGATTTCTCGTAGGAGGACTTCTCTATGTCATCTTCCAAGAGCTGTTTTCATCCTCCAGCCCGAGCAAGCTCTATGGGAAGGCGTTTGAAAAGTGCAGGTCACACCCAGAGGTTGGCTGAGGTCACAGAATAATGCAGCTAAGCCTTTTCCTTTTAAAGGAACACAGGAATGACGTCTCGGTTTGTGTGTTTTGTAGGTGATTGGAGCTTTTGGGGAGCCCATTAAAGGCTATGGGGAGACCACCCGGCGGGGACGGAGACAACAAGTGAGGTGCGTTGGATTAATGCGTTGAAAGTGAGCTAAGAACGTGTTCTGATAAATCAAAAGCACAAACGCTCTCACTGTGGCTGTTAAAGGCACACGAGGCGAGCTAGGGAGCGTAAACCCATAGTGTTTATTCTCAGGTCAGTGCATTGTATTGTGATGCCTTTCAGTATATTAAAGAGCCCATTTCTTATTTTTCAGGAACCGAAAAGGCTTGTCTGTAAATATTGTTGAAGTTTCAAAATGTAACCCCCCCCCCAATCAGTACAGAAATTAACCTGCAAATTAACCTGCAAAAATGGCATGTTTTTAAATCTGAGTAATTGTGATGTCACAAACCCAACATGTTTACATTTCCTCAGTCAGTCTACAACAGTTTAGCTCCAATCTAGGTCACTCAGTGTCTTTAATGGTGAATGACTGGTCAACATAATTACACTTTATTTGGGATTAGTAACTCAGCTCTGAATGGTCACAGTAATTGGTTAGAGGCTCATTTGCACATTGCTATATATCCAGTACTGTGCAAAAGTCTAGATCCACCCCCAATATCAAAATGTGAAGAAATGAGAGGTGGGTCAAGACGTTTGCACAGTACTGGATTTGTAGATGTAGTAAAGTTGATGTTGCTGAGCATTTTATATTAAATGTCAGGGAATAAAACACAGAATAAATAATAGGAGAATCAACATGAGGTTTAAAAGCACAATATGTATTATATTTTGTATCATTAATGTCTTTCCCTGTGACTCTCCCTGCAGTCACTTTGAATACCTGAAGGAGGGACAGAAGTACATGAGGCTCAAATTTTACATCGAGGGCTCCGAGCCGGGACTGCGCGGGACCGTCCATTCAGAAACTAAACAGGTGGCTTTAAACTGTCTGAACTTTGTAATACTGAGGAGATTGATTGAAAGCAATGTGAATAAATGTTTTACTGTGACAGACTGCAAAGTGTCTAAAGATACAAGGAGCCTAGATAAAGGAGTTCCAACCACTCAGCATTCAGCACCACCAGTATACTGATCACCACCTGATCATCTGGAATCATCTACAGAGAGTATAAGAGCTAAAATTCAAGTTCTTTTGATGAATGAAGTTCTGCCAGCCTGGGAGCATTAATATATGATACAAAACTGAATGTTTGTAAGCCTGCGTTCCTGAATTATTAAAGAAAAGTGTTTTTAATGATGTCTTCAGAATCAAAACAGGTGTCTTTTATACTCACTGGGCCATTTTTCCTCTCAGCTCATTTAAAAACACTTCGAATGTGAAAATGCGATGTTATAAATGGTATTTCCTCATTTCACAGAATCCAGAAACTGGAAAATATGAATTCCGCTACATATTCGTGGACATGGACACCTATCCCAGGAGGACGATCGTGATCGAGGACAACCGGTGATCATTTTTCTGGGGAATTTGGAGAAGAATATTCGGCAAAAAATGGATATTCAGGCTCTCATAGGAAGTTTAGCTCTGTTATGTGACCGTTGTTGGTTGATTGCACCCGAGCTCAGAAACGACAGTATTCTGGTCAGAATGATCTAATAAAATAATAATGTATTCATTGAAATCCTGTTAATTTGCACTAAAGGTGCTTCCAGAGTTCTACTTATGCAGATTCTTTTGTATTTTGTTAATCGTGTCCTCTGTATGATCTCAGAAAAGCGACACAAACTATCAAGCAGGACTTTGAATAATTTGTTTAATTGGAACGGCTTGGACGTCGTCCAGAACAGCAGTGTTTGTCATGATGATATTGTATCATGAAATTATTGTATTATGGGACATTTTGTGCATATTTGGATGACGTGCTTTGAAACGTAGCATTTTTTGAGCAGGAGTTGAGGTGTAATGGAAGCAGCTAGAGTGACGCCATACAGTAATTCTCATTAACAGCAGTTTTCGTACCTATTTGGTGGCGAATAAAATCGCAGGCCGTGTTTTTGCACTTTGTTTGTTTAAACTTAGTTTCATTGTCTTGGTTTCAAAAAGAGAGCTTTTATAAAGAGTTTTGAAGGCACTGGGTGATGTATTATGGGTCTTTGACTGTGTGAGGAGCAAATTAAAGGAGCAAACATTTGTCTGGACTGCATGGTGTTATTAAGTCTTCACTCATTTTCACTCCTGATACAAAAAAGATGGTAAAGCATAATCCAGTGAGATTCATTATTATTATTGTTGTTGTTATTGTTTCCTTGCCCTTTTACCGCAGATTTATTCTCAAATATATTTCTTTAAACTTTATTCCTCAGTGTCAGTAGGAGCTGGAGTCCAGCAGGGGGCGGCATTGTACCAGTCTCAGTGACCCGAAAGGCAAAGCCAGTACATTCCACGGAACTATATTTTTGTTTTGTGTTGCAATTCAAGAAAAGCCAAATAATTTTGTTTATATGACCTAGTTTATTTATATTTGAGTTTTCTCCTATTGTATGTGCAGCCAGATCCCAAAATTCCAGTTCTGTCTCTCATGACTTGTGCCGATCGCACCAGTTTGAGAAGGTCAGGGCCCCTGCTGATCCAAAGTGCAGCGAAACAGCCTGGTATCATCATAGTCACAATGATAAATAGTTTAAATATAAGAACTCCAGTTTGAACTGTAGCTGGATTCTCGCAATATTACTGTGCAGCCTGTAGCTTATGGGGTGCCATTTCCAAAACGGCTTCACAAATTTAGAGGTGTCATTTTTTCATCATTTAGCGCAATGTTCACACAATTTTCACACATTTAGAGCTAAA
>JBBIGA010000001.1:9225022-9237681 GCA_037576975.1 Alestes dentex
GCACTGTAGTGTAACAGCACTGTAGTGTAACAGTAGTGTAATGTAACAGCACTGTAGTGTAACAGTAGTGTAATGTACCAGCACTGTAGTGTAACAGCACTGTAGTGTAACAGCACTGTAGTATAACAGCACTGTAGTGTAACAGTAGTGTAGTGTAACAGTACTGTAGTGTAACAGTAGTGTAATGTACCAGTAGTGTAATGTAACTATACTGTAGTGTAATAATACTGCAGTGTAACAGTACTGTAGTGAAAATGAAGTGTAATGTAACAGTACTGTAGCGTAACAATAGTGTAATGTAACAGCACTGTAGTGTAACAGTAGTGTAATGTAATAGCACTGTAGTGTAAGGGTAGTGTATTGTAACAGTACTGTAGTGTAACAGTAGTTTAGTGTAAGAGTACAGTGTGAACGGGATGTAAACCTTCTAGAGTGACTCGTGC
Organism: Alestes dentex; assembly: GCA_037576975.1. Lineage (NCBI taxonomy): Eukaryota > Metazoa > Chordata > Actinopteri > Characiformes > Alestidae > Alestes > Alestes dentex. Next base: position 9,225,466 of record JBBIGA010000001.1, read on the forward strand.
GCCACCATAAGATTATTATTCCACAGGAGGCAGATACAGCATTAACAAAGTACAAGGAATTACAGAAACAATGCAATAAATAAACAATACTACGATATAACAGTAGTGTGAACGAGATGTAAATCTGAAACAAAACAATATAATAACTAGGCAGTGCAGCAGTGTAACAGTAAAGTGTGAATCGTGGAGAATTTGTGTGTTTTGTGGAAGACCGGAACTCCAGAATTCTTCCAAATAGGACCACCTTTGATGCCAGGCTTCAATAAAAGATAACTATCGCCATTTTGTCAGCGGAACACTGTTTGTGCCACAAAAGCCTAAAGCTTTTCTTTTTAGCGGCGAACAGCGTGGAGCACTTCGATTTCCCCCCAGCCAATCAATGACTGTCAGCAGGGTGCCGGAGGGGCTTTGTGTTAAAGGAGGTGGGGGCTGGGGGGGGGGGGCAACAACACAAAAGGTCAGGACCAGCCGAACTGTATGCAGATTGTCAACGAGAAGCTCCAACAAAACAAGCAGCTCTTCAAGTAGGAGAGGAAGAAAACAATCAAAATGGAGTGACTTTAAAGATCTTTCAGTAGAAACAACAGAAGTATTTTTTTTACACCACAAACATTTCTAAAACATTTTTGTTATACATTTTTTTTCTTACATTTTAAAAAAAGTTACACCTCATATCTGTAGTTTTATGCATTTTATTCTTCACCATTTGAGCGCAGCAGCTGCTTTTCACACTGTGTGCAACGTTAATGATAAATGGACCAATAGAAACACTCCAAAATTACATTAATTAATTTCCGTTTAAAGCTGAAGAACCTTTTTGCCGCGTCCTGTAAAGTGTGAGGCATTGCTCTGGACGAGAGCATCTGCGTGGTGTATAGAAGTGAGTGTGAGCTACTGTGATTGTGTTCTGGGTGCAGTAGACGGAGATGAGGCTGAAGAATGCCTGGACGTTCCTGTAAAGGTGGAGCTGTATATCTGAGCCTGTGATGAGATGATTATATTATATTCTGCTCCCTTAAGCCCTCGGTTCTGACCGCTCCAGCCCGGAGTGGAGTTTGCTGGTGTCTTTTTCTTTCTGAGAGCCGCCTGCGTCCTGTCTGTCGCAGAAAACTTGATTTGTATTCGGGACGGAGCCGCTCTGGCCAGCGTGGTTTTTGTTAAAATAGAGCCCAGGTTTTTCATATTGCTATTGATCCCTCTGGGCAGTATAAAGCCACGCTGAAGCTGCTTTATTGAAGGCCATTTCCAGATTGGACGCTGAGCTCGCAGATGCTAATAGCCCCGCTCTGGGACGGTCTCTCTGCACTCTCCTCAGGAATTCTTATGCCAAACCTAATATGGCTCAGATTGGATCAGTTTCATGAACCCATCAGAGGCAGCCAGAATTCAGCCCGCGTCGCTTCTCTCATTAATGCTCATCATTAATGTTCCATTTTTACACGGCTCTGAACGTCTGGTCGAATGACGTTCTTAGGGATGATGCGTTTGTTTAGATGATCGTTTGGAATGGGATGATCATTTATTTGCTCATTTATTTTATTTGGAAGGTCTCTGACCTTTTTTGATCCATCAGGCCTTAATCCAAGTCAGGTGTAGACCCTCAAGATATCCTACACTAAAGATAAGTGACTCTTACAAATCCAGGGTAAATAGTGTGATTCTTTTGTGTGAATTAAATTTTGGCGAAATCCCAACACTAAAACGTTCATTAATATCCGGAATGTCACGTGTGAATTTAGATTTTTGATTGGTTGATCGAGTGTTGATCATTAAAAATTCTATTTTTGAGGTCGAGTCGGAGGCGACGAGCTAAACACAGCAGACTCGAACACAGACTTGAAGACATTAAAAGCCAGGTCCGTTATATAATGTCATGTGTCTCTGTTTGTTTTGATTTTATTAAAAATAATCAGCCCGTGAACGCACTATGTGCAATTTTCCCACCTGTTTTCAGGTGAGAGCTGTTTGCTCCACCTGTTTTCAGCCGTCCTTAACCATAAATTACTTGGTAAGAGACAGTGAGTTAACCCCCTGCGGTTCTGAATCAGGAGAGTCAGAGGAGACACCAGTTTTTAGGCCATTAAACCAATGTCTGTCTCCAAACACTGGTTTCATAGCAACCATGCAATCACACACGGAAATGCATCTATTCTGCTTGTTATCACCGTCTGAAGTTAAAGAGAACTGTTGAAGTCAAGACGAGATATGAAGGACTGAGGAGCATTTGTGTAAACCTGCTCAAGGACTTGTCAAAGCAGGGCCTCCACACAGCAACTGAGGACCCGCAGGAAGATCTGGCTGGAGTGAGAGTAGCACTGCAGTGCTGCCAAAGAATCATCAATACCTTCTTACTGAAGTATGAAGAATACAACAAAAGCCCAACTCTTTGGCTACAGTCACTAAATGTGTGCATTCTTGCCAACAACAGTCTCAGTTTTAGCATCATAAAACCAAAGCAACAGTTCAGTCAACAGAAAGTTGGTGTCAACTCTAATGAACTCCTAAATGTTAGGACCTGCGGGAGATCCTTGTTTTTTTTTCCACCCAATGACTTCTTTTCATAAATGAGTAAATTGTCAATTAGGTACTATCATTATTATTGCTGTTATTATTATTATTATAGTTGTTTTTGTGCATAAAAAGCTGCTGTTGGATAAATCTGAGGCTTAAAGTGTTTGATTTTGAAGTCTTTCAGTGAAGTCAGATGAACCACTAAACATCTGCATGTTCTCCCTGTCTGAGGACCACAAATGCATTTGATCAGTAAAACATGGTCAGGAAGGACGTCATGTTTTTCTGAGGATCTGAAGAGAGCCTGTTCCAGATTATACAAATGTGTCAAAACAAATCTGCCTTAAAGAGAGACAGTGGGGGGTGGTATCACAGGGCCATGGGCAGATTCCTTCACTCTGCTCTGGTGCAGGTTAGAGGACCACTCCGCATTTTTTGTTGGTATAAAGCTGCTGAAAAAGGTTTTTTGCTCTGTACCCTCTCATGGGTGGTTCTTTAAAGAACTTATTCTGTAAAAGAGGTGAATGTGAAGATCATTTTCAGATGCAGCAGCTGCCCACTGACCTTCATTACACGTCTCTGTGTGTTCTGAGTACAGAGAGACGCGTCCAAGTTTCGACTGTGCTAACCAATGTCGTTAGGTTAGCTCGCTCTTGCAGTCTGATTGGCGGAGAGACATTCCACAAATTCCATCATTATAAATGACAATCTGGCTGAAAATAAATATAAAAAACACCAGTAACAAGCTGCAATATGAAAAACTGACACAAACCAGACTGAAAACGGCTCGACTGCTGGCAGTCCAGATGAGGGTTTCAGTTTCAGTTTGTGTTTTTAATCTGCTGGAGCTTCTGAGGTTCCTTTAAAATGTTTGGCTGGGTACTTTCTGTTTTTAGTGTGCAGACATACGTCCTCTGAAACTGGTCAGGTTCAGGGACTGGACTGAAAGTGAGAGACTTTGAAAGTCCTTTAGGAAGCCTGGAGAACTGTTCCTCAAGTCCAGATGTTGACTGTGATATATTTTTGCACAAGAACAGTACAGATGTGGCTGAAATGCTGAAGAAGGGTTTCTTTGTTGTTTTATCTGTCTGCCTGTGAGGCTATATAGCTGTCCGGTCCCTAGGGCTTTGTTGCTGGCACCACTTGCGGCTTTGTGTTTTTATTATTATTCTCTTCATACGCTGAAGTCCAGAAGAAATCCTTGATTGGTTTTGGGGGTGGGGGGTGGGGTGATGCCAGTTAGACTGTCTCTGTAGTACAATCTTAAGGCAATTGTGCAATTTCTGCTTTAATCTCCTTCGTGATGCTCCACCCCAGAGAAGTGTTAAATTGCTGGGAGTTTTTTGTGGCTAATGAGAGAATTTGGTGTTTTTTAGAGATTCTTCACTATAGTGGACTTCAAAATAGGACTCCAGAGTAGCACAAGAGGAATACTAATGAATAATAAACATGAAGTGGATATCAGTCTTCCAAACGTCTGCATGATTAATACAGTCTGAGCGAGTCGTTGGCAGCATGTTGGAGACGCCACACTTTGCCCCCAAGAAAGCTATAAAACCGCTACAATAACCTCGATTATATGAATAAAACAAAATATTGAATTGAAATGTACCCTCCCAGTGAGTCTGCAGTCTTTAGTTGCTGTTGGCATGGTGGGAAGGCACATTTTGGATTGTCCTGCTGCTCTTTCTTACAGTAAAAAGCGGAGATTGGTGGGCACACATTTATATGCATTTCTTACCACTCTAACGTAATAATATTTAAATTTTAATGTTGTAAAGTTTTTTAATGTATTTTCGAATTAGAATGGACAAAGCCTGAATATTCTCATTTCCAGTTCAAATACTATTCTCAAAATCACCCTCAAAAATAACTGTTTCATAATTAACTAGAATTTTAGGATTTTTGAGGATGTAGTTCAAAAGCACTGTGTGCCGTATGTTGCTATAGAAGCTGCGACTGTAGCTGCTCATTCAAATTCCGTTTTAATGTGTGATGGAGACTTCAGTTGTACTCAGACTTTATTTACGTGTTTAGAATGATTAATCAAACTTGCCCTGTCTTGATACCTAATTCCTATTATAAACTCTGTGCTGAGCATTTTTCTTCTTATCTGATCATTTAAAGGGCCCATATCTTATAAAAGCAAAGTTTCCTCATTTTTTGAAAGAAGAGTTTGTGGTACACACATTTAGTTTCTCTATGTACTGTTCACACTCCAGTTCGTATTTTGTTTTTGTGATGTCAGTAAATGCAACACATTCACAAATATCCAACTATTCAGCAGTTTGATCCACCCATTCATGCAGAAGTTATTGTGAGTGTTTCGGTCTATACTGCCTTTTGAATGAGGCACAAAGCAGAGCAGGCAATCAGAAATGAGCATATTTACATAGATCAGTCTTAAAGTTACAGTAACACAAATGGCCTGTTCAATAAAATGGCATGTAAAATTCATCATGACTGTTTCTGATATAATAAACAACAAAAATGTGGTGAGTGAATTGATTGATTGAGTGATTGATTGATTTATTGATTGAAATGTGTTCCTAACAGTCACGATCACTAGCCTTTAAAATGTATTGACTTAAAAAATTCTGCCTTGATAAAGAGACAAATACAAAAAATAGTATTGAATACCAGTGTAAAGAACAAGTACTCGCGTATGTGAATAATTTGGCTGAGCCCTCATTTTATTTGCCTTGAAGTTAAACGGTTAATCTGCTAGACACTTTCTTGTGGGCCGATTACAGCTATTACTGATGGCGATCTCTAAACCAGGCCTGTGATCAGCCCGTGGCCGTGGATCACCGAACTGTTGGCTCTGAGGTGTTTATCTGTGTGAAGATGTCAACAGTGAGCAGGTGTGATGGTCAGATAGTGTTGCTTTGGTGAAGGGCGTTCTGGGAGCGCAGCCAGACCTTGTGGTGGAATCGCTCTTAAATACACCTTCACACCTCCTATCCTCACCAGTCCGTTTTTATAGCCGCTAAAGGCCTTTAGAAGGAAACGAGAGCTAGAATGAAACACTGGACGCCTGTAATTCATTCATGGTCCTGCCGTGGTAGAGGGCAGGGGGTGAACACTTACTATAATTCTACACCGTGTTATTGCATTTAATTGAAGGTCTCTGTGGTGTTAATGATGGAGGCTGGTTTAAAGGGCAAAAGGAGTTTGTGTTATAGCACCGTATGTTGCTGTAGAAGCTGTGATTGTAGCCTCTCATTCAAAGTCAGATTTAATGGGTGATGAAGACCACTATATGTACATGTGAGGTAATTCATTCCTTGATACTCTATGCCAAATGTTTTTCTTGTCATCCGATAATTTAAAGGGCCCATATCTTGGAAAAGCCAAGGGCTAGAATGAAACGCTTGTGTTAATTCGTTAATGGGCAGGGGGTGAACACTTACTGTAATTCTATATTGTGTTATTATTGCATGTAATTGGAGGTCTCAGTGGTGTTGATGACAGAGGCAAGTTTAAAGGCCAGGAGGAGTTTGTGTTAAGTGGTTGATTGTGTACAGTTGTTCGTCTTGGTTTGATTAATGTTAATTATGGTTTTGATGGAACAGGGAGAAGGAACGAGAGGAGAAACAGGACATCACCTACGGAGAAACGTGGCTCTTCTTCGGCTGCAGACATAAAGACAGAGACTTCATCTTCAGGTATGTACAAACACACACACACACACAAACACACACACACACACACACACACACACAAAATAAAGACTCAGCGCCCACTAACTGCTGAATATCAGCAACCAGTATTACTCTCATACCAGTTCCTACCTGGTTCCTGCTGAATTCTGGAGAGTTTGCTGTTCAGACGGTGCTGCTGTGGGTGTTTCTGGAGTGTTAATACTTTCTCACACAGCTGCGTTTCCAAATGGTGGATGCTGGATTGGATCAGTGGAGGGACGGAGTGGCGCTCTGTTGATCAGAACATTTGTAGTGACGCTCTTCCCTCATTATGGAAACAGAAACTCAGGACACAGTTTAGATCCTTATTTCTCCAGCACATCTCAATAAAATCACTGCTGAACTTCTACTCATGAGACGTCTTTATTTTCTGAATCAGATTATGGCAAGTGGGATCAATGAGGATAAATATACTCTTATAAGTATCTGTTTTCTTCCTCAGTGGCTGCTGCTGTGTTCATATTAATGTTACACTGTGCAGGCTGGCTCTGACTGGGTCAGCAGGAATTGATTATACCAGTAATATAACCCAGCCAATGCCTTCATATAATATTGCATATTTGTATGATTAACATTGACATAATATCACGTTATGGAACATTTTGCATCCACTCTTGGGGGCCCTCTGGTGGCCACAGGGCGCTTAGTTATGCAGGCACTTGGTTCGCTTATACCCGGTCTACAGTGCCATGATACTCTGGAAATTATTTTGCAGTAGAGCTGCACAAGATATCGTCTGTTAATCATTATCACGATATCTGTCTCTGTAATGCTGATATCACAGAAGATTGCAATATGCAAATGAGCCTTTAGCCAATAACAGTGGTTCTGACAAGGGTTAGGGTTAACCTGACCAATCCCAGCTCCAGGTGAGTTACTGGGTGTTCTTTAACCTGGGGTCATATTCTACATTTTCCTTCTATTTAATTTTTCCATGACATTGCTGTGGGTTTGTGAACCGAAAAATTCTAAATTCACCATAATTAATTCTTACATAACTACTTAACCGAATAATGGGATGCATGTAAATGCCTTGGTTTTGTGACATAACAGAATTATTAGTTGAAAATGAGTTGTTTTCGCAGCTTAGTTTCCATATATGGACTGAAGGGATGGGGAGTGAGAATTTATTTTGAAACTTCAACAGTACTTACTGAATTCAAGCCAAATTCCATGAAAGTGATCATTTGGGCTCTTCAATCACAATCACAGTGTGTAGCAGTAAAATAACAATACCGATATTTTGTCCATATTGTGCAAAAAGTTCCCAAAAAAATATTCCCAACTTCCAAAGACAGGATGAAATCTCACTTCCGATTCTGATTTTGTAATTTGGTGTAGGTATCTTGATAATCGTTATTGTAGAGCTGATCTCTGAGTGCTCCAGTAGGGCCGGTGTGAGGGCAGCGGCTGGACCGCCCTGTTTCTTGCCAGCCTGTTGCTGTCGTCCTTGAGAGCTGTGATTGAGAAAGCAATGAAATGAAAGTGCTCCCCCTGAGAATGCTGGGACGTACGAAACAGGGCTTTATGGAGAGCCGGGGGCCGCTGTCCTGTAGAGCCATGGTCATAACTCACACCACAAACACGGACTAATCACGTGGCTGCTGGGATCGGGAAATCAGAGGAGAAGGCATCATAAATGTGGAAAACACAGAACCATTCAGAAGTGTTTAGCCCATTTCTTCACAATTTGCTTTGAATCACCTTGTTGGTGTAAAAATCCTATTTTCTGTCAGTCTGTCTGATCTTTGTCTCACTGAGGAGATTAAATGAAAGAAATGTGAACAAATGTTTTACTGTGACAGACTGCAAAGTGTCTAAAGATACAAGGAGCCTAGATAAAGGACTTCCAACCACTCAGCATTCAGCACCACCAGTATACTGATCACCACCTGATCATCTGGAATCACCTGCTCCTGTTTCTTCACTGGTTCAGGACTTCAGTTAGATGGTCTTTGTCCTGCTTGGATGATTCATACGTAGGTCACTGTGTGTCTTAACAAACAAAAACATTCCTCTGAAACTGGTGAATGTGAGTGTGTGTGACTGTGTGAGTGTGTGACTTTGTGACTGTGTGTGAGTGTGTGTGTGTGTGTGTGTGTGTGTGTATGTGTGTGTGTATCTCGATGAAGAATGAGATTGTTTGTGTTTTGTTTGTTTGTGTTAATCTCATTAAAGCGAATGCTGGTCTCTCTCTGGACGTGTTTACTCTCCCGTCTCTTCATGTTCGTCCACACTGAACCTTGCATGGTATCAATCGACTTGCTGTGGATCACGTTAACTAATGACGCATGCTGTGTAACATCCTCCTCTTCTTTCTGAGGCTCAGAAGAAAAAAACGAGAAGTAAGCGGAGCTGAAAGAGAAATTTAAACTCGCTCGCTCTTTTGATGTCTCTGGAACGTTCTTGCCCGCTCTCAGATGAACGGCAGACAGATATTCTCCGCCGTCGGCTTGCACAGGGAAAATTAATATATACAAAGATCCGCAATGATTCGTAATCAAGCCCAGTGTTTAACACCAGTGATAAAGGGGCGAAGACAGAGTGGAGCGTTTTCCAGAACACTAAGGCTCTTCTGGGCTCTGGAATGGGCTCAGATTAAACGGCTTAAATGAACCTACTGCTGGTCCTAAGAGTGAAGGATCGCTCCAGAGGATTTTCTCTACAAACAGTCAGACAAGGACAGACTGGAGAAAACGACCTAATATAAATCACACACACATTATACCCTCACGGGTCTCTTCATCAGGTCCACCTGCCTTTATAATTCTGCAGTGTTTCATAACACGTATTGAATTAAAGGACCCATGTCCCATTTTTCTTGCATTTTATTATTTATTTGCAAATAATATATATTATTTATTTTTTATTATTTTTTCCTTAGGTTCCAATATTTACGTGCCAACAACAGTTATAATTATGTGACAAATGGTCACTTTACGCTTATAATTCGTTTAGAAATTTTGTGTTTCTGAAACAGGAGGAAAATGGGTTTTCCCTTTATGTTTGCCCTTTATATTTTTACTCAGAAACTGTTTAGATGAAATCATATTATATTGTTATCCATTTACCTACAATGTACAGAATATGTTCAGTGCTGTGCAGAAGTCTTGAGCGAAAACAATATGAGAAAGTCTGGCTCTTTGAAAGCAAAATATGAAGAACAGAGGGTGGCTCAAGATGTTCGCCGGGTTCTGTAGGTAACCTTGATATAAAGCATTTCCCTGTTTCTTGTAGAGCAGGAGTAATGCAGGTCTTTACAGAAATGTGTTTTGTGGTCTGTAGGGAGGAGCTGGAGCGGTTTGTGGAGAACGGTACACTGAATCATCTGAAAGTGTGTTTCTCTCGAGACGAGCAGGACGGAGGTGAACCCAAACCCAGATACGTTCAACACCAGCTGCTCCTCCATGCCGAAGACGTGGTCCAGGTCCTCCTCAAAAACAACGGACACCTCTACATTTGTGGGTGAGCTCAGTCAGAACTGTGTGTTGTACTTTTTCAAAGAAACATCTGAAATGTTGATCCTGGTAAGAGTGGATTAACTTGTGTAGCTGCCTGGTGGATTCACTGAGATCATTAAGGTCAGTCAGACTTGCATCGTCATGTTTAAGGACTTTTTCAGTCGGTGATGCTGATGCTACTCACAGTGAATGAAGATGTATTGCCACCTGTTAGCAGTGTATTAAATCTAATAGGTGAGTCCAGATAAATTTGTCTTACTTTGTTCAAGGAATGGACCAGTGATAATGCTGCTAACAGCTCATTAATACACAGAATTTTTTTTTCTGGTTATTGCTTTTGGAATTTGTGTCTGTGTAAAATGTGCACGTCACTATTGTTTTAGACACTGTTGACCACATTTGACTCAAAATTCCAAACAAAACAATGTTTGGAAAAAATGTAAAAATAATACATATAATAATTTATTATACCTTGGAAATGTTAAACTACACAACACACATTATTTTAGAACTGCAACAAATAAAATAGTGATGTTAAGACCATTCACATATGGAGGCATTTCTTATTTTTTACACAGCTCACACTGCAGTAGTTTAGAAAAGAATAGCAACCTGTGCAATTTACACAACTGCCGCAAATTGTAGAAAAAGTGGACAGAAAAAAGGGGAAAGTGGTCTCTTATTTTTTTCCATGGCTGTATATAGGCTCCATTATGCTCATAGTGTTTTGGGAGTTAAATTTGTTTAGACCATCGAAAGGCTACTCAGCAGCTGCATCACTGTCTGGAACGGGAGCTGTACTGTTTAGGACTGTAACACACTGCAGAGCCGCTGAGAATGTTATTGATGCTCCTCAACCCACCCCAAACTTAACTTTATACTGTATACACTATATAACTACCTCACTTTATACTGTATACACTATATAACTACTTCACTTTATACTGCATACACTATAACTACCTCACTTCATACTGTATATACTATATAACTACTTCACTTTATACTGTTACACTATATAACTATTTCACTTTATACTGTATATACTATATAACTACTTCACTTTATACTGTATACACTATATAACTACTTGACTTTATTATGCATACACTATATAACTACCTCACTTTATACTGTATACACTATATAACTACTTCACTTTATACTGTATACACTATATAACTACCTCTTTTTAGACTGTATACACTATATAACTACCTCTTTTTAGACTGTATACACTATATAACTACCTCACGTTATACTGTACAGTAACCCCCAGCTTTTCGCAGGGGTTACGTTCCAAGAGCACCTGCGTATAGTGAAAAACCGTGTTGTTGTGAAAAAAAAAAGCCTAAAAAATGCCTATTTTTATAGTGTAAACCCTAAATATGCCCCAAGATATGTTCCCAAAACACTTTAATTTCATTTTAAACTCGTTACCCTTAAAGAAAATGTAAAGGTAAACCCGTATTCGTACTGTACACTTTAAGCTGAACTCCCGCAGTGCTAGAATGTAATAATACCCCTTTGTAGAGCGTGCACACATGCATTTTCTTTGGTATGCACTGTTGTTTTCTTTGGTGTAAGCAGGTAAATACAGTTAAAAATTCATTTAATTGACTGTAATAAAAATACAGGGCTTTAGGAACAAAACGAAAAACATGAGAACACTCGAGATGCTCCATGGGGGAAATTCTGGTCTGCATCTGCTACACATGCGTCAAATGGCACCAGCCAATCAGCAGCAAGGAGAAATGAATAGCGTTCTTGGATTGGCTACTTTCAAACCTCCTGCTTCTGAGTACAGTATTTCAGCATCCCAAGACGCACTTTCTTTCGTCAGTACCAAAACATTTATAGTTACTTTTAATATACAAATGTAGCTGAATTTACGTTAATATTTATGTAAATATAAAAATGTAAATTTTATTTGTCTTAATAAATTAGCACTAAAATGCATAAAAAATTTTATATTGCCACAAAAAAAGCTATGACATCTGGGCCTCGTCCACCACGCCCACTCGTCCTTGTGCAGGGTTCATGTTTGGGCGCGGTGCTTAGCAACCCAGCACGTGGATGAGGGAGCGTGGCGGACGAGACCCGGACGTCACAAAAGCAAAAACAAAATGCGGAGGATATTTGCAGTTTCCGCGTTATTTTGGGGATTTCCACATACGGTTATCGTTTAGGTTCTCAGAAAAAATCAGCGTTAGTCTGATCCCGCGACTCCTGATCCGCGTAAAAGCATTTTTTTTTTTTTTTTTTTTTTAAAAACAGTCTTACAATTCACCCCTCACTAAGTGTGGTGCTACTAATCGCCTCCTGTGTAACATCACAATACTGTGCAACACACTCTACTGTCACACTGCTGTATTGTCTATTTATTGTATTTTTTCTGTTGTAACTTGCACTTTATTGAATGTTACTATATTTTGGTTCATGGAGAAACGCCTCATCACACTGTGTATGTGTTCACAGATACTGATAAAGTAACCTTGAAGCTTGAGTTCAGTCACAGGCCAGAAAACAAATTAAATAGT
>JBBIGA010000001.1:9260399-9284617 GCA_037576975.1 Alestes dentex
ATATATACAGTAAACATGCATGTGTATAATAGTACTAAGCTGTCCTTCCTTGTTGGGGTAAAAATCCTATTTTCTGATCTTTGTCATACTGAAGAGATTAAACGAAAGAAATGTGAACAAATGTTTTACTGTGACAGGCTGCAAAGTGATACAACCAGTCTAGATAAAGGAGTTCCAACCACTCAACATTCAGCACCACCAGTATACTGATCACCGCCTGACTTCAGTTAGATGGTCTTTGTTCTCCATAATACTGCCTGCACCTGATTTGCAGTTTGCACAATTCTTGTATTTATTTTCTATTGTACATATTCATAGATACAGTGTTAACTCTTCAATGTTACAGTGTTAACATTTATCCACATTTCTCCATTTAATCTGTTAATATATGCGTGTATATGTGTGTGTGTCCAAATTTCCAGTGCTCTTTTCTTTAAAAGCTTTTCCCTTATAATTTCCATAAAGTCTGTTTATGAGACTGCAACAGCAGGGGCCATTAGCTGTATATATGAAGAGTAACTTGGGGGAAAATGGCAGAAACCCCCAGGGACTTATTGTCCTGGAAACCCCCTCACAAAAAATAACCTCGGTTTTTATGAAATTAACAACAGTTACACTGCAGTTTGTTACAGTAATAATGCAGTTTCAGTAAGGTATATTACAGGCCAGTGCAGTTATACTGTAGTTATATGGCAGTTTCAGTGATGCAGTTTGTAACACATGCAGTCAAAATGCATTTCATTGCAATTTAGTGCATTTAATGCCTTAAAAGAAACTGTTTTTGTAAGGGACTTACAAAATGATATGATTTCAGTTCTGTCTGGATAAAACTGATATATGGATTAATTAAACCTGTAAATGAATTTTTATGTCTGGTAACTCAAGGTATTTTATGAATAGCACTTAAGAACATTCCTGTGAATTTTTTTATTAAAATACATACTATCATTAACGCTAAATTGCTGGAGAGTGAATAATGAGGTGGGACTAGCTAGCATTAGCACTGCATGCTAGCTCGGGTCAGGTAGGTTTACTGTTGTTTCAGCCATATACAAATTACACAGTGCAGTGAAACAATGTCCCTCCAGGACCACAACATTCCTTCAGGACCACAAAGACCCTCCAGGGCCACAGTGATCCTCCAGGACCACAAAGACACTCCAGGACCACAATGACCCGCCAGGACCACAATAATCGTCCAAGACCACAATGACCCACCAGGACCACAGCCTTCCTCCAGGACCACAGTGTTCCTCCACGACCACAACATTCCTCCAGGACCACAATTAAAGTTAAAGTTCACATGACTAAACCATTGAAAAGCTGCTGCTGTGAAGGAAGAAGCACATTCAGCTGCGAACAGGCATGTTCCATTCTGAGTGATCTCCTTTTGGATTATTCATTATTTATTTTATTATTTTATTTTACATGGACATTACAGTAGCATTATAACTGAGTAGCATTAGAACTGACAAACAAAGACCACTTGCACTGTGTCTGTTTAGTGTCTGTGGCAAATCAGTTCAATGTTCAGTATTAATAAAACCTTTACTACACATGTAACAGTGTTTGATGTTTTTACATTTAATCTTTTACCAAACAAAATGTAAAATTAGGGTATTGTGGAAATGATATGGTTTAGTGTAATTACACTGAATAATTTAAGCGATATGTGTACACACTCTGATCAGGTGTTGACAATCTGAATTCCCATCACTAGCCAGAATTACTGTTACATGCATAGCATCCTCCTACTTTCGTGATTTCTGCAGCATTCACCATGCGAGTAATAGGAACTTTTTGAAATCTGCAATCATTTTTTGGCTCAATTCATAAAGGTGAACAGTTTTATTCCCTGCAGACGGAGGCTGGATCGAGATACAGCTGCAATGGGAGATACTGTACTACAAAATACACAATTTCAGAAAAAAAGTTACACACACTGTTTTAGCTCATATGACTGCAGATATTATATTTTGTCTTGTGTTTTTGGAGTAAAAGTCAGTCTTCCTCATGTATAGCCTCAGAAGAATTAATGGAACCTATGAGCAAGAGTGGCCAAATTAGTTAATTAATGTAAATTAAACTGTAGTTCAGGGATTAGAGCTATTTTCTTTAAATATCCCACGTTTAAAAGGTTTAAATTCACATACACACAAACCACCAACTAAATAAATAAATAAATAAGGAAAAATATAGGAAGAATAATGTTATATACTTTCTATTTACTTTCTTTATTACTTTAACCTGCTGAAGTAGTGCGTTCACAAAAAAATGAAAAGAGGAAACACGAGGAAAGGAAGAACTTTTTTCAGAAGGGAAAGGAAGTACTACAAAAACTCTGACTCAGGAAACTACAAAAGCGATGACGCCACTCTAAGTGGACGGACCCTGTGGCGGCAGGCGGCTTCTTCCCCAGCCGGTTTGAGAAAAAAAAAAAACTCACGGAAAAAGTGATAAACAGCTCCGAGCGGGCCGGTAAACTTTTCTTCCGGATCCAGATCTCCATAACTCCCCCCAGGAAAGGGGTCGCGGTGCTCGGTGAGGGGGTGTTGGTTTATTTTTTAGTGGGGGGCACATGGTTTCTCTCCAGGAGGATTGCATCATCCCGCCTGATCCCTAAGTGTGTGTGTGAGAAGGGACCAGGGTGTTCAGGATTTAGAGAGGGTGGGCTTTGTGGTTTAGTTTTACTTCATAGAGGTGCTTTTTATTGAGCGTTATTGGGTTGTTTATGTATGTTTGCAGGTGTGTGTTTTTCCGTCAGGCGGGTAGAGGGTCTCAGTTCTGAAGATGGCGGGGGATGAGGGAGTCACGCTGGGGCAGCCGCATCTGGCCAGACAGGAGCTCAGTACGCTGGTGAGGATCTTTATTATTTTTACTCTCATTATTCTCTCTCTCTCTTTTTTTTTTTAAATCGGTTCTGTCGTTTGTGTCCGCTGTCCTGTCCGGGGTCCCCGGGTCTGAGCTGAAGAAGAGTCACCAGACCCTGAGAGAGCACGCACCTCCCCACCCCAGACTCTCAGAGGGACCTGATCACTCTCCCAGTCTCTTTATTATCTTTATTCAGATTATTTTTTATTATTCTCTTTATCTTTATTCTAATTACCCCCATACTCTCACAAGAACCTGATCACGCTCTCTCTCTGTTCTGATCACCCTCTCTCTCTGTGTTCTGATCACTCTCTCTCTCTCTCTATCTCTCTCTCTCTCTATCTCTCTCTCTCTCTATCTCTCTCTCTCTCTATCTCTCTCTCTCTCTATCTCTCTCTCTATCGCTCTCGCTCTCGCTCTCTCTCTATCTCTCTTTCTCTCTCTCTCTCTGTTCTGATCTCTATCTCTCTCTCTCTCTCTCTCTCTGTCTGTTCTGATCACTATCTCTCTCTCTCTCTCTCTCTCTGTTCTGATCTCACACCTCCTTATCTCCATGTTTTAACTATGTCTCTCTCCCTGCAGGATGTGAGCACACTGACTCCTCTCTCACCAGAGATCATCAGCAGACAAGCCACCATCAACATAGGTGGGTTGGAAAGAATTCATCAAATTTACATAATTTCTCTCTGACCACACATGTGGTCGATCAGCCCAGATGCATCTGGAGTCTTTTTTTTTTTGGGTCTAGAATTGGGGCTGTGAGACTAACTAGAAGTCAATGGTCATGAAAATTGTTTCAATCATTACATCCCCAAAAACCTCTAACAGCCTGGAGACTTAGTGTGGTCTTACTATGGCTGTGAGCTGTAAAAATGAACTGAACTTCTTCATTAAGGTGGATCAGACGTGGTTTAGGACACATTATGACTTACTGTGAGCTGTAAAAATTCACTGAACTTCAATGTGGAGCTGAATGCTGCAGCGCCTTTTAACTGGGTCTGTTTTCACAAATGGTCTCAGTAGCAGAAGCGCTGATCTAGAGCCTGTAGTGCTGAAGTTCAGTTCATTTTTACAGCTGATCTGTTGTGGTCTCAGTAGTCTGATATTGTGATGATCGGTAACAGATGATTTATGGTGCGGCTCTGTGGAGTTCCAGGCTAACTGAACCACATGTGGAAGTACTGCAGGCTGTTAACGGCCCAAACTCTGAGTTTGTGATGTAGAAGAGTCTTCAGAACTCATCTGGTACTGGTTTGACTGCAGGAACTATCGGTCATGTGGCCCACGGAAAGTCGACAGTGGTGAAGGCGATTTCTGGAGTTCACACTGTCCGGTTCAAGAACGAGCTGGAGAGGAACATCACTATAAAGCTGGGATATGCTAACGCTAAGGTGAGTGAAACAGTAGGCTTACAAACCCCTTTAACATTGTTGTTGTTGTTGTTGTTGTTGTTGTTGTTGTTGTTGTTGTTGTTGTTGTTGTTAATAATATTATTTCTTTTAGTTTTTTTGTTTCTGTCCAAACAAAAACACGAATCCCCGTTTTTAATATTTAAGTTTTCTAGCACGCTGCAGGTGCCCTTCACACTGTATGATAAACAGACCAATAGAAACGCTCCAACAGGAGTTTGTGGGTTTTTTTTTACAGTAACCTACATTAGTAAACTAAAAGGAGGTTTTTGCCAGCTCTGGTGAAGTTACTCGGATGTACTATAAATCATATTAAATGCGTTTGAGTAGCTAAATTGACTGAATACAAACTGGCTGGTTTGGCAGAGTGTCAAATTCTGGGTAGTGCATGTGTGTTGTAAGACTATTTCACGCCAGATAATGTCTTTCTGTTGGTCAGTTAACTGTGGAATGAGGGTCAGACTCTTGATTTCTTTAATAGAAACTACTGTCTGTCTCTCAGTTCCAGTTTTTAATTAATATTTGAGGTAAAAATGCTGATTGATGGTTTTCTGATTTGATGGTTCTGGTGTCAGGTGTATAAACTGGACGACCCCAGCTGCCCGCGGCCCGAGTGTTACCGGTCGTGCGGCAGCAGCACTCCAGACGAGTTCCCCACAGACATTCCCGGCACCAAAGGAAACTTCAAACTAGTCCGGTACACTGCAGCCTGTGGTTTGATCACAATTTTCACTGTTTCTGATCTGAAGTGAGTGATGCCGCTGGCGTTCCCCGTGTAATGACGTAATCATGGTTCTGTTGTGTTTAGACATGTCTCGTTTGTGGATTGCCCGGGTCACGACATCTTGATGGCCACCATGCTGAACGGCGCGGCTGTGATGGACGCCGCTCTCCTCCTCATCGGTGGGGTTTTTTTTTATTTTATTTTTTTTATGATCCTTTCTTTCACTTGCAGTCAGTTAATGCTCAGGCATTAGGAACCTCCCCTGAATTCTATGTCACAATTCACCAAATGTCTACATCCTTTCATGCATCACTGCAGTACAGGTGTTCTGTTCCACCACTCGCTGAGCTTCGATGCCTGTGTAAAATTTTTTCACCTGAGAACCTTTTTAAACTGAGGTTTCGTCTCTGTGCACATTTATTTTGTGTCGTTTGAATCACTCTAATTGTTTAGGTGAATCTGGTTATCTTGTCTTCAGACTAGTCACAATGCAGGTTCCAGGCTTTAAACTTGCTTAAATGGTCTCACTGCACTCTGATTTAATGTGGTCTGCACATGTTCCCAGGTGAATGTAGAACTGATCTTGGAACAGCTATAGAACAGTCCTCTGCCTGAGTTTTGATGGGCTGAATCAGTCAAACGGTTTAAATCGAAGCATAAGACACCCTTGTTTAAATGTTTTTGCTGCCATCTTTGTTTTCTTCTGTTTTCTTCTGCTTTGAGGAGAGTTGGAGCAAAAGGAACCGTATGAATAAACTTTATTTTCTTGCAGTAGCAGTTGTAGTGCCTGTGTGACTGTATGGTAATCACTCTTCCCTTCTTTCCCAGCCGGTAATGAGTCCTGCCCTCAGCCTCAGACGTCGGAGCATCTGGCTGCCATTGAGATCATGAAGCTGAAGCACATCCTGATCCTGCAGAATAAGATCGACCTGGTGAAAGAGAGTCAGGCCAAAGAGCAGTATGAACAGATCCTGGCTTTCGTGCAGGGTGAGTCCACGACTGCTTAAGAAACCGCTGCTTTCATTAAGTGTCGTAATCTTTCAAAAATAAATTTTAAAAATAATTTAAAAGGAGTAATAAGCATATATGATACATTATAAAACTAGGATCCTGTTTTCCCCAGATTAGGCCTAGTCTTGGACCAGGCCTATGGTGGTAAAATCGTGAATCTGCTACAGAATTATTTCCCACTTCTGGGTAACCTTACCATTTTTTAAACCCCTCTCAGTTCCACACTGTCCTTTGTATCATTTCATGCTATTCATTGGACTTGAACTGTTTGAATTTCAATAAAAAAAGGTTGGAACACTGGTGTTCTAAAACTTTTGACTGGTAGTGTATGTATTCTGTTTTAAATGGAAATGAAGCGTCCTGCATTTGGAGTTGAGAAACTACAATAGTGTCTCGACCCCCTTCATTTCTTTCTATTCTGTATTAAAATGAGTCAGCAGGTGGGGTCAGTGTGTGTTCTGAGCTCCGTTAGGACCACCATTCACAGCCTGAACACACTTGGACAAGTTCTTCAGGAAGAAAATACTGGGACCGTTCTGTCTTACGTGAACACACCACAGCACACGGTGTGAACAGTGAGATGCACTCAGAGGTGCTTACCAGTCTTGGGAATCGAACCCACAACTTCCTGATTGTAGGGCGAATGCCCTAACCACTAAGCCACCAGTTCTCCAGGCTTCTTGAAAGATGTTCCAAAGCTCTTCTCTGGGCATCTGTTTTTTGTTCTGTTCCCTGTCCAGATGGTCCTCACTGCTTCAGTAATGTGGAGATCTGGGCTTTGGGGGGGCCGATCCATGACTGCTAGAGTTCCATCCTGTTTATTCAATCAAGGTGTTTTACTGTATTTATGGTGTTTGGGATCAATGATGGTGAAAAAATGAAGCCGTTACTAATCAGAGGCTTTCCAGATGGGATTGCATGGGCGTTCAAAATTTTGGACTGTACTGTATAAATGTGCTGTTTTTTTGTTTTGTTTTTTTAAAAACAGGTACAGTCGCAGAAGGTGCTCCCATTATCCCGATCTCTGCCCAGCTGAAGTACAACATTGAGGTTGTGTGCGAGTACATAGTGAAGAAGATCCCTGTTCCGGTTCGTGACTTCACCTCGGAGCCCAGACTGATTGGTAAATGCCTCTGTACTGAACTCAGAATGATTTAAATGGACATTTTTAGAGGTCTTGTATGCGAGGGTGTCCTCTGTTTCCTCCAGTAATCAGGTCATTTGACGTCAATAAACCTGGCTGTGAGGTGGACGATCTGAAAGGAGGTGTAGCTGGAGGCAGTATCTTGAAAGGAGTATTGAAGGTAAACTTACTCCACTCCTCATTTGCTGATATAAACAGAATACAAGTTAAATGAACGACTGGGGAAACTCGGCTTCTTTTTCTCAATGTTAGAATATCAGAATTACAGCCTTATAATTGAATGTGAGTACTTATTACCGACAGTAAGTTTTTGTGGCTGGGTTGAGTTTTATTGGGATTTTTTTTACTTTATTTCAAATTAATCAAGAACAGATTTGACTCAAGATGAAGACCTCTGTGTTGTAAAACAAATGAAGTACATTGCCAGGTGTGTTTCCTGGTCATTAGATTAGTGGTTTGTTACGCCTCTGGAAGGGAACTTCTCACCATGGCCTTTAATATGTAACTCTTGGTGACAGCAGTGCTTTGGCTTTTCTGTAGCTTCATGTTCTCCATGTTTTGTTTAGTTTTTTTTGTTGTTTGTTTGTTTGGTTGAAGGTGGGACAGGAGATCGAGGTCAGGCCTGGTATCGTTTCCAAGGACCATGAGGGGAAGCTAATGTGTAAACCCATTTTCTCCAAGATCGTATCCCTGTTTGCTGAGCACAATGACCTTCAGTACGCTGCACCTGGCGGCCTTATTGGTACGTATCCGCGTGTGTGTGTGTATGGAAATGTGGGTGCATGCATATGTTATGTGTGCGTTTATGTATGTGTATATATGTGTTTGTGTGAGACAGTGATAGAGACAGGAAGGGAAATTAAGCCATTTAAAGCTTGAAAGTGTAACTCCAGTACACTCTGTGATGCAGGTGTTGGCACCAAAATTGACCCGACGCTGTGCCGAGCGGACCGTATGGTGGGGCAGGTGCTTGGTGCAGTGGGGGCTCTTCCTGAAATTTTCACAGAGCTGGAGATCTCATACTTCCTTCTGAGGAGGCTTCTCGGGGTCCGTACCGAAGGTGACAAGAAAGCAGCGAAGGTGAGTGAAACGCTCACTGTTTTGAAATACATGCAGGCCCTTTTCCCATCCACTATACTGGCAACAGTTTTACAGTACTGTGCAGTCTTGAGCCACTCCATAACTGCAGTTGTCATTAGTAATTTTCTTTGAGTTATCGGGGTTAGGTTTTCATCACTGCCCTCAGCCTTTCATCAAGAATGTAGAGAAAAAAATTAAAAACTCAAACAAGACTATAATAAAAGACCACTATAACAAAAGCGGCTCTGACAGAAAAACTTGCCGCCTGTTCGACTCCATGGACACCGTTTTGGGATGACCGGCCATAAATTACGGAGAGAATTGAGTCAGAAACTCCATTACCGGACTGAGATGCACTGGAACATCAAAACGTGCTGCAGGTTCAGTACCATCACTGTACAGTTTAGATACAGAATGGTTCCTGTAGACCAGTGGGGAAAGTCTCTAAACTGTACACTAGCAAGGCAGAGCTCATAAAGTGGTCCGTGAGTGTTGAATACTGAACTGAAAAGGCAATGATGTTTAATATCGACCTTTTTCATTCGGCGTGCAGGTTCAAAAGCTGTCAAAGAATGAGGTCCTGATGGTGAACATCGGTTCCTTGTCGACAGGAGGCCGTGTGAGTGCGGTAAAGGCTGATTTGGCTAAGATTGTGCTCACCAACCCGGTCTGCACGGAGGTCGGGGAGAAGATCGCCCTGAGTCGCCGAGTGGAGAAACACTGGCGGTGAGCAAGTTCTCATGAAACTAAACCACTTCTGCAGGACCGACATGTTCTTTTCCCAAGGTCCATCAGTTCTAATGGTCCAGTATGAATGTTGACAGTTTATCAGAATCAGAAAACTTTTATGATCCTAGGGGAAATTGCTAATGCCACGACTGCACAGACACACAGAGAAAAGTACAGTATAATGTTAAAATAAAACTGAATTCTGAGTACTAAATACACTATACTATATACACATGAAGTTGTGGTCAGAAAGAGACGTGCATATAAACACTATAGATTAATAAATAAAATTACTACTAAAGTAATTTACTAGTAAAATACTTATTTACTACCAGTGGTTGAGAAACCCAGATCTAGCACACATCTGAGTAGCAGCAGTTTCTTCATGGATTATTGTTTGGGTTTGTGATGGGGAAGAGTTACAGAGTCTGATGAGGAAGGATTTTCTGTGGTGTTCAGTGAAGCACTGTATGCTGGAGCTAAAAGTGCTTCTCAGTTTGACCACAACTCTCTGGAATGTGTGATCAGTATTACCCAAGACACTGAAGTCTAGATAATGATCTCTCTATAGGGCAGCTAAAACAAAAATGAAATAAAAACCAAAAATGTTATGAGAGATTGATATGAAGGGGACATTGTTTCCTTGCACATTTTAATCTGATGTAATTGGTCTTTTTTTCCTTTCTTTCTTTCTAGTCTGATTGGCTGGGGTCAGATCAGAAGAGGAGTGACCATCACACCGACGGTGGATGATGATTGAGGATTCAACAAGTTTAAAGAAAGGCCAATGTTGTCCCACTGTAGGGCATAAATATCAAACCATTTTTTCCACACTAGTGCAGTGGTCAGTGCTGCACAGAGGTCAGGGGAAGGGATCTTATGAAGAACGCACTGGCCCTGAATTTTATGATGTGCGCCATCCTCAGTAGCAGGACTGGTTTCATTTATACTGCAATGTGAGAAGAAAACTGCATTTTCCTGGGTTTGGCCAAACAGTTGTCAACAAATTTCAGTGATGACTAATAAACACTTTGGATCAAAAGCTTTCAATATGAGTGTTTTGAGCATATATTAAACATGTGCAAATAGATGGACTGGTCCTAAAACTGAACTCATTCATGGTGGAGGGATACATGCAGGGCGTCGTGAGGCAAAATAGTCCCTCAAGAAAAGTGATTTAGTTCAGATTCATTATTTTACCAGCATCAACATCCATATAAATACTCGGAGACACGTGGAGCTTCACTGGGGAGCGATGGAGAATCATTTGTGTTGGAGACGTCTGGTTCCACTGATTTAAGTTTCTCTGTGATGAGTGTTTACATCTCAGACACTAACTAGGTTTCTGGTAGAACTTCGGAGAAGCTGGTGGAATTCCCCTTCAGTGTTTTACATGTGCACATGAGTATGTGACATGTTTTTTTTTGTTTTTTTTTTTGTTGAAGTTTAAACTTATATTTGGCATTGAGTGACCAATGAAACTGCCGTGAAATGCATGAGGTATAACTACATTATGACTACCGCATAATTTGTTCATTCCATAATAATTGCAGTTATCTTTTATAGGGGCCAAATGTTCTCTTAAGACCAAAAAGGATGACTGTAATTCAGAAGGAAATACCGAATATCCAGCTCAACAGTTCAGGCCTTTTTAATTAAAAAAAATACTGGCACCAAGACTGTACTGTTAAAAACTTTCAGTGAACAAGGTCGTGTTAAATTTACTCTTGTGATGGTGTGAAGGGTGGAGAGGTCTCTCAGGGACAGTGACATGAGTTCAATAGAACACTTGTGAATTCGGAAAAAAGACAAAATAGAATAGTTAAGGGCAGTTTTGTGTAATTTTCGGTTCCTTTCCGAGTGAAGCAGTGTTTTATTAGCTAGCAGTAGCGCCGCTACCCCCGCAAACACCATAAACAAGCCAATTTAATGTCAGAAACCTGAGATGGTGTTTACCGTTTTCTTCTGAAAATAATAACCGTGTCAAAATGTAGGTTTATTAAGACAAATCGGAATGTGAGTTTAGCCTCAGGCTCCGTTATAGCCGGCTAATCCCTGTAGCGTGTTAGCTCCCAGCTCAAAACACAGAGACGGGATTAAAAATAACCCTAAAACCGTCCTCGGTTCGACAAAGGGAATGTGGGACGCTGGCGTTCAAATCCAGATGAAAAGTCTTTATTGTACATCCTTTAAAAGCGGGAAAAGGCAGGTTTGAGTGTCCGCCCGGGCAGTGCCTGTCCCCCCGCCGCATCCCGGGCGGCTGGTCTGAGAGCCTCTCCCGGGGGGTCCGGGCCCGGTGTTTTTGTGTGTTTTAAAGTTCTAAGACTTTTGATATGCAGTAAAATATTTTAAATCCCGGAGTGAAAGAGAAAGAGTCTAACGGGCCGAGGGGGCCTGTGGGAGCGTTAGTGGAGCTGAGGGGGTTTGGGCCCCTCCCCGCGGGCCGGCCCGCCCTGAGCTCTGCCCGGGCTAGGGGAGCCGCGCCGGCCGCGGGTAGCAGGTAGGCCGCTCCGGAACCTGTCTGTTTTTGTGTTTAGTCGCTCGAACGCGGCGCGGGTGGAGAGAGCCGCCGCGGGAGCATGCGGTGAGGGTGTGGGGAAAGGGTTTATCCGGGTTTGTGGGTTTATTCCGTGTTTTCTGTGCTTTCGGGCCGGAGCCGCGGCTAGGCCTGAGCAGGCCGAGATAGGCCCGTCGCCGCCGGACTCGCGGCCCGGCTCTCAATGAACAGGGGGTCACCGCTGAACCGGGGGAGACTCGTTAATCTCGGAACCAGTTAAAATACTAACAGGCAGCAGTTCGGCTCGGTTTTATGATTTATAGTTTATTGTTTTTTACTAATTCAACATGGCGGACAAGCACGGTGGGCGGTGCTCCCAGACAGCCCCGCCCCTCATCCCCCCCTCCGAATTAATAGACTAATTAAATACACAATGTGGACAAAAGTAAAATATACCTATTTTTCGGTACTCAGTACGTCTTCAGCATATTTTGTAGTTTATTATATCTGGATCTCCCTTTATGACCATTCTGAAAAAAGTGCTCTAACAAGATACAGTACTCTAAGTATAGTTATGATACTCTAAATGCAGTTGAAATACTCTAAATGCAAGTATGGTACTCCAAGCGGTTGAACTATTCTAAGTACAGGTATGATAGTCTAAACACATAAAATACTAGAAATACTCTAAATACAGATATGCTGCTCTAAATACAGTTGAATACTGATATGAGTCTCCTCTGTTGAAATGCCCTAAATACCAATAAGACATCCTTAATGCTGTCTGTAAAGATGTGTGAGTGAATTAAATACCCGGAATGCAGATAAAATTCTTAAAATGCTCTAAAATCAGATTGAGCCATCTGAATGCATGTCATAGATTCTCTCAGTGCAGATAGTATACAGTGGATACAAAGTACATGCTCTGAAATAGATAAAAGTTAAACAGTTTACTGCAGTCAAAGTACTCTACCAAGATACTGTAAATACAGTTGAAATACTCTGAATACGAAAATTATTATATACTGTTGAAATACTCAATACTAGATACTCTACAGTGGAAGTACTTTACAACAGTTTATAAAAATTATAATTCATAAAATTGATAATCTGCTGTTGTAATACTCTAAATTCAGTTATGATACTCCAAAGCTGAAATGCTTTTTGTACAAATACTCAAAATGAAGATATAATACCCTAAATATAGTCAAAATACTCTCAATACAGTTGAAATACTTAAAACACTCTAAATGCAGTTATGATAATATAGATATAATACTCTAAACAAAGTTGAAATATTTGAAATAGTTTAAATCTTTTTATACAGATACTCCAAAGTATAGTACGCCAAACAAGTAGACTTTGTACATCCTGGATATTTAGTTCGAAAAAGGGGGAGTACTTAAAATGAAGAAGCCTGTAAATAACATGCCTGACAAGTAGTTTCTGAAAATGTTTTATGAGGAAATTCCTCATTTTCATTCATCTGCAAAACGTTTGAGGTGATCCAGCCCTGGAGGGAGTTTAACGGTTGTGATTCCTTTGGTCTTCAGGATTTAAGTTATTATGCAGATGATCACGGGGGTCAATGGATGAAGATGTGACGACCCTCTCTCTCCACCCCCACCAGCCCAAGATCATCTTCCGCGGCTCAGGTAAAGTTCCAGTGTTGGGTTTTAAGGGGGGAGGTCTAGAGATTCTTCTAAAATCAAGGTGTTGATGCAGTCAGATCCTCTACTCTTCTGGGAAGGCCAGTAGATGTTGAAACATTCATTAAGGAGCATTAGTGATGAAATGTTCTGGATCACAGAATCCACTCTAACTTGTGCTAAAGGTGTTGGATATAACTCCATGACTCCAAAGAACACAGCCCATTGCTGGGGGGGGCTTATTTTATGATTTTGTTTTATGGACACTTTAAGTGTGAATGTGGAAGCAATTACACTGTTGTTGTTCTTAAGTTTTTATTATTATTATTATTATTCTTTTTATAGCTGGTGTAGAATAGAGTAGATTCAAGATCTTGAATCTTGAATCTTAATATATTATTTTTATAGCTGGTGGTGGCAGCTATATGAGACCATCCAAAGACTTTTTTTTATTGCAACCGCATAATCACACTTCGCATTTCCTTGTGGAAGTGCATCTTGTTGTTATTATTGCATTGTTATCATTATTATATGTGTGTGGTGCAGGTGGGGGAGGTGAAGCTGAGGAGGACGAGGTTGCCGTGGAGCTGCAGGGGACAGTTTTGGTGTCTGCTATTGAAGGAGATGATGGCATGGAGGTGCACGGCTTTGCTCCAGAGGAGCTCGTCATCCAGGATGGCATGGAGGACGTGGTGGCAGAGTATGTTCAGTGCACGCAGGAGGAGGACGAAGGCTTGGGCAATGTTGCCGTGGAGACCTGCGTGATGTCACCCGATGTGGCTCTGGAGGATGAGGGCCTCCAGGTGGACGTCCTGACGGCTGCTGAGGTGCAGGAGGATCCAGACGCATGTGGAGATTACCTCATGATTTCCTGTGAGTGGCACCGCACACAGGGCTGTAGTTCAGTTGTAGGGCGGCACAATACATTGTCTGCTGATTTGTGATATTGCACCGCTGATATCCTAGAAGGCTGCAATATGCAAATGAGCTTTCAACCAATCACAATGATTCTGACAGGGTGACCAATGATTTGAGCCCTTTAAAGTCTTGAATGGTATGGCATTCCCAACTTGTAGCAGTAAAATCCCAATACTGAAATTTTGTCACTAATTTGCAGTCCTATTCAGTCGTTATTTGATGTGTTTGCACCTGCAATTTTCTAATGATGGGGTTGGTTCTCACAGACTCACTGCATGTATGTTAATGTTGAGAAGCTGTATTTAATGATATACATTCTACTGTGGCGCAGATAGGATCATTTGATTCTTATAACAGGGTGGTGGCACAATTTATAGGTTTCAGAACTGTAGATGATTGTACAATAACTTTGAAACATACATAACATCAGTTATAATATTGAGAATGAAATACAGAATAATGTACAGAATGCAGATACTTTTAATTGATTATTACAGTATACTGTTTAATAATTTAAAAATCCTTCTAAAGGTTTATTTTATCTTCTCAAAATATCATGTAGCGTTTACAGTATTTCAATTTTACAAGGATATCAAATCTTACCTAATATCTCAGCATACCTATTACAGAACCACGTAAAGTTTAGCTTGTTTTCTGAAGGACATCCTGGACTTCCATTAAGCAGAGGTTTGGCTGATATCAGTTCTTTAGTCTGGAAGATGAACAGACGTCCAGTCCTCCTGAACTTCAGAGGTTCTTGTTCTCTGTGCATGCAGTGGATGAAACTGGAAAGATTGTTTCAGACGAAGATGCTAAGGTCACCGTTGAAGGAGATCTGGAGGACCAGGACGAAGCAGAAAAGGATGATGAAGGCCAGAAGGTCATAAAGGTTTATATCTATAAGGCTGATGCCGAAGAGGATGATTTGGGTGAGGCATGCCTTCGTCCACTCAGAAAATAAACCCTGTTTACAAGCAGATTTTTGTACTTAATAATTCTAAATGCTACCAAAACTTCTGATCTCTGAATGTGCCTGTATATTAAAATCAGTCCAAACTAAACTGAAGCACATGCATGGAGCGGCATTTACTGCCAACAGTTAACATAACGAGAAATCACAAGTTCTGTCAGCTGGTGCGTGATAGATTTAATTTTGGTATATTTTTTATTTAAAGGATTTTTTAAAAACCTGTATAAAAATGATAATAAATGATAACACAATGATTAGCAACTATTGCAGAAATTTTGAAAAATTAATGGAGTTACTTTTTGACTACTTTTACTATATATCAGCCTCAACAAAATTTACTTATGTTCTTACTGAACAGAGTTTTGATTTTATGTCGTTTAAAGCTTGAAACATAAAAATACGAACAAATAGTTCGCCTCTGCAATGCTTTTGTGAGGCATTTGTCCGGAATTTCTGCAAAGATTCTGCTTGTAAAAGTGACTGGATTCACATGTTTAGATGTTTAGATGTTTTTCAGTAGTGGGAATTTAGAAGAACTTTAAAGGATTTTTAGTCTGTGTATGTGTAGGTACTGACTTTTCTCTAGTTATGCTGAAATTTGTTTGTGCCTTTGTTTAACTGGACATTTTGTATTGTTTATGGATGAAGGTGGCACCGTGGACATTGGAGATGCTGATATTGAAGTGGCTGACAGTGTGGAGCTGGTGGATCCATCAGGACTGCCCATTCGAGAGAAAATGGTCTACATGGCAGTGGGTGAAGCCAGTCAGGACCAGGATGACATCAGTGAGTCAGTTTGTTCAGACTTTATCTCTGAAAGTATGAGAGATACTTTGCCTACTTTTGAAACTTTTAAATTGAAGTAAAAAACATACATGTGAATTAACATTTTAATTAATTTAATTTACATTAAACATCTATGTCTTAGTCTTTTGGGTATATTTATCTCAACAGTCATCAAAGGGTCTTTCTTGGTATAAAGGACAGGTTTGAATCAAGATTGTAGGGTTTTCTTTAAGCTGTAAACAGAAATAGGTGTCCCTAAACTTCTGATGGACAGTGTAAACACACCAGAGGACACTGGTGAGTGATTTTTGCGCTTGTCTCCTGACAGATGTTGCAAAGATCACTGAGGAAGTGTACATGGAAGTGGTGGTAGGGGCTGAGGATCCAGCCAACCCGCAGCGAGCGTTTGATAACACCTCACTCAACAAGGACTTCATGCCTGTGGCTTGGGCAGCCGCTTACGGTTAGTTATCAGTGCTCAAACCACCCTGCGACCCAGTTCATGTCAAACTGAGTTGTGTCCAGGCCACATTAGGATAACACCTCTTCTAACATTCAGACAAGTGATGAAGTCTGCAGTTTAAGAAACTTAATTCCATCCAGCCCAGATCCTGGGATCAGTCTGTAATGATAAGGGCCCCTTTTGAGAATTCATTCATTCATTCATCCATCCAGCTGTATGTAATTTGTAACATTTTAAAATATCTACAAATGATATAGTGCTGTTGCCTCAGCGAGAAAATCCTGGGTCCGATAACCAGGACGGCCTGGGAAAGTCTGGGCGAGGTGGGCATGTTCTCTCTGTGAGTGTGCGTGAGTGTGCGTGAGTGTGTTTGTGCGCTTTGGTGTTTGTGTGTGTGTGTGCGCGCATTAGGGCATTAACATTTTTTTCGTCTCTCTGTGTGCGTGCTTGTGTACACAAAGAAATTTCCGCCTCTGATTGGCTCACGCTGACATGTGTTCCTTGACTTAACCAATTATTATAGTCCCTTCGTAAAAAGTGTGGTAATGTTTGCACCAGGGGAATCTAAACACAAAACCACAACAACGAGAGACATGGCAGCAGAGGCAGTAGGTGACAAACACACATCACATGTGTGGAGATACTTCACTCTAGACACACAAACAGCACGGTGACCTGCACAACCTGCAAGTCGGTGTTATTGTACAGTAACAGTACCGGCGTTCTGCACGGCATCTGAAGTGGCATCCGCTAGCTAATATGGGTGATGCTAGCACTGCAGAGAGGATGCTGAGTGGCGCCACGGCTTAAACTGTCCCCACTTCTGTTGTACACTTAAATTTACCAGAAAATTCAAGGTATCAGCCTTTGTTTTGTTTTGTTTAATTGTCATGTTGACTGATAATGTTACAGAGAACTTTAATAAAAGTTGGTCATTGTTGGACACATGTTTCTCCACTGCATGTGTGATGACATCATCAAGCGACTAATCGACTCGACTTCGACTTTGTTGACGGATAAGTCGATCTGAAAAAATCTGAAGTTGTTAATGCCCTAGTGTGCATCCGTCTCAGCTCTGGTTAAGGATAATGGACAGATGATGACGAGAACAAAATAAACGTATCATGTCCGTTGTACAGTGGTATATCAATCAGTATGTTTTTGAGAAAAAGAAAAATGTGAACATTTTTTTGTTGAGGTGCTTTGATTCTGGTCTAGATTCAGTGTTCAGTGTGTTAAGCCACAGCTGTGAAGATCAGTTACAGATTTGCTTGTGATGTGACTCTTGTGTCATTTATATTATATAGAGCCTTCAAGGCTTTTGCTTTAGAGCTCAGACTTATTTGGTCAGTAATGCATTTGTTGGTTTGCATCTGAGCTCAAGCTGTTTATATTTGTAATATAATGCTCTTGTTTGTATTGTATGTAGGACAAGGGCCTTCAGGTAAGTATGTAATAAATGCTCTTTGTATTTTGATGAAGTGGGAATTTAGTATTATTACACTGCACATGTGTGTAGCGCCTGGTTTTTGTTTGACTGGGTATATTTTATTGTTTATGGATTAAGGTGGCACTGTGGACACTGGAGACACTAATACTGAAGTGCTATTCATGTGATATTCATACGAACTGATATTCAGATCGACATATGTATGTAATAAATGCTCTTCTGTGGAAGGCTTGATTGAAAGCTGACAACTAGAACACCATTATTTCAAATTATGCTTAATTACAGTGTTTTCACTGAAATGTGTGACCTGTTTACACAGGAGGGGAAGAGGCTGAGAGCTGTGAGAACAGAAATGGAGCAGCCAGCGCTGTGTTACACGTCGAACAGTCTGACTCAATCGAGAGGCTCAACCGCCAGCGAATCAAGAACAAGGGCAAAAAACGCTCAGAATCGCGTCACATTCAGACAGGTACTTTCTCTACAGGTCCACACCAGTCAGAACTGGGCCAATTCCCACACTTAACCCTTAGATATTAGAGGAATCACTTTTTTTTCTTTTTTTTTATTCGAATCAGAGATGGCATAATACAACTTTCTAATACTGATAGTTTTGAGTCCTTTTTTCTTTAAACTACTTGTTTATAATAAGCTATTTTTAATTAAGGCACTTTGATTAAGGTGAGCATCTACAAGTAATTTATAAATAGCTCAAAACAGACTTAACCAGTTTAGCATTTATGCTGGATACTCAATATTGAATCAGTGTCATATCTAATTTAAATGTAATTACAGTCAGGTATATTCAATTAAATAGTGAGTGGCACAAATAATTACATTTACACAGGATAAATGCAAATCTACGAGTAGTTTGTTAAGTTATTACTCTTAGTATAACGTTAGATGGTTTAAATGTCATTGAATAAAGTATAATTACAAAGAGTCGAAAAATCCAGTACACTAGGCATATGCTCATATTTTACCTCCAGAGATCCAGACTTTCTTGTACTTTAATGTGGTCCTGAGGAACAGTTCTCCAGGCTTCCTGAAGGACTTTCAAAGGCATTCATTTTCAGTCCAGTCCCTGAACCTGACCAGGTTCAGAGGAAAGTTTTTGTTTAAGACACACAGTGACCTACGTATGAATCATTCAAGCAGAACAAAGACCATCTAACTGAAGTCCTGAAGCAGTGAAGAAACAGGAGCAGATGATTCCAGGTGATCAGGCGGTGATCAGTATACTGGTGGTGCTGAATGCTGAGTGGTTGGAACTCTTGTATCTAGGCTCCTTGTATCTTTAGATATTTTGCAGCCTGTCACAGTAAAACATTTGTTCACATTTCTTTCATTTCTCAGTATGACAACGATGAAACAGTTTGACTGGCTTTTTTGCACAAGATGATTCAAAGCAAAATATAAAGAAATGAGGAGTTACTTTAGACTTTTGCACAGTTCTCTTGAACACAAATAGTGATTTTGATGGCACCCCTCTCAATAACTGCTCTGACATCTCTCCTGCTTTGGTTTTCTCCTCAGCAATTATCATTGGGCCCCATGGCCAGCCACTTACAGTGTATCCTTGCATGCTATGTGGAAAAAAATTCAAGTCACGTGGTTTCCTGAAGCGCCACACCAAGAATCACCACCAAGATGTAATAAGCAAGAAGAAATACCAGTGCACAGACTGTGACTTCACAACCAACAAAAAGGCTAGTCTCCATAACCATATGGAGATCCACGCTCTGAACAGCAAGGCTGTTCCGTTCGAATGTGAGACGTGTGGTAAAGATTTCCACCAGCAGGCGGCGCTTTTCTCCCACCGGCTGCAGCACCACCAGCGGGAGACCAAGCTCCAGATCCCACAGCCGTCCACCAAAATGCACAGCTGCAAGTTCTGTGATTACGAAACGGCAGAGCAAGGGCTGCTCAACCGTCACCTGTTGGCTGTTCACAGCAAGAACTTCCCGCACATCTGCGTGGAGTGCGGGAAGGGCTTTCGGCATCCTTCTGAGCTGAAAAAGCACATGAGAACTCATACGGGGGAGAAGCCGTACTCCTGCCTCTACTGCGACTACAAATCAGCTGATTCCTCCAACCTGAAGACCCACGTGAAGACCAAGCACAGCAAGGAGATGCCCTACAAGTGCGACCGCTGTTTCCAGACGTTCGCTGAGGCCGAGGAGCTCCAGCAGCACGCTTTGACGCACGAGGAGGCCAAGAGCCACCAGTGTGCCCACTGTGAGCATCGCAGCTCCAACTCCAGCGATCTGAAGCGTCACATCATTTCCGTTCACACCAAAGACTACCCCCACAAATGCGATGTTTGTGGCAAAGGTTTCCATCGGCCGTCTGAGCTGAAAAAGCACTCAGCCGCCCACAAGGCCAAAAAACTGCACCAGTGCCGCCATTGCAACTTCAAAATTGCTGATCCGTTTGTGCTCAGCCGCCACATCCTGTCTGTACACACCAAAGAGCAGCAGGTCTTTTCGGACAAAAAGGGGCTGAAGAAGGCCTTCGTGCTCGGCACTCAAGGCAGCAAGAAGGTTTTGGCCACTGCAGGGGTGTCCAAAGTGCGCCGGGAGCGGAGAGTCTATCAGTGTCAGTATTGTGACTACAGTACAGGAGATGCTTCAGGCTTCAAGAGACACGTCATATCCATCCACACAAAGGACTACCCGCACCGCTGCGACTTCTGCTCCAAGGGTTTCCGGAGACCTTCAGAGAAAAACCAGCACATAGCCCGGCACCACAAAGAGCTCATGTCCGCTGTGTGATGCTCTCTGGAAAGCCAGAGTCACTAGGGCTGCACGATATGTTGTTTGCTAGTCATTAATGCAATTTCGCAGTGCTAATTTTGTTGGAGGCTGCAATATGCAAATGGGCCCTTGTCTCTAATCATGACATCACTGAACCGCTACTACTGAAGGCGGCAGTGTGTTAATGAGCCTCTGGTTGTGACATTCACTAGACGCATCATTGTTTTCTGTGAGCATCCTGACCAAGCACAGTTGCAGACCAGTCTCAAACCACATCACATCAAGGTTATTGCAGTTGCTGCAGGTACCAGTGTAATCGCAATTTTGGCAGATCATGCAGCCGCAGTGATCAGCAGGCTAAAAATGCATCGTAACTTGGAGGGATACCTTCCTCCTTGATTTCGTTATTGTGTAAGCACCCTCCGAGGGCAGTCTCAGGGTTGTCTTGCTCAAATCAGAGTCAACCTTGGCCAGCAAAGGCTGCATTAAAACTAATTTCTGAGTACAGGGCGTCCTCGGGTTACAACAGTCTCAACATACAACATTTTGAGTTTACGAAGCTCACTGCCATAAAAAATTTAAAAATTGAAACAAGAGTGTTTCAGCTTACACTGTTAGCGTTGTACTTACGGGCTATCAGAGCAAACTAATTTGGTTGTGTGCAGTGGAAAAATACGCAGTAATGCGGTGTATGAGTGACGGAGTTGGCATCCCCAGTACAGTACAGTGTACAAGTACAGTATATTTATATCCTTTTCCTTTTTCTGTGGCTTAGTTGTTATGTGTTCTAGATTATGATTTTACAATTGTGTAAAATGACTTAGAGTAGGGTGTGTTTCGACTTACACCAGAATTCAGGTAACATCACTGTCTAAGGAACGGAACTGCGTCGTAACCCGAGGACCCCCTTTAAATAGATGTGATTGAGCAGGGACCTTTCGAGACCCGGACTGAACACCCCTGGAGTAGATGATGTGGTGGGAAAAGGCAGATGCTTGGTTTCGTTCTGTTTACTGACCGTTGTGTCCCAGAAGAAGCTCAGTGTCAGTAGGAACAGGGACACGCACTGGCTGTGATTCGGAATGAATTTGATGTTTGTGTTTTCACATTTTGTTTTAAACGCTGTGTTTTTGTCATTTTAAAATGACAGGGTTGAAAACCCTGCTGTCTAATTTTCCAGAGAAGGTTTTTTTTCACATTGATTTACTGAGGTCCTACCAGTAATTTTGGCTTCTTGCAACGTGATGTCAGTTTCAGACTCAAACAGCTTTGTTTACACTAAAACTCATCAGATATTGCATGAAATCTGACTGATGAGCAGAGCGCATTTTTTCCTCTTGAGGGTTTCCACAGATCCTTTGACCAAAACCAACATTTCACACCACCACAGTGTCCGCCCTGCGAAAAACTCACTGGCCTGCATTACACTGAAGGTTTACACCAGGAGTTTCAAATCCTTTTCTCGCTCTTTTAGAAAGTGATCTGCAGTTAACTTGTGAAGGAAAAAAAAACATTGTGAATGTGATGAGAGTTCTTGTTGGTGATGGCTTTTCTGGTGTAGAGACTGGACAAACTGGTCGGAAAAATTGTTTTTTTTGTGTTATTTTAAAGCATTGTTTTTTGTGCTGTCACAATTAGAGGCTCAAACAGCTTTGTTTACTCCGTCAGTGTAAGTGTTGCAGAACCATCCGTTATTGGATGTCTGCCTGATGAACCAGAGTCTGTTTTTTGCTCTACAGACCCTCTGATTGTGCTCCACCACAAACACCTGATGTTTTACTAGGTGGCGTTGTCCAAAAAGCCGTGGCCAGTGGAGCTGCAAATCATAATCTCTGCCATGGCAGTTTAATGGGGATCAGTATGCAAATGAGCCCCTCAACTGTGACACAAACCTTATCTATATATAAATCCAGTTTGTGATGTCACAGTTAAGGAGCTCATTTGCATATTGTTGCGCAGCATAATGTGTTTTAATCACAACTGTGATATTGGTGTTTGCAATACTGGCAATTTAGTGGGCATGACAAAACTAATTTTATATTCAAACAAGGTTCTAAATTGTGAATGAAGGGTTTTCAGGCATTGGTATTTACTTCAAAATACATCTGTCTGAGTGCTTAGTGGCATCACTGTTAATGTAAACAGGGCAAGACCAGCAAATATGAGGCACTGATAATGAAATGGTGTGTAAAAATTGCTCTCAGCTTTTGAGGCTTCTGGAATGACTTGTTCTTCAAGGGTAATGATTTGTGGAGCACAAAACTGTTACAAACAAGGTCTTTTTAAATCGGGCATGAAAATATCAGAGGACGTGGACGTGTGAACTATATACTATGAAGTAAAGTTGTGGGCCAGAATACAACCTCCTCCCAAATGCAGCCAAAAAAAAAAAGCCTGAAACCCAATGATCACAAATGGATGCAGGAGCCAGTCACTGAATTGTTGTTTATGTGCACAGTTTAATTTTACACTTATTTTATTGGATATCACATATTTGGGTCATGACGTTTCTTTGCGGCGGTTTTTAATTGTGTGTGTTGCTTTTTGTTTGATGAGACTACGCTTTCTGGTGGTAAAACTTTTAACGGCCGCCTGAAGGTCCAGCATGTAAGATTCAGTCCTACAGCGGCAGACGACGCTCATTAGATCTTATAATCAGTCAAAGATTATAAGATATTGATAATAAAAATAAGAAGTGGATTTTAAGAACAAACTCTTATGTGTAAGAACTTTAAGAGGCCTTAATACAGCCGATAGGGGGTGCACACGAGTCTCGAAGAATCATAGCATATAACCTTGAATAGGTCTATTCTGAAAAATGTGTGTACATAACATTTGTAAATACCAAATGATTAAAAAATAGAGTATTTTGTGTCAGATGTTTCCTTTGTCTTGTTCATCACATCACAAACACATGAGAAAAGTGTAATCAGGCTTTAATTAGACAGCCAATAACTTTTTTTTGCTGTAAAAGCGAACAGGATGAAACGACAGCGTTGGTCCTGCGCTCCAGTCACTCTTAGAGGGGTTTGGAGAGTTTTCACTGAGATGTGGAGAGATTAACATTTCCAGTGGTGGGAATCTGCTCTCCTCTTTATCAGTCAGGACAGAGTTGAGGTGTAAAAGCCAGAAAGAAAGCTGGAGCCCAAAGGATCAAGGATCTGTGTCCATCTCAACACTCACCTGAAAGACATGAACAGATATCGTTTATATTTACAGAAGAACTTCAAGTGATGGTTTGGTGTAAAGTCCTTACAGCTAAAGACGAAAATCTCAATAAAAAGCACTTTTGTTGGGGTTTGGACCTGAGAGAGAGAACGAGGGTCTTGTGAGGGAGAGGAAGGAGCCAGAGTAGGATGAGGAGGGACCTGGAAAGGAGTGGGAGGAGCCTGAGAGGGCGGGGCCTGTCGGGTATGATAAGGGTCCCGAGAAAGGGGAAGGGACCTGAGAGGTGAGAGACTTGAGACAGAGAGAGTGGATGACTGTTTCAGTCGTTAAACAGTCGTCTAGGCTGTTCCACTACATCTGGGGTGATGAGAAAGTTACTCGTGCTGTAAATTTGCATATAAACATAATTTTGGACCAAACTATCTTTTCTTTATGTGTTGTTCTTTTAGAGGAACCAAATACAGGAGCACTAATGCATGAAGTACCGTTTGGTGGAAGAAAGACGATGTTTTCAGGTTTGATGCCCGTGTCCAGGGAGAACTTCTGGAACTGCTTCTTCTGATCTGCACTCAGGTCGGTGGTGCGGCCTGCAGAAT
>JBBIGA010000001.1:9284717-9297572 GCA_037576975.1 Alestes dentex
TTTAGATTCCACTCTATGTGCCAACGGTACCGCCCCTTTTATGAAGGGACTATAGTAATTGGTTAAACCAAGGAACGTGTGTCAGCGCCAGCCAATCAGAGGCAGAGACTGCATTGAGTACACAAGTGAGGGCGGAGAGAGAGAAAAAAAACCATGCGACTAGTCGACTGCTCTCAATGGCTGTCGACTCGCGCCTCTATAGTTGACTAGTCGACTTTTGTGTTAATGCCTTAGTGTGTAGATGTATGATGGTGTGTGTGAGGATGTGTAGATGTATGATGTGGTGTGTATGATGGTGTGGAAGAAAGTGTGTAGATGTATGATGGTGTGTAGATGTGTGATGGTGTGTGTAAAGGTGTGTGTGATGGTCAGTAGGATGTAGGACCACTGTCTAGGAGACACCACCAAAGAAATCAACACGACTTTTTAACAATCATCATCTTCCGTCTGGGTCAGAACTAAATCCTACGGTGTAAACTGGACCCTCATGCTTCTACATCCTCTATTCTGAAACCGGACCTTCAGGTGTATGGTGGAGGGTGTTTTTAAAGTGTGTTTTTCTGTCCCCCACGCTCGCTGACCCTGTGGTAGAGGAGCTTCAACGTTTTGGAGATAGAGTGGAGCTCTCGATTGCCTACACTGCTGCCCTAATGAATCATGCATGCAGCTGTTGGCTCTTAGTGATTTCAGAGCTCTAAACAGAGAGCACCTACCATTCAGGCCCAGAATTGCGCCCGAGCTCCGCTGCCAAACCTCTGAATCCTGATTACGGGATATAGCATTTGGATCTTTCAGTGCTGAAACGTCTTTCAGAATTTTAATTTTTTGGCGCGTTTGATATAAATTGCTGGGCATGAATTTGTAGATTTCATTCAGAATCTAATGCTACTTATGGTGTAGTGTAAAAACATAAAATTATGAACAATTAATCTTATCAAAGACCCTCTTGTTTATCCTCGCTCATATAAACAGGCTCTGAGAGTGGGGAGGGTGGGGCTTACACTAGGTCCACGCCCACTCATACGACTGGACCTTTTTTCTGAATGCCTTATAAATTGTAGAATGTCTGACTCTTTTGGGGGTATTAACTTGTTAGCAGGCTTTGAGATTTCATCTGTGTTGTAGATATATAAAGCTCTGTAAATTTTTTCACATAATCTATAAATTGAAATCTTGACCTCAGAATCAAAAATTAAAATCTGATGTGTGTTTTACAGTCTTATTAATTCTGAAGTCTTTTACATTATGACATTAAAAAATTAGATGTTCCATATATTTATATTGGTGTGGAGCAGCTACAGCAGCATAACCATTGGTTTGGGGAGTCGATTCTTTATAGTACTGACAATGTTGTTTCAAACTTGTTCAAAAATTGTAATTCAATATGAAAATTCAGTACCTGAGTAGTCACTCTTACGAGTCAGTCAGCATGCTGCAGTTAAGGCCTATCGTTCATCAGCATTGAAGTTCAACCAGAACATTAGAGGAGAAACATTCAGAGGCATCACAGCATGAGAACGGACTCACCGCCACGGCATGTGACCCAAAGGGTACTTTTAATTATAAGTGGAAATTAGTTTTTATTACGTCTTTCACTACACACCGGTATAAATTTTGGATTAATTCCAGAAAATTCAGACTTTTGTAAACCTATTTTGAGTTTTAGTTTGGGAATAACTTAATTAACGTAATGGGAACACATTAATATTAAGCTTAAAAACAGTGAGAAACATTGTCTCTGTGTAGCCCAGCACCTCCTCCAGACTGACCTGGAACCTCTGTGCTTACTGTGCACAGATACAGCTCTCTCTTTCTCTCTCGTCTCTCCCTCTCCCTCTCCCTCTGTATCTGTCTCTCTCTCTCTCTCTCCCCCTCTCTGTCTCTGCCTCTCTCTCTCTCTCCCCCTCTCTGTCTCTGCCTCTCACTCTCACTCTCTCTCTCTCTCTCTGTCTCTGCATCTCTCTCTCTCTCTGCCACTCTCTGTCTCTGTGTCTCTCTCTCTAACTCTTTGTCTGTCTCTTTGTGTGTCTCTCTCTCTCTCTCTCTCTCTCTCTCTCTCTCTCTCTCTCTCTCTCTCTCTCTCTCTGCCTTTCCGTCTCTCTTTTTCTGTCTGCCTTTCCGTCTCTCTTTTTCTGTCTGTCTGTCACTCACTCTCCTCTCTCTCTTTCTGAAGAGTTCTGTGTTTCCCAGACTGAGAGAGCTGCCCTGTCTGTTCATGGGTTGCATAAGGAGTTTCTAAAATTAGCTGAGATGCAGCAGGCAGTTTGTGGCAGTGGGTGAATGGACTCAACATTTCTTCACAAAGTCTGAACCTGATGAGCATCAGCGTGGATCGGCCGCGTCAGATACTGAAACGATGCTTTGATACTGAAACGATGCTTTGATACTGAAACGATGCCTTCCTCAGTCTTTCAGGTGCTGCTGTTTTTTATTTAAATTAGAAGCAGATAAATTTGGCGCTGTGTTATTCTTAGAAACAAGCTTTTATTTAGAAGAACCAAAAGTTTGTTCCTTAGAGGTTCTTTAGTAGGATCAGGACAGAAATATCTGGAGAAGACCATGCCCCCTTCTGGTTTGGGACAGTTATACTGAGTGATAGGGGAGAGGGAGGACCATCCTACCCACCTAGAGAGAGACGGAGAGAGAGAGGACAGTTACACTGAGTGATAGGGGAGAGGGAGGACCACCCTACCCACCCAGAGACCCACCCAGGACAGTTATGGGGAAGAGGGTGTGGCTCTTTTCTGTGATAGAAATGGTTCTTTAAAGAACCTTGTTGGAAAATGATTCAATATCTCTCCAAAAACTATTCTACTGTCCTTATAAGTAAAAAAAAAAAAAGTTTTACCTGAACGTGTACTTTTCATCTTGTTAAGGCTTAGCTCTCCTCATGCTGGTTCAGAACATTCGCTAAACGTGTAAATGAACATGTACCTGCTTTCGTGCTGTGCAGGCCGTGCTGAAATTTGGTTTTGTGGTTTTCTTCGCTGCGGTGGCTGCATTCGCCAAATTTTCCCCCTTTCAGATCCACTGCAAGCAATAAATGACTCGTAGACTGGATTTTCTTCTTGATTGTATGGTGACAGGCTATGAATAGCCTTGTGTTTGACCTTTTAAGTTTTGCACCCAGTTGGCCTCCTCCCAGAAATGGAACGGTCCATTAGGTTAGACAAACACTGACTTTGTGTAGCGCAGACTTCTCTAACCTTTTTCTGCAGCGCTTGCTTTTATGTGGTTGTTGCCGAAGTTGAAATGTGAAGAAAAGCTTGCAGTTCGTCCGTTGAATGGAAAGGTTATTGGTATTGAGGTTGTGATGTCACCGTGTTGTTCTTGTGCTTCTGTAGTGGTTACTCTGGCATTTGGTGTAAAATGTATTTTAGGTTAAACTAGGACTTGGTGTAATACTTGAGAATAGAGAATGTTTTGGTGAAAGTATTTGCAGATTAATACAAAATACAAAGTATCCCTCAATAGTAGCTGGGACAGTGGACAGGTTTTCTGTCAACCCAGGTATCAGCAACATATGAAGCAGCCACATGAAACAATGTTTACATTGTTAATGTGGATTATTATTTTACAATTGGCATTTGACTTTTTTTAATGGTTTATTTTATTGTTTTTTTGTATTTTACAGTATGATAGCATTATTATTTGATAACCCCCCCCTCCCCCCCCAGTTATTGGAAAAATCATGATAGAATTTTGAGTTCAAATCACACACCCTTAAAGTAAAGCACTAATTTATAATTAGTCAGCGATTTTGGCGAAAGTGTCTGATAGGAGAGAATTCTGAGCCCCATCTGTAATAAATAATAATTAATGTAATAAATGTAAAAGCATTCGTAGTGTGATGTGCCTCCTGTCTGAAGATGTGCGTTCTCTTCTCCTTCCGGTTCTGATAAGGATGAACTTGCCGGCTGTGCAGCGGAAAACCTGACTTTGCTGCCATGGCGACAAACAGGAAGTGGTTGTGCGAGACTTGGCTGGTGAGATGTGTGTGCAGAGATAAGTGCTGAGTTTGCACGTGTTGAATGAAAAGAGAATCATAGCTTCAGGCTAGTAAACTCTGGACCCCTGCCTGC
Source organism: Alestes dentex (assembly GCA_037576975.1). NCBI lineage: Eukaryota > Metazoa > Chordata > Actinopteri > Characiformes > Alestidae > Alestes > Alestes dentex. The sequence continues at coordinate 9,288,800 of JBBIGA010000001.1, forward strand.
TGCTCCAGTCCCGTATTTCAGGATATAAATGATATATATGATATAAATTTTCTTATTTTCTCATTTTTAAGCAGAAATATGGTGACACGCCCTGTGAAACGGGTGCGGCTCATTTTTGGTTTATTTCCTTCATGAGAATATCTTGACTAAAGGGGGTGGGAAAAAAAAGACTGTATTTTAATATACAAAAAATTGACAAGAAAATATATATAAAAAGTTTTAATTTCACTTAGTTGCTTAGAAAATCTATGAGTTAAAGTGTAAAGGCCAACCAATGACCTTCAGCCCTAGAAAAGTCACGAACACACGACCTGCCTTGGCTTACTGCTTTAAAGGGGAATTCCACCATTGTTTTAAAACTTTCTGCATAATTAAACGTTTAATATGAAAACTGAGTCATTCAGAGTGGGTTGATGTGAAACGCTCCATTCTGGAGGAACTTGTTCACAGTGGAGGTGAATGGAACCAGACATTTTTTTTTATCCAAAGCGACTTACAATATATGGTGCATAATACTGTTAAAATGGTGCATAAATACTGTTAAAATTTCTAATCAGTCCCCAGTTTAAATGGTCCATAAACTCAAACTGAGCTTCAAAACACAGAGCATTTACACATTTAGCACCACTCATTCATTTGGGTGACTATTGATTCCTAGTGTTTGGAACTTTAGCTTTGTAGTGCCAGTTCCAAACTAAAGAAGTACAATTTGGGCTCCAAACACATTTAGGGTGATCAACCACATCTGGTGTCTGTGGACAATAGTGCAAATTTGATTTTTCGCTGAACTGTTCTTTTAGGCTTGCGAAAAAGGGGCTGTATAAATTAAACATGCTGTATTGACTTATCTAAGTGGGAATAATGGTTTATTCCTCTCGCCATAGTTTAGATTGATCTAAAAAAAAAATGTACCCCAGCTTATATGGTTTATAAATTCAAATGAATCAAAAGTAGTTTCTTAGTGCCATTTGCTGAAGTTATAAGAAGTGTTTCAGCTTGGACAAGGTGCTATACAGGACATCCAATCAGAACAATCATTTACATATATTAGTATGAAAGGCACAGTAGAAAAAACAACCTGTTTAATTCTGAAGCATAAAAAGAGTTTTGGAAATGGGCCTGTAAAAGAGTTGAATGTAGTGTACCATTACACTATATAGTCAGAAGCAGAGATGAGAAGAAATAAAATAAATTGTTTTTAAAAAATTGAGCATATGGGCCCTTTAACAGATGGATTTGTGACTAGGTGCCATAATTTCATGGGTCTGCCGGGGAGTGTCTGTGTTTAGTGTTATTTGTGGTGCAGTGCCCTTGGCATTAAGTATAAGGTATGCAGTTGGTTCAGGACTGGGTCTGTATAATTACCTGCGCTTGGTCGGACGTGGTATTAAAAAGATTAGAAAGCTGAGGAGAAAGCAGTCTAGAGCCTGACCATAGGTGGAACAAAAAATGTGGTTGGGTCTCCTCGTCATAAGACCTCTCAGCAGGTCCTGTTCCTGTTAATTGTTTAATAAAAATCTAACTTTTGCAATTTCCCTCTAAGCCCCAGTGTAGTTGATCAACCGAGAACTGGGGCTACAATAACCACCCTTAAGGTTTCTGTAAAAATACTCTCCCAAAACTTCTCTGAGCCCACTCAAACCACATCCAGCTCCTCGTTAAGGTGGATCAGACTTGGTTTAGGACACAGTATGACTTACTGTGAGCTGTAAAAATTAACTGAACTTCTTCATTAAGGTGGATCAGACTTATGGACGTGGTTTAGGACACAGCATGACTTACTGGGAGCTGTAGAAATGAACTGAACTTTGGAGTTACAGGCAGCCATTTCAGATGAATCCAGGACTGATATTGGATCAGATTTCTCCATATTTATGACGTCACAGGAACTGACTAGATCAGCGCTTCTACACCTGAGACAGTTTGTGAAAATAGACTCTGTTTTGCAAAAGATGCCGCAACATTCGGCTCCTCACTGAAGTTGAGGTTTTAACAGGTCCAGAGATGATTTAGAGGTTCTATTCACAGAAAAGAGTTGGGTGACTATTGACTTTTACTGTTTGTAGCCTCATAGCTCCAGTTCTAAAGAAGCAAAATTTGGACTCCAAACATGTCTGGGCTGATCTAGCACATCTGTGTTTTGTGGACAATTGTGTAAATTTGATTTTTCACTGAACCGTTCCTTTAAGCTTGGGCAAAAAGGGGCTGTACAAATGCCTGTATTAACATGCCGTATTAACTTCCCTTAGTGGGAATAACGGCTTATTCCTCTCTCCTCGTCAGTTTAGAGTGATGCTTGGTGTGTTGTTAGTCATGTAAACAGAACAGGTCTGTGAGGACTTTCCTTCCAAGCTGGTTCAGCTGTTCTGTGGCTTGAGGAGATTGTAGGGGAGGGAAGATGATGTCAGGTAGCTCTAATTTAAAGGCACAGCGGGGGCATCCTTATTGACAAGAGCCTTCAGCAAATCCTGAATTATTTATTTTAGTAGACATTTTTAAGGATTTTACTATTGTGACCGATAATAGTTAACTTATAACAATTGGTCATTACAATTAATTTGTTGACAGATTAATTTGTTGACTGATTACCATAGTCACTAGTCCTTGGCCTATTAAATGCTATTTATTCACTTGCACAATGCATATCTGGGAGTTTGCAGTTAATGCAGTGACTGCAGTTCATGGAATCTATTAACAACTCATTAATTGCTGTGGTCAAAACTGGTAATGATTAATATACAGTCTGGAGCCAATCCCCGAGGGACAAGCGTGAAGGAGTCGGCGGAGAAGGAGGTTTTTGTACAGGAACAATAGGGCTGCTGCGTCCTACAGTGTGATTAAGAGCTGTCTCGGGAAAATGCTGGAGGTGGTGAAGAACAAACGGGGGTATAATTAGAATTTCAAAAAATAGAAATCTGTTGGTGTTATTCGCTGCCCCGCCGCGTATGGAGCTCTGGCAGGCCCTGTGCATGCTGCCCGTCAGTCTACAGAGCCTAGAGGAGCCTCGGCTCTCACTGAGCTCCCGCAGGGACGGATCAATCAGACCTTAAAACACACACTGACCCTGCAGGAGGAAACACACATGCACTTAAAGTGTTTCCGCCATGAATGCAATTGACGCCCCAATACCGTGCAAATACCATTCCTTTATTATAGAGTATGAGTATATAAAATATATTGTATACTGTATAATACAGTAAATCTATAGTGTATATATATACTGTTACGTGTAGTACATATGTACTGTGTACTACATATACTATATTTTAGTATATGTACTATATGTTTATTGTATGTACATTTTATATAATGGTGTGTGCACTATGTACTTTGAGATAGTATACAGCATTTAGTACATAATTTAGTGAAGACTACATACTAAGAATATACTGCATTATATTGTGTGTAATATATGTTATATATAGAGTGTTCCCCCACAAAGTCGCGGTTCAGAGTTCATGGCTTCAGTTGTTAACTAATAATTGTTCACAGAAACCCCTGCGAATTTTGTTTTGTTTTGGGGTTTTTTTTGCTTTTTTGTGGTAGTATAGAATTTTTCATACATTTTAGGGTGAAAATATTAAGAAAAATAAAATATTCTAATTTTGTAACATAAATATTAACATAAATTCAGCTAAATGTCCATATAAAATATAACTGTAATTTGTTTTGTACTGTTGAGAGACACAAAGCAACTGCATACTGGTAGCTGCCCTGTGACGCATCTCTGGCAGCTGCAGTCCAGAATTCCCACATTAGAACAGTTTCCCGCGTGGAGCATCTCGAGTGTTTCTCTAAGTGTTCTCGTTTTTTTTCGTTTTGTTATTCTTAAAGCCCCATATTTTTATTATTTGTATTAATTTATCACTGTATTTACCTGCTTATACCAAAGAAAATGACAGTGCATACCAAAGAAAATGCACATGCATGAATTACAGTACAGTCTGTACAGGGGTAACATCAGTATTTACATTCTAGCACTGTGACAGCAGTTCAGTGTAAACTGTACAGTACGGATATGGGTTTACCTTTACATTTTCTTTAAGGGTAATGTATTAAGCTGAGTTTAAAATGGAATAGAAGTGTTTGGGGAGCATATTTGGGGGCATATTTCGGGTTTACACTATAAACACTATAGGCGTTTTTAGACATTTTTCACAATTTGTGCGTGCTCTTATTTATGTCTATAAACATCAACAGCACCCAACACACTGCACCTTACACCGCAGAAACATTGACCACAGCACCGCCTGAACAGGAGACTCCACATTTCAGCACTCAGTCAGGAACTGAGACCAGTTGGTGCCAGTCTTGATCAGGTGCTAAAACTGTATGAAACTAATTTTATAGTTTAGGTTCTGGACTGATGGGAATTAAAAAAACACAGTTTCTATTTTCTGGTGCCGAAGGTTCTAGAAAAATGTCACGTTACTTATAAAGACACGTTCACACACAATCATCACTATTTATAGTTGTTCAACTTCTTCTTTGTTCTTTACACATCAGCATAAAAGTGCTGGGACGTGTTTTTATAGGAAAAGAGCAGATTTAACGGGATGGTTTAAACGGGTTAAACTGGAGGAGTTTCATATTATCGTTTTAACAGCCCAAAAAGTAGAGCAGTCACTGCGTTATGACCGATCATACATCACACACACACACACACACACACACACACACACACACACACACACACACACACACATATACACACACACACACACACACACACACACACCATCTCACCCTCACCCCCCCCATCATACACATCTACACACAAACACCATCTCACACACCTTCACACACACACACACACACCCCATCATACACATCTTCACACACGCATGCATATACCATCATACTCACAAGCACACCATCATACACGCGCACACACCATCATACACACCCTCCCACACACACACACAAACACACACACACATCATACACACCTTCCCACACACACACACCATCATATACACCTTCTCACACACACCATCATACAAACCTCCACACACATTTCCAAGTTTATTAGCTCTGTGTCTCTCAGAATGATATTATAAGACACTGCGCACGCTGATATAAAGCTGGGCACTAGGCCAGCGGAGCAGCTGTTAATGTGAAGGATCAGTTTAGGTCTAACTGGTGTTCAGTGAAGCCGAATGGAGTTTATTATTTTCCTCGAGACTCTGAGTGAGTCACCAAATCCCACAACCAATACAACAAGGTTTCTTCTACCGAATGCGGTTGCTTTACATGCAGAATTTGATCTCCATGCTGCTGTAATAATCTCCTTCATTAAGATTTTATTGCCTTGGTGCTTTGTTAGTGTTTCCAGTGGACATTTTTGGCGCTAAATGAGGGAAATTGATTTTCAGATGCAGCACCATCGCGGCCATTGTTTTGATTCCTGCGTTAAGAAAAGCTCGTCATTGTTTTATCAGAGACGTCGCCTTCTGGCGGCCGGGGCTCATCACTCACACTGTATCATTGTTCCTGTCCCTGCAGGGCATCCAGAGAGAGAGCGAATGAGATTTCGGGCCTTGATTTGCAAATTAAACCATGGAGCAGGCTGAGACGGAGAGAGAGAAAAATGTGGCTGTGATAATCGGAAACAGGCTCTATAGACATTAACAAAGCGTCAGTTGTGTAAAAGCTTGGGTTATCTAGTAGATAAGATTCTGTTTTAAAGGGCATGGAAAACAGAGCTATTATCCTAATATCCATCCTTTTTTTCCTTTTTGATCCAAAACTAGTTATCCATACTATTTGAGTTTCTCTTTGTGATGCCAAAAAATGAAGTGTTTATATATGTACCTAAAGCAGTTTAACCCTACCAAGTTAGAAAGCGTCACATTACAAAACGTCATCAAGAGGACCTTCAGCTACTCTAATACAAACCTGAGGAGAAACTGTAATGCCCCCCAAAAAACAAAATCCTGTCGTAAACTGTTGTGATTGTTTTATTGGGTTATTTCTTAAGAACATTTTTACAGATATTACTGAATGTTACTGTGGTTGTTGCTAGGAGGTTTCTGTTGTGTTCCTAGGTGGTTACTATGGCACTGCAGGTGGTTGCTGTGGCAACTGTAGCGATTGCTATGGTGTTGCTGGATGGATGTTTTGGCGTTGAAACTATGCCAATATTTCAAAAACTGTTGGAGAAGAGACACCAAATTCCAGCTGTTAAAATAAGAATAATAAAAATAAAACTTGATGCTGACAGTCACACTAATAATAGTGCCAATACAGACCTGCTGAGGTTTTCCCGGTCAGTGCGGAATTAGGGTTGTTGTTGACTTTGTTGTCTCCTTGTCTTCACAGATAAATGAGCTGAGCCACGTCCAGATCCCCATCATGCTGATGCCTGATGACTTCAAGGCTTATTCTAAGATCAAGGTGGACAACCATTTATTTAACAAGTGAGTTTCATCTATATGCATGCCTAGAAATGGACTCAGAATTAAGTAAAATTTTATTACATGAAGTTTAAGGTGGTATAGTATGGGCTTTGCACTTTATATCGCCACATATCAATATTGTGATTGTGATTATATTAGAAACATATTAGTGAACATTGAATACGATGTCATTTAACACTGGCCTGCTTTAGCTTGACCAAAATGATCAAAACACCCACGGAACATCTGACGAGAATCAGGATGCTCCCAGGAGACAGTCAGAACTGCCGCTTTCTGTGAGATAAACGGTCTGATATTAAGCAACTGTATATTCTGCATCCATCCTGACAATTATTTTTGATTTGTCTTGCAGGGAGAATATGCCAAGTCATTTTAAATTTAAGGAATATTGCCCTCTTGTTTTCCGGAATTTGAGAGAGAGGTTCAGCATCGATGACCAGGACTTCCAGGTATGTCCAGACAAGATGACTGACCACTGCTTTGACCCTGAAGCGCCCAATGAAGCCGATGCTTTGTGGCTTTGCTGTAAAACCTAAATCTGCAGCTCTGTGTTTTATTTTGTAAAGAGACTTCTGTTTACATGTTGCAGATTTAGCTTTAAGGGCCAGTCTCACTGGTGTTTACCAGCAAGTGAAATTACATCCATTTCAGTGGAATTCGGTCTGATTAGCAATTCCACGCTGCAGACCAAAGCAGTTTGGGTTCAGTTCTGTTGAACTTTTAACGCATGAATTAGTGCCTTCGACCAGCGGCTCTACTGCTTTGAGTCCGTTGACCTCTGAAGGGATGTTTTTTGTGTCCTCAGGTTCTCCTTGTCTGATTTTGTGTGAGGATCTGACACCACTCAGTGTGACAGATTTGCAGAAGTAGTTAAAGTGGGGGGGGGGTGGAATTGGATTTTTACCCGTATCAGCAGAAACTCAGATAGTTGGTTAAAAGCAGATTTTTATTTAAGTCTAGCTTTACAGGTATAAAGAACGGATATGGACTACTTGAGCACTATGTACATCACTCTGGATGAGTCCTCCCTGAACTTCGGTCACTTCATTTTTGCAAGGTGACGCAAACTGCAGATGTCTTGACTGTGGCTTAGCTTGGTCTCGGTGAAGCCAAATTGAGTTAATTCACTTTTGAGAGCATGTGAGCCACTGATCGATCAGTACATGATGTAAGATTCAGTTTGATGAAACGTTTCAAAAATAGTGAGCCTTAAACACCTTAGCATCACACAGGATTTAACCTGGTACCTCTTTGTAAACCATCTAGGACTTACAGTAGATCCAGTTGTCTGTGAGAGAAGCCGGTGATTAATGAGGTGTAATTTAGTCGTTAACCCCTCAATCCGCCGTCCTAATGTAGACCATTATTCCACCTAATGACGGCATAATTTCAGAGCGATCCTTCGCCGCCTCAGCCACCCACATACAAATAGGGCTCTTAATTTGTCCTCATATCGTTTCCGCTGCATCCCTCCAGCATCTTATACTCCCACATGAAAGAAAACACTCTCCTCGGTGGAGAGTGGTGGGTAATTGTGGTGCCTTAGGCTGAACTTTTTTTTTTTTTTAATACTTAATGAGGAAAAATCACAGCTCACGGTTTTCCACTAAACTGCAATATCGGAAACCTCACGTTCTTATTAACTGACTGGCCGTCACATACAGTTTTCTCTGTCATATGGAGGGTTTACATTGGTGCATTCTTTAAAAGTCCAAACTAGGTGGTGTGTGTGTGTGTGTGTGTGTGTGTGTGTGTGTGTGTGTACACAGACACACCTTTTTAAATGAGGTTAAGCGGGTGTGTTTATGGTTGATGCATGCAGGATTCCTGAAACCTCTGAAAAGGGTTAAACAAGTTCAATACTTGTTTAAGTCCTTATCAAAACCAACTCACCAGAACTTCAGCTCCCAAGATGCATTGTTATATTTTGAAGAGCACTACATACTGTTTGATTGACTCAGATACTCAGGCAGTGTTGCTTTGCATACTAGTTTAGCATGACATCACTTTTCGAAATTTAGTCAAAATGGATGTGACTGCTGCTTTACTCATTGTTGATAAAATAATGCATTTTAGTCTGTATTTTCCAAAAGCCAGTCATGCACTGTAACTAACCGTGACACTGTATGTAGGTTTTATCATTTACAGTAATCCCCCACTTTTTGCGGGGGTTACGTTCCAAGAGCACCCGCGTATAGTGAAAAACCACGTTGTGTTTTGGTTTTAAAAAAATGCCTAAATGCCTATTTTTATAGTGTAAACCCTAAATATGCCCGAAATATGCTCCCAAAACACTTAAATTTCATTTTAAACTCAGTTTAATACATTACCCTTAACGAAAATATAAAGGTAAG
>JBBIGA010000001.1:9326496-9340294 GCA_037576975.1 Alestes dentex
CCCCATCACCAAACCTCCCCCAACCCCACCACCCCCAACCCCCCCCCCCCCCCCAAACCCCACCCCCCCCAGGCCCTGAGCGCTCGACTCCTGAGCAGCTAAAAATCCGGCCTCGGGCCCCATGCTGTAGGGATGCGTTTTTAACCTTGGTTATGTCTCAGACGCTGTACTTTGAATCCAATCTGTACTTTATGACAAGATTTCTTTGGCAAAAGCCAACGAAAATACATCATTACATTTGACTTCATCACTGGACGAGTACAAGTACTTAATAACAAAATGGAATTGGGATCTAGCATTGAGTGCACATTAGCTTAACATTGTAGCACAGGTAGAAATAACAGGCTGGTTATTTCTACCTATGCTATATATGCATCCATAATGCATATGTACACACATACATGCATCCATAAGTACCCTTGCTGGTCCAGTGAGGTACTCTGTAGATTTTGTGTAATTAGTGTAACAGTTTTTCGTCAAAGCTTAATCTTTTTAATATCTGATTTGAAGGCATTTCGGTGAGTATAAATGTTGGTTCAGATAAAGCGTCCAGTCTTTTGATTCGGTGAGCTGGGTCATGGTGTCGGTATGAGTTTCATCCAGAGAAAGTGGGGGATGGGTCTGGAGCTGTGGTGGAGCGGAAGGAGGAGGAGGTGAAGAACAGGCTGCGTTAGTCAAGGCCAGTCTCTTTTATTTAATCTCAGAACTAAATCAGCTGTTAATGTTGTCAGTGTCGGGCATGTTTAGATTTCACCAATGCTCAACGATCCTATTATTGTGTTCAGAGGGAAAATATTTGTGTTGGCTCAGAATTCCCATAGTGCTGTATCCTTATGTTTTAAAATGATTATTGTTTATTCATTTATTTTGGGTTGATTTTTTTTATTAAACACAAAGCTCAACGCGTGGGCTAAATGAACACATCACTCTCGCTGGTGCGTTTCTTGTACATTGGAAGTTACAGAATTATTAGCGTGTGTTCATCTTTAAAGGGTCAAACTGGCTTTTTAAATTAATTAATCAAAAATTACACAAGAGAAACAAGAATAAAATAACTTGCCACATTGAGAACAAGACAACTGTCTGTTTGTAGCAGAACAATAACTGACCCACTGTAATATTTTGTATCATTCAGATATTTGAGCGACTTACTAAATATATATACTAAATATATATAAAACATTAAATAATTTTGTTTTGTTATAAAGATTTTTCCTGTTTGTAAATCTTTCTGGTGTAAAATTCCGCTTTGCGGAGAGGAAGCAGGAGCTAGTTTTAATTTTAATCCAGCAGGGAATTGGCTCGAATGGTTACTGAGGCTCGGGCAGGACAGAAGCATAAACTGTTATCACCTTATCAGATTCCTCCCGAATAATTGACGCTTCTAACGGGTTTGGGGGGGAAAGGAAAGACAAGCGCTTCCGTTGGGAATGTGTAAGTACGCTCTGAGTCGTCCGGGATCACTGCATATTTTCTCAGCTCCTGGTTCAGGATCAGCAGGCGAGGGGGCGGAGGTGTGCGGCTGGAGCGGGAGGTGTAAATTTGTTCGCGCCCTCTGTTCTTGGGTGAAAATGGAGCCGCACACGGTGCACCGCCGAGCCGGCGTGTAAATTGAGCCGCGTTTAGGCCGAAACCTCCCTCGTCCTGAAGGAGCGAATTATATTTATTTCACCCGTCATTAAAGATCCTCCACTCATGTCTTTGTGTGTCATCATTCATTTCTACACAGTCATTTTCCAGCCTGTCTTTTTCCATCAGGCTCTTTCTGTTACCCTGCCTGCGAGACTGAATTATGTAAATGAGCTCTGTTCTGATTGTCTGCCCTGTGTTGTGCCTCAGTCAAAGAGAAGTTAGGGCTGAAACTCCTATGCCACTGTGAGTGGATGGGGCTAAATGTCTGTATACACAGATGTATGTAAATGTTTGTGACCTCATAAAACCAGTAATTTCACAACAAGCTGTCTTTACATGGACTCAGCAGTGAATGGTTTGTTTACATATTACATGAAACAGTGTTTCCATTCTACATAAATGTTTTATTTAAAAAGGTGTTTTGTCATGATATTGGCTCTTTAATGAAGACTTCTCTCCTGGTGTTGCTGGACTGGTTAGGTGGCACCCCTGCCTGGCGTGAAGGCCCGCAGTATCGACTTGCTGAGGCAGAAGCACATCTGCCCTGGTGGTTTCTTTCTCTTCTCGTCACATGGCCCCGAAGGCTCTGTGTTTTTAGAAAAGCGCAGTGCAGTCGGAGATCTTTTCCCTGAACATCAGCACCGTTCTGTCTCGCACAGTCATGACCAAGTACGTTTCAGCCCCATTTATTCATCTTCCTTTCATTCTTTTGGTCACTGCAGAAACATAAAGAGCGGGACCGCCACAAACCAAAACACAAGAAGTCTTTGGAACTGTCTCCCTCGCTGGTCCCTGCACTGATGGTCACCTCCGAGAAGGTGAGGAGCTCAAACCCCTCTGTTTGTTTCTCTTCACTACAGTATTATAACTTACGTAAATACACTGACCGTCTGGAATCCATAGACACTCGCATGGGGGGGTGGGGTTGAGTGACTGGGAGAAGGGGGAACTACCCTAACCACCCAGAGAGAGAGGACTGTTATACTGAGTGATGGGGGAGAGAGGGAGGACCACCCTACTCACCCAGAGAGAGGCAGGACAGTTATACTGAGTGATGGGGGAGAGGGAGGACCATCATAATATCTGCCAACGTAAGGAAGAGACAAATGGAGACAAGAGGTTTTGACGACAGTGAAGGTATATAACAACAGATGTCACTTTTAGTGCTGCACAATATATCATCTGTTCATCATTATCATGATATCTGTCTGTGTAATACTGATATCACAGACTGCAATATGCAAATGAGCCTCTAACCAATCACAATGTTTCTGACAGGGTGACCAATCACAGCTCCAGGTGAGCTGTGACATCAAAAACTGTGATTTGATGACTTGCTTTTTTTTATAGTTTATTTTACATATATGGACTGTAGATGGGGGAGTAAATGTGCTATTTGAAACAATATTTACAGAAAAGATGAAATGGGCTCTTTAATTACAGTTGCAATATTTAGCAGTACAGTTGCAATACTGATATTTTATCCATATTGTGCAGCTCTAGTCACTTTATTTAGCCTACATTTTGAGTTTAGATCTGGCCCCTGTCTCCTCTGGACCTGGATTGTGTTTGTCAGAAGCTGCTACAGATGCGAGGACTCTGACCTGTGAACACGGGATGCATTCCAAAAGTTCCTCCTGATGATCTGCATGTCTTTTCTTTCACAGAGCTACAACAGCAGCAGCGGCAGCGTCTCCTCCATCTCCTCCTCCCAGAAACGGATGGACGACAGCGGGGGCCGCTTCACCAACGCCAACTTTCAGGAGGTGCCCTCTCACTCCAGCGGGAGCTCCAAGGATGCCGGCTCCGCCGACAGCAAGAGCTCGGAGGGCAAGAGCAAGAAGTCCAGCAGCCACAGCTCCAACTCCAGCTCCGGGTCCAGGGGCCGAAAATCCAACCCGGGGAAACCCCACGGCCCTGTCGTCACCATCGCCACCTCCTCCACCGTCCCGTCTTCCACAAGCCCCTTCCAGCAAGGTACGGAGAATGTTTTTCAGAAATTCAGAATTAAATTGATCGCTTACTCGTGTCTGTGCATCACAGCGACTTTCCTGTGGTTTTGACAATTGTTTTACTGTGTGTATAAAATAGCAGTTTAACAGAAAACAGAAGCACACGCATGTTTAATAAATAACTTATTATGAAAATTCAGAACAAACGTTTTTTCCTTGTTATTTCACTGGTTATTTTAAGCATGAGGCCTCTAAAGCCTCTCATGGCAATGGAGGCAGAACATTACTGGTTAATATTATTTCCCATCCCACCACTCGCGGCTGTTATCAGACTAGAGACCCTGATCCCAAAGTTCACCATCTGGTTCACAACTTTATTAGATTGCGTTAATCTGTTTTTCTGCCATGCAGTGCTGTTTAGCTAGACTTTACTTTCTAAGTGACATAACAGTCAGAGTATTTTATCACTAGGATATATATATTATTTAATTCATTTTTAAAATAACAGTGTGGCACATTAAGAGAATCCGGAATTCAGTTGATATCAGTGTTTGTGCAGTAATTGACAGCGGCTCGGCCAGTCAGATTTTAGATCTGTTTATAATAAAATAGATCACAAGAAGCCATCAGCTAGTGATTTTACACAGTGACAAAATAAGTACAATAGACTACTGTTAATAAGTATATTAATACCAACCGCAAAAACAAATGTTTCACCTAGTGTAGAGACTCCTGAAAGCAGTAGTTTGGTCCCAAATCACAGTTTTGCGCTGACACCAGGTATAATTAGTCATTAAAGACCTATTTGATGTGCAGATTGAGCTTTTTAGTTTAGAAAGTGGTGACAGACAGTGTGAGGTAAAGATTGAGTGTGCATGATTAGAACATGAATCGGGTGTAACTGAGACACAAAGACGTCATATAACGGTAACGGTGCTAGCTGTGTGTCGCGGCCCGCTGAGTAAGGACTCAGAAAAAGTGAGTCATTTCTACGAGCCGGTATGTGACGAATGATAAAGTGTGTTGTGATACGGCTGGATGGAGTCCAGAGGGGCGAGGGGTCCAGGGGATGGGGTGTGATAAGAGCGTCGCCTGGCTGCTGTGCCACTAATCTGGAGTGAGACCACTGAGAGCACACCATTTCTGCATTCGGGTGTGGGTCTGGGTGGATGTGAGTGAGTGAGAGAGAAAGAGAAGCATGCTTGCTTTGCCTCTGCTATCAGGACATGGAAACCAAGGTCATTCAGACCTTGAGGTCGTGTGTGTCTGTGTGTGTATGTGTATGTATGAAGAGAGTACTGTACGTGTGTATGTACAAACAGATATACACACATACAAATGCAGTAGTAAAATATAGTTTTTCATTTGTTGGGTGAGACAATGCTCCTAAAATCTGCTTTTGAATGCTGTGGTGTGGCAAATTATCATCTGATTATTGATTTTTATATATTTCTATCTTTATGGGCACCACTAGACAAATGACACTATATGCTGATTTGTTGATCTAAATTGTCCCTTTTTTCTTGACTGTTTTTTTTTTTTTTTTTTCCTTATATAACCTGTTTAATGCCTATTTATAGCTCATATTTCAATGCCTATTTAAAATCAAATCACTGGCTTTCTTTTATATTCAGGTCTGGAGGCAGTAATGGGCATTTCATAACCTCAGACTTGGTTTATTTTGATACTTGTTGTAGATCATCAATCATTTTAGATACATTTAAAATCCATCCTCTTATTTATTATCTTTCAGGATCTGTGACAATATAAATAAAATATACTACTGTTGATAAGTATTATTGGTTAATAGTGGAAGGATTTTTCACAATAAATTCTTCCACCAAGTATACATTAATAGTCCTTAAATTTATAGTTCAGACCAAAATCACATTTACCCAATTGCTGATTGCCCTTATATGGAAATTCAGCAGTCCTTTCCGGTATTTTCTCCGCACCTGTTTGTAAGAATTTGATAGCAGATCAGGAATGCCCTGGTTTTATTGACTGACGCGATGGGTGGTGTTTCGGGGCAGTGCCTTGCCCACCCGGCTGCCTTGCGCTGCGGGATCAGATAATGGTTTGAGTCGAGGTGTAAAAACTGCAGGATTAAGGCTCTTGAGGCCTGCACTGAAGGAGCCGCAGTGAATCTCAGGCCTTCTTGGAAGTGCTCCAGTAGAGCTCCAGCTGCTGAATGGTAATGTCTATGCAGCTGCGAGGGGCTTGGTGATCGCCTGTCTTCACCCTGTCTACTTGCTCTTTTATTTCACGCCTACAGGGACTTTACTGGGCTGCTTTTGTATCTGTATTCATCAACAGTGGTGGAATAAACTGAAATAAACTTAATTACGGTGAAAATGTTGATAGAAGTGAGCTAGTTCCACCAACAGCATCTTATTTCATTTAATGCAGCATTAATAAGCCAAAAGGAGTGTTAAATGGTAACCACAAATAATACACGAGGAGACACTTCAAAATCAGAAAACTATATTGATCCCTGAGGAAACTGATTGCTATGTCTCCACAGTCTCACAAAAACAGGAACTATAGAAATGTTAATAATTCTCTAGAAAATTACTCTGCCCTAAATGGGCTAATATATAAATATCTTATTTTATGTAAACGCTATATACTACATAGACTATGTAAATCATACCTATCTGTGATTTGTAAATAGTTGTTTATAGTGTGGTTTGTTTTTTTTTTTTAAACATTTTCAACATCTCTTATTGTAATTCAACTGCGTGTGTAAGCTGAAAATTTCCAAAAGCTTAATATGTATGTTTGTGTATTTTTACTGCAAGAAAGAGAGAAAAATTTCAACTGTGTCCAAATAGTTCATTTAATTTTGAAAATAATCTCATTAGCCAAGTTGAAAAAAAGATAGACACTTTTACACATTGTTTAAGGCTTTAATATTACAAAAAATGTCCTCTGGGTTCTGAAGGTTAAATAGCACCTACACTACTTTCATTTTTCCTCTCTTGCTTCCAGGTCTTCTTTTGGGCAGCAGCAGCAGTAAGACTGCCTCCAGCAGCTCGGTGGTCCAGCCCACCTCTGACTTCCTCAGCTTCTCTGACTCCAGCCTGAGGGGCGGAGACTCTTACACCCCTCCCACTTTCGGTCGCTGTTCACTGAAGGGCGGCTCCGAGGGCGGAGCTTCGGACGGCATGGTGGCCCTAAACACGTTCGGCTCAATGATCTCTCTCCCGCAGAGCTCCGGCTCCGGAAAACATTACGAGAACTCACACCCCGGGCCCGAGCTGGGCGGCCTGGGCTCAGCGGGGTACAAACGGCCCCAGCCTTCATCCTCGTCTTCCTCGGCGGCTTCATCCTCCTCCACCGGGGAGGATGGCGTGAAGAAGAAGAAGCGAGGGAACTGGAGGAACCGTTACGGGCCCTGTTTCACCACCCAGGAGACCAAAACGGCAGAAGCTCCTGAGCACGGAGTGTCACTGCCGTCCTCCTCCTCTCCCTCACCGTCATCTTCCTCCATGACCGGCCGCCCCAGCACTGTCAGCAGCAGCAGCGCCGGCATCGGAAATGTAACCGGCAGCCTCGCTATTCAGAAATCTCCATCTCTTCTCAGGAACGGAAGCTTACAGAGCATGACTGTCAGCTCTCCACCCACTGGAGCAGGTAATGGAGCGGGCTGTTAGTACACACACACACACTTAAACACAACATGAATTGTGTTAATTTGGGTGGCAGAGAATACATGTAGATGGGTTCTGGAGTACATACAATACTGTGCAGAAGTGGCCTTGAGGAACAGTTCTCCAGGTTTCCTGAAGGACTTTCAAAGACTCATATTTCCAGTCCAGTCCCTGAACCTGACAAGTTTCAGAGGAATGTTTTTGTTAAGACACACAGTGACCTACGCATGAATCATTCAAGCAGAACAAAGACCATCTAACTGAAGTCCTGAACCTGTGAAAAAACAGGAGCAGATGATTCCAGATGATCAGGCGGTGATCAGTATACTTGTGGTGCTGAATGCTGAGTGGTTGGAACTCCGTTATCTAGGCTCCTTGTATTATTAGGCACTTTGCAGCCTGTCACAGTAAAACATTTGTTCATATTTCTTTTACTTAATCTCCTCAGTATGACAAAGATCAGACAATCTGACTCAAAATAGGATTTTTACACCAACAAAGAGATTCAAAGCAAAATGTGAAGAAATGAGGGGGGCTCAAGACTTTTGCACAGTAGGGTACATATAGGATATTGCAGAAATACTTTTGACAGTTATTCCATCATATCTTGTGGAACTCACGTGGGATTAATATAACTGCTGTATTTATATGGTGTTTTGTGTAGCACATATAATATAACCTGGGTGTATTTAAATGGTTTGTTTAATTGCACTGGAATACTGGGTATACACATGTGGTCCGTTTTATAACATAAAATGTGGGTCTAACATAACCTGGGTTGACTTATATTTTTCGTTGTATAGCACCGGATTAATGAAACCTGGCTTTACTTACGCACGGTCCGTTTTGTAGTTCAATATAACCTTTTTCATTTCATCACACGGGATTAATATAACCTGGGTTTAACTACATGGTTTATTTTATTGTGTGGTCTTAATTTAATCTGTGTTTTCTCATGATCCATTTTATAACACAGGATTAATATAACCTCCATTTGTTTGTTTATAGCAGGTAAAAGCTCACAGAAGGGCTAAAATGGAGAATATAGTGTTAATAATGGCATTACGCTATATCCCTGTGTAAACCTAATCCCATCCGAAAAGCCCTTCCTGGAAAGGGTCTGTGGAAATCGCCTTGTTCCTGCTGATATTTTTAGACATGATCCGTTAACCAAATCGGACTTCAAGAGAAACAGTTATTCCTTTTCTGCCGAAACAGTCAGAAACTTTATCGCGAATCCTAGCCTTCCTGAAAATCAGCATAAACTGCTTTATTTTTGTTGGTAGAAAGAGGCCAAGTTTGTTGCTGCTGTTGTTGTTGCTGCTGCAGCATTTGGTGGTGCAGGGGTGTTTCTGGAGCTCGTTAAGACTAAAGTGGATGGAGGTGCTCCGTAAAGCGTGCCCTCATGTTTACCTGACTGAGTGCTGGTGTGGGCCTGCCGAATCTCCATAGAGATGGACATTAACCTGTGGAGCCCAGAGGAGGCTTGTGGGGAAAGAAGCCCATAACAGGCAATTAGTTCAGATGTTATTTGTTCGTTCCTGTCGGGCCCCTTGGCTCGAGAACCCAAGTGAGCCGGCCAAGTTCACTTAACTGCTTAAGACGGTGTTTAGAAATGCCCTGACCCCTGCTGGCCTCCTCCACCGCCCCCTGGAATACACACACACCAGATACGCTGCCTTGTCTCACGCTGAACCCGGAACCTTCTATTCCTGGCTGATTCAGACACCAGTCTGATGTTTTGGCTTTAAAAACTAATGCAGTTTAACCTTTTTTTTTTGTTTTGTGTTTTGTTTTGCTTGTGCGTTCTATACTAAAGTTTAAAAATCTGTTACTTTATATTGTGATTTATTCTTGTATTCGGTCTGATGCTGGTGTGATTTGTTTGATGTGTTCAACACGATGGTTGTTGTACAACAGCACGAGCTGTGGTTGCTGTGGTTACAGTGCTTATGAATGAAGATTGGGCAAATGATACAAACCCCTCTGGTTCATAAAGGCGTCTAATGAAAACAGCAGCACTGCAGGGGCGATTGCTGGTGTCGCTTTGACAAGGTTCAGATGGTTCAGTGTGTATAATGTAAAGATTTGTTTTACAACGTCAAACAGCGAGTGTGTATTGGAAATGTATTGGAAAATATTGGAAAATGTAAAATATATGCCTTAACTTTGGCATAGGCCGCATTTTATGTTTTCCCTATATCTTAAGCAGCTAGGCAGTAAATGTGTTTTAAAATGTGCAGGAGTGAGATTTCTGTAGTTTGTGTGCTTACTTTTTATGCTTAAAAAATCAATAACACGTCATTTGTGTTGCACAAACTTTTTTTTTTTTTTACCTTATATTTCATTATCCTGCACTACAAATAATTTTGTGGTGTATCATGCTGGATGTGTTAGAGTCAGATTTCCCCAATGTGAGCAGTTTCTACTTCTAACAGTCCAATATTGGAACACGCATGCACAAAGTTCACCATATAGAAGTCATAAGTGCCACACACCCACTGCCCAGACCCTCCCCACCCGTCTTTCACCCCGACTCACACTCGCGAACACACTTATGTTTAAGAGCCCGCTCTCTCCTTCGCTGTTGCTTGGCAACCGGTCTAATGTTTCCGAGTTTCCCCTCCGGTGTGAAAGTGAGTCTTCTCTCACCACCACCACCACCCCACCACCCCAACCCCCCAAACACCATTTGGCCAACTGGGCTTCTTTCTGTTTGTTTGGGGGCCATGCTCGCCCCGCTCTCGCCCCTCACCTGTTGCTGGCCTTTGACTGGACTGTAAATATTTAGCCAGGGCTAATGGGGGTCCTCCGCCTCATCTGTCTCATCCCAGCCTCCCAGAACATCCAGCATGCTCGTTTTCTCTTTCCTTTTTGATTTTTTCTTTCTTTTTTTGACAGATGATGGTTTTATCAGGCAGAACAGTGGGGACCATTATTAAAAGTAAACATTCATCTAACCAGGGCTGAGGCAGGAGACTTTGCGGGGGACTGTTGGGAGTAGTGGGTTTTGGAGGGGAGGGGCTTTTGCTAGTAAAACAAGGATTAATGTGAGGAAAATCTGCAGTAGGGGCAGGCAGTGTGATTAAGGTATGAATAAAATATATATTCAGGTATACTGGATCAGTATCAGCATTGATGCCTTACAAATTTGACCAGTCCCAGTTTAGTAGTTCCTGGTCATATTCCTTATAGTATTGACATTGTATAAGCCTTCTGCGAGAATGCAATTTTAAAAATGTATTAAAAGTTCTCAGATTTCTTGCTGCATTTCGCTTTATGCTTGGTTTATGCTGATGCTCTGAACTTTCCTGTTTTTTGAAAATTCAGCATTAAAAAGGTGGAACAGACATGTGGATGTGGTTTAGGACATAGTATGACTTACTGTGAGCTGTAAACTTCATTAAGGAGGATCAGACTCATGGATGTGGTTTAGGAGACAGTATGACTTACTGTGTCCACAAGTCAGATCCACCCTAATGAAGAGCTGGATGTGGTCCAGAGAAGTTTTTGCTGTTTTGCTGGCCTTAAATCTGCAGTGAATTTGAAGAGCCCCCCCACTTCCCCCTCTGCCACAGGCCAGACTCCACATCCACTACCGGGATGAAGCCCTGTAGCTTCATATAAACACACTTGGGGGTGCATGTGCAATTACTCCTATAATTGCACCCATGTACCACAGTGTACTTCATTTCTCAGCCCTTGCAAATGGATCATAATGGTCATGCTTTTTGGACCTCAGGCTGTTTGTGTGCCGTGGGGTAGCATTTAGCATACTAATGGCACATGTTGAAGGCAAAAAACAGAACAGACTACAATAACACAATATATTCCAGCCCATAGTCGTGGCTTTTCCAAGCCCTGAGCTCGTAACACTGCCTTCTGAACAAAACTTACCAAGAGCGATAAAAGCTTTGGCCTGTTTTTCACACATCTAAAATATAAGCAGTTATCAGATGGACTTTTCCTTACTTTTCCTCACATTAATCCTTTCCTTACTACTGCCTTTTGCTTTTTTATCTATATAACCTGTGATGCATGTCATGCATATTCTTTTTTGGGTTTTTGGGGTTTTTTTTCCTGAAGCCAGCAGATGAAAACACACCCAATTTGCACTGAAGCCGTCTTATAAACCTGAGATTGTAAAAAAGTGAGGGAAATAACTGCAGTGAGACTAAAAACTCTAGAATAAATGTGCATGGTTATATTTTGTTTGTAGAGCTGCACAATATATCACATAGTAACTATAGCAATTTTAATCTCAATAATACTGATATCAGAGAAGGCTGCAATATG
Source organism: Alestes dentex (assembly GCA_037576975.1). Taxonomy (NCBI): domain Eukaryota; kingdom Metazoa; phylum Chordata; class Actinopteri; order Characiformes; family Alestidae; genus Alestes; species Alestes dentex. The sequence continues at coordinate 9,338,030 of JBBIGA010000001.1, forward strand.
CAATATGAGCCTCTAACCAATCACAGTGTTTCACTGGGTGACCAATCACAGCTCCAGGTGAATTACTGGGTGTTCTGTTGAATCGAGGTCTTCATGGAATCCAACAAAAGTCAATTTTTTAGCCGTTAAAGGTTTTGTTGAATTGGTGTGAGAGTGGACAGAGCTAAACTGCGGTAGGATGTAAAATCTCAGAACTGATATTTTGTCCATATCGTGCAGCTGTAATTGTGTACAGCAGTGTAGTGCTGTTGGTTTAAGTACTGATTATGATCATTGTATCCATGGTGACACTCAGTTTCATTAAGGGATGGAAGTATATTGGGTGTTTTTTTCTCTTTGGTGTCATTTTTAGAGAATGGAGCTAAACGGTCCAGTCAGAACAAGCTTAATGTCAGATTGTTTTGTCATAAAATGTATTAATGAGCTTAAATCTAATTAGAAATCGTTGTGCTGTGGGTGTACTGATCTCAATACAGCACCAGGCATCATCAGGCATCTGCATGCAGCCGATCACAGAGCGGGAAGGGGGCGTGGCCTACAGTGTATATATACAGACATTTTTAATGCCTAAAATAACAATAGTCAAATCAGATCTTGACTTGGTTAGAAGTTTTGGTGCCCCAGTTCAGAGAACACAAATCTGCACAATTTTAGGGAAAAAAGTTTTTTATTCTTAAATAAAATTATTTTTTTCCAGTATAGGATATACAAACAGAGAATTTATAAACTAGAATTATCTGTTTGCATAAGAAATATCCCAAACTAAACCATCAACGTTTAGGACAGGTGTCGAGTAGATCAGTCAACGGCCTCTCATTGGACTCAGTGTTCAGTAAAATCACATTTAATCAGAAGAGTCCTGAAGACCACCTCGCTGTGTTTAGATCTGGAACGCCCCCCCCTGAAAACAAGCAGTGAGGCTTCTTATCAGACCGGCGCGGCATCATTAACCTCTCTCTGAACCGCATGGATTTTCTGCACGGGGGGGGCGGCAGCTCGACTCGAAATGCTGCTTAATCTAGTTTGAGATTTCCCTCTCTCCTCTGATTTGATAAGGCCTTTTTTCGTTAGGAGATTTTAAGGCCTGATCGATGGGCCTCTTCGATCCTCACCTGATAGCGGCGCTGTGTCCTTGCTTTGTTTGGCCACCTGCCTCCTGTAAACTCAGTCCAATGCTCCTTTGGTTGACCTTTTTTAAAATGTTGTTTATTAACCAGATATCCAGATTAACTGGATTATGTGCTCTTTGGTATCCGGAATTTTATAAAATGTCTTTTTTTGATAAACCGTATGAAACAGATGGCTGTTGCTTGATAAGTGAATAAGATAAACAGTTTCAAGTCAAATGGGATTTTTCTGTTACTTTGCTGAAGGCCAGAAGACAATGCTTCTTTGCTCCTTAAAACAGAAGGATCAGCCCCCAGTGATGATTGAATGTTATGAATGAGCAAGGGATGAGCGATATAACACAAAAATCACAATACTTTTAAGACATCTTCACAGAACCCAATATGCATTTTTTTGTTTGTTTTTCTGAGGGTTGCTAAGGTGGCATAGTCTATAATTTATTATGAAAAAATAGTCATATTGTTTACAGCTGGAATTCATTTCTAGTATGAAAGTAGTAAAACAAAGTGATTGAATGACCACTGAACTTACAAAACACTTAGTAGATGTAAGGGATTACGAGGTAATTTGAGAACATATTTTATACACAAGTATTATCCTTTATCTGCCACTCCTCAAAACCGCTGTTGTTATTTTGGCTTCCTTTTTTCAGTGTGGTGTAGTGGATAACTCCGCTGCCCCTGTACTGCACCTGTACTGCTCACGGTCGGGACAAAAACACCAGGTTACATCGGGCAAGACTCCTGACATTACACTCCTTTCCGATTGTAACAGGATTAAAATCACTGGGGTGGGAAGGGAGTGTCCTTGCAGAAATGTAGAATTTAAAGATTGACATGAATGCGCCGCATGTACTGTTCATATTTTGTTCTGGAGTGATTATTTACTGCTGGGTTAAATTAGTTATTTCCTGCAAGAACTATCATATATAGGGGCAGCTGGTAGCCTAGTGGTTAGGGAATTCGCCCTGCAATGAGAAAGTTGTGGGTTCGATTCCCAAGACTGCTAGGCACCCTGAGGTACCCCGAGCAAGGTACCGTCCCCACACACTGCTCCCCGGGGCTGTGTTCCTGGCTGCCCCCTGCTTCACTTGGTGAATGGGTTAAATGCAGAGGAAGAATTTCGTGCTGTTCACAC
>JBBIGA010000001.1:9348338-9358596 GCA_037576975.1 Alestes dentex
CTCTCTCTCTCTCTCTCTCTCTCACACGCACACGCACACGCACACGCACACGCACACTCACACACACACACACACACACACACACACCTCTTCATCTGCTCTCTCCTATTTCACTCTCTCTCTCACCTCTTCATCTGCTCCCTCCTATTTCAACTTTTGTGCTCTTAAAAAGTCGCCTCGCTCTCCAGGATCCGCTGCCAGGTGTGTGTGTATTTGTGTGTAGATGTGTGCGCATGTGTATGTACGTGTGTGTGTGTGTGTGTGTGTGTGTGTGTGTGTGTGTGTGTGTATGTACATGTATGTGTCCTGTTTTTGCAGAACCTTTCGGACCGCGTGCGTCCTTTTAGATTTCATGCATGCACATGTGCGCGTGTGTGTATGTATGTATGCGCGTGAGGTTTAAACATGGATGCGTGTTTTCGGCTCGGGGACGGAGGCTTGTGTTCTTAGTTTATTTTCAGGTGTTTTTTTAATGGCAACTTTGGATTGCGCTCCATATTCTGCGACTTTGCATTTATTTTATGTCTAATTGCATCCTTTTGTCGGAGGTGTGTGTGTGTGTGTGTGGATAGGGGGCTGATCGTGGGGCCAGGCCGACTGGTGTGTCCACATCGGCTTGTGCACGAGAGCCCCCGGTTGAACTGGGTCCCGCGCTCTTCGCGCAGTCGTGTTCTATTCCCACTCTAAACACGCGGCATCTTCCGCGCGTGGGGAAGCCAGTGGGCTGTGTGTCGGCGTGGAAATGTCTTGGACTGGGACTCGGATTAACTTAAATTCGGAGGCTGACGCGACAGGACTCGCGCGCTGGTTTGCGGTGCTTCTCAAGCAAAAAATCATAAAAAAATAATAATGGCAGCAGAATTGCCTAATAAAGTCGAATAAAATACGTGCTATTTCTATTCTTCAGTCTTTAAAATCCAGCACGTACTCTGATTTTGAGAATTAACAGATTGCCAACAATGCAGCATGTGCGAGCGGTTGATCGTGCCCTCGAGCTGCTTTTAAGGCATTTTGATTTCAAGCTTCCAATCGCTTGTGTAGAATACGGTGGGCGCGTTTTAGCAGAAGTTAATGAAGAAGCTGTGTTTGTGTTCAGTGGTCTTTAATGACCATCTGAGATCTCACTTGTGTTTTGATTGGCCAAAAAGGTCACGAGCTACCCGTTGTTGGAGGGTCTCTGAAGATCGTTTTGGTTTCTCATGGCTTTCAGACGCTCTTCAGACGTTCCTCCCGAACGGCAGCGACTTAAAACCCTTTAAAAGCACCTCCAGGGCGGTGTTTATCTCATTTTCTGGGCTCACGTGCCTTGGCGAGGCTTAAAACACTTAATGTGTGGAGGTGACTTTGTTTCCTCAGGAAGGTTTGGCCCATCCAGGTCTGCTTCTGTTGAAAATGGGCTTAGTTTGTTGGTATATTTCTTAGCACCGATGCAATACGAGATGTTTGTTCTTCTGCAACGTCTGGGGACATTGGGATACACCTCGTGTCGGTTTCCTGGCTGGTTTTCCAGCTGACTACAGAACCACTGTTGTCCAGGCAGCGGTGTCACTGTTGCTCATTGGCCAGCTGTTCAGCAGAAATTGTTTTCAGCTTTTATGAATCAGCAGCATCATTGAACCCTCGTGCGCGTGCCCCACGCTGGAAACTGCTGGTTATGAATGTGTAGTCTAGTGATGGTGAGATGTTTCTTCACGTTGCTTGCTTTGACGCCACCGTTTTTGGGCGGATCTCAATTACAATGTTACTGTGTAAACCGAGCACAGAATCCAGTGACGTTGCGATCCAGTTGTGTAAGATCTGGGCGAAGAACTTCAAATTGTCTTCGATTTCTCTATTTCTCTTTGAGCAAATACTATTGTATTATAGACAGTTGAATTTCCTGGCTATGGACATTAGACCCATCTTCGCTTTATATGTGAGGCTGTTGCAGCGTGCTCTTTAGCAACTGCGATATTTTTGGGCTTAAATGCATTTTTGAGGAACCGCATTTGGATTTTTGGGGGGTTTGATAGAACATCACATGGTTTATAAATGGAGCCGATGCAAGCTGGGTCTGATGCTGTGTTCTCGTGGCTTCGATTGAATTTGTCGCCACGTGGAAGGCAACGAAGTTGCTATAGAAACTGAAAGCATCCCCAGACAATGAAAAAAGCCCCAAAACAAGGGCGGTGGATGGAATGAACATACCGGTACGAACCCTTAGAGGAACGTACACAGCACGCGCGTATATCATGCATTTGATTGCTAATAGTGACATCAGCTGGAGAACAAAGCGCTTGCTGGACCTCCAGTCCAATGGTCCATTCAAAGTTCTGCAAGCTTCTTCAAGCACCAGCGACCAAGCACCAGTGTGTGTGTGTGTGTGTGTGTGTGTGTGTGTGTGTGTGTGTGTGTGCGCGCGCGCGCGCAAATCAGTGCGAGGAACCTACACAGCATCATGCATTTGGTTGCTAATGGTGGGATCAGCTGGAGAACCGATTGCGCGCTTGCTGAACCTCCAGTCCAATGGTCCATTCAAAGTTCTGCATGCCTCTTCAAGGACCAGCGACCAATCTTATTGTGTGTTTGTGTGTTCCCCGTTCAGGATCTGACCTTTCCATGACGATGCATCGCACCACGAGGATCAAGATCACGGAGCTAAACCCACATCTGATGTGCGTCTTATGTGGAGGATATTTCATCGACGCGACCACAATCATAGAATGTCTCCATTCGTGTAAGTGCACGAACTGAAGTGTGTCCAGCACTGGTGTCACTCGTGCACGCTTTCTAACGACCCCCTCTCTCTCGTTGCTAGTTTGTAAAATGTGCATCGTCCGTTACCTGGAAACCAGTAAATACTGCCCCATATGTGACGTCCAAGTTCACAAAACAAAGCCTCTCCTCAATATCAGGTAAGAACACTCCACTTCCCATACCCATCCATTCTCTTGTTAAATACATTGGCAAAAAAAATCAACAGTAGTGACCGTTGCTAACCACAATGATGTCCTTCTGAATTTTTCTAAATTATGTACTCTCAATCTTTGCATACAGCAATGTCAGTGTTACACTATTATTTCTTACACTCACGTTCCATCGTTGTGTTGCACTACTGCTTATTGTGTATCTTTTTAATTTTTTCTGTTGTCATATTTTAATATTCTAGTGACACAAGAATGTCCCTCGGGATAAATAAAATTCTTATCATCCTCCATTGTTATTGACTCTAGTTGGAATATTTTGAGACATGGCAGGTTTTGTTGTATATTGAGTTTGATTTAGAGTAACTCAGCTAGGATCAGTGGATACAAGATCACTGGATGCAAGTATATACAAACTTGTATATTTATGTAACTTTGTGGTGTAGTGTACAGTTTAGATTGTATAGATTGTGCAGCTTCTATGTCCTTCTCTTCTTCTTTCCAGTTCAGTGAAGTATCCCACCTGTGGGACTAATAAAGTGTTAGTTCATCATATATTATTGTATCTTTTTCACTTTTTTAGATCTGACAAAACTCTCCAGGACATTGTGTACAAATTGGTTCCTGGACTCTTCAAAAGTGAGTTCATTAATTACCATTGGATGGGTGCTGGTGCAGGTAGACCCATATTGTACACAATAAACTCGTAATGTAAAAGGTGGTGTGTTTACAACAAGGATAATCAGTTTCCCAGACTGAGTGTGCTTTCTGTCCTGCAGATGAAATGAAACGGAGGAGAGATTTCTATGCTGAGCATCCATCAGTAGATGGTAAATCTTTTATATTTCCCTAATCATTAGTTCTGAGACTAAAATTAGCCATTAAAAAAAAAAAAAAATTAGAAAAAACTCCCCAAAAGAAAGTGGCATTTGTAACTCTGCTCTTCATACTTGTCATTTTAAATAAATATAATTTTTCCAGCTGCAAATGGGTCCAATGAAGACCGTGGGGAAGTTGCAGACGAGGACAAAAGAATCATCACAGATGATGAAATTATCAGCCTTTCAATCGAATTCTTTGACCCCAGGTGCGTGTTGGTAAATGCTGTAAATGAATGTCTGAATGTGTAATTCTTTAATTGAATTATTGCCCATTTTGCTGATTTCAGGGCCAAACATTCGAACAGTTCAGAGGACAGACAGGTAAAAGAAGAGGTAAAACATATCTTGGTGTTTCTATGTTTTAGTATTAAACCTGAATCTAATGTTTTCAAGGGTGAATTTCAGAATTAATGGGAGAATTTGTTGCGAGAGAAGCTTATTCTGGATTATTGTAACAAGACCAGCAGTTTCAGAAGTGCCAAAATATCTTTCATTTTAACTGTGTAGTTATTTTTCCTACTTTTTCTTTTCTCTTACATTTTTTTGTCATTCCAAGGTAAATAACAAGAGGTACTTACAGTGTCCGGCTGCCATGACTGTGATGCATTTGAGGAAATTTCTGCGCAGCAAGATGGATATTCCCTGTACTTTCCAGGTAATTTCCACATTTTAACTCTTCAAGGTTCTTCATTTTGATTGTTTGTTTTTTTGTCTTTCTTAGCAAAATTATGTGCCTTTATTGATTTTTAACATAGCTGGGATTTTTTTCATGCTTTGTTCTAAACCTTCTGTTTAACTAATGTCAAAAATAATCTGACTCATTTAAGATGAATGGAAGTTAACAGTTGTAGGACAGTATCTATTACTGGAGTCCACCTCTGAACAGGTACTGCTGATGCAAAGCCAACACTGTCATAACTGATCCATCCCATGTGGTACCAGTTATTGCCATCAGGGAGGAGATTTAAAACACTGTGGTGTAATTTAAATAGATTTAAAAACTTTATCACTAAATCAATCAAAATTTGAACTGGGGACAGATGTAGAAGGGAGAGAATTGAAAGAACCATTTCCAGCTGTGGCTTTAACCCGTTTGAGATTTCTATATAGTTTACTTTGATTATTATAAATTTTTGGTCTTGTCTGAACATGTCTTATGTGCTTTGCTGACTTGGGAACAGCTGATTATTTGTTACATTTTTGCCCAAATTTCCAGCTGGTGTTAAAAATGTGTATTTAAGTGTTGATCTTTTGGGAGATGTCCAAGCCAAACTTACCACAGTGTGGGACCACAAAGTGACTCTTGATGAATATCATTTTGGTCATCTTATAATTTGGTAGAGTATCAGAGATTTTCTTCTTGAAATCTAGGCTGAAATATCTAACTCCACTCTCTTCACAGATTGAAGTTATGTATGAGGACGAGCCTTTGAAGGATTACTACACGTTAATGGACATTGCTTACATTTACACATGGAGAAGGGTAGGTGATATATAAAGGAAATATAAATGAACTGACAGTTTAACAGTGTCATTTTAAGACTTAAACATATTGCTGACTTGTTAACAATTGAGTATGCCCGAATGCCCAGCTTGTTTAAAACTTTCTAACGTGCTCTTTTGGAAAACTGAGGAAATATCCAAATTAGTTGACTTCACCTTGGCTAACTTGAGTCTAACCCCACGTTTCAAATATCTGATCGATGTTTCAAAGAATGGACCGTTGCCCTTGAAGTATCGGGTGCGCCCAAACTGCAAGAAGATGAAGATCGCCCACCCCCAGGATGGTCTCAACAGTGCCAACCGTTCAGAAAGCGATTCGGCGAGCGACAAGGCCTGCAGTCCAGCCGGGGCACCGTCCACCTCCTCGCCGCTGCCCAGTCCCAGCACCCCCCTCCAGTCTCCACATCCCCATTTCCCGCACGTTTCAAACCCTATCAACGGCTCCTCCATGACGAGCCCCAGTCGACAGTTCACCTTCGGCAGCAAAGCGCGCAAACCCTCCCTGAATGGCTCCTCCACTTCATCAGGGTGAAGTGAGGGGGGCGGGAGTGTGTGGGGGTCCAGAAGCCAGCTCTTTCCATGCCAACGTCGTTTTTTCAGCCATTTTGTGGTCCTGATTATCCACTTTATTATACGTGTAACTTTATCATAGTGGATGCGGCGCATTTTCCACCCGATTTTCTGGAGCAAATTTTGGGAACGACAGTCTCTTTTTTTTTTTTTTTTCATTTTTCATTATTTGGAGGGGGCTGCAACGTACGCTTTGGTGTTTGTAGCAGTTTGCATAGAAGACTGTTTTTTAAAAAAAAACAAAAAAAACAAATGTCTTTTTACTTTGGTCTTAATTTTTCAAAAAAAAAAAAACCACAACAAAAAAAATCAAAAACATGTTGCTTGTATTTTTAAGCGTGTATGTTCTTAAAAAAAAAACATAAGCATGATAAAACTTTGACGTTGGTTTTTGCCTTTTCTTGGGTAGTTTAGGCCTACTAATCATTCCTGACGTATCCAGCTGGCATATACAATGTATCGAAGAAAAAAATCTATATATTTAGTTCATTTTAAAGGACGATTTAAAAAGAAGGCCTGTATGTATTTAGAGACCGTTTTAGGGTGACAATTTTAACGCTAAGCTGTAGTCGGCTCGTTTAATTTTCCTGCGAAATTTGTGCGTGTTCACAAAATTCAGTTCAGTTCAGTGAAGACTATATAAAGGTCACGAGGCCCGCGTGCTCAACACTCTCCATCTCAGTCACCTCCAATCTCCTTTTTGGCACCTGATTCTGGAAGCTGCAGTGTTCGTTCCTCTCGCTGGTCCATTGTACGGTTGCTTGTTGTGTTGTGACTGTTGCACAGTATCAGCCACGAGAATAAAACATTTTACACTTTCATCCAATCTCGCCTTGTGCTTGCTTTAAAATCGGACACTTTTTCTTACAGTCAGACCTTCTACAGTCTCCAAAAAATGGTTCCTTGGCGGTTCTTGGCTCGTATATGGTTCTAGGAAAAAATGAACGTGTAGCCCAACTTACAAAAAGGTCATTCACACTCTCGTATCTCGTTTACATTAACTTCACTATTAGGGGACAAAAGGTACCATATTTTCACGACCCTCAAGAGTAGGTCTTCAGCAACTTTGAACGTCATGAAATTGACTTATCCTGTAAACTTATTGCCTTCAGTCAAGCTAATTACTCAAATTTAAGATTGTTTGAAGCTTAAGTAACTCAAAACAAGTTTTGTTTTATTAAGTGACTTAATTGATTAGACATTGTTTACATTCAAATTTTAAAGCTGTTTAATTTTCCTGCTGAGTGAAATTTACAGTATGTCTCAAATTCCAGACATTTTATTTTATTTTCGATATTTAGCTTGGAAAATGGTACAGATAAGCGGTTTTACCCGTTGAATGTGAATGTAAATTACCTTTATTTGGATCTTTTTTGATGCAAACTTTGTATTTTCTGTGGAAAAAATGCTGTCTAGCAATTCCCGCTCCCATAATGAATCCGTTGAGCGATTCTTTGTGGATCCACAAAGAATGTGGAAATGTTTTCTGTTTCCTTCACCTTTAAATGGTTCAGCAAGGGTTATTTTATAAAACCGTTAAAATCATAGAACTATTTGAATACACTGTTTTCTTACTCATGATTAAATGTTCTCCATGATGCTAAACGTATTGTATAAATGCAATAAGTAAACCTGTAGTAAACCTTGTTGTAAATAGCACCAAAACCGGTTATGCTGTGGTTAAATCGTCAAAAACACTTCCGCTCATTTGTAGAGCCCTTTTTGTATATCAGTTGAGTAAATCTAAGAAATGTGTAATTTAAGCTGTGGTCCGGATGGTGTGGTGAGCTGAAATAAGATGGTAAAGGATGGATAGAGGAGAAAACGGTTGCCCTCAACAGGTACACAGACTTCTCCAAAATTACCCTTTAAATGTTAAGCTCCCAGGCATGCTGAACTGTTTTGTATCTGTATGGGGAATGTAAAGAGGCGCTTCTGGCCAAGTGATCCCTCATTCTTAATGCGGGGTTAAAATAGCCACTAAAATGTTGGTCAGAAGCAAAAACTGTATTCATCTTCAGAACTTCAGCTCCTTTTTAGTCTTAATAATTTGTACCTCCCATAAACAGACCAGCCAGATTTAATAGGGGAAAATGTACAAAAAAAATAAATTAAATACGTAAATATGTATATTTTGTTTATTTGTTTTCGCCAGTGCGGTCGCACAGGTGGACCACAGCGCCACCTGTCTGTGAGTCATAGGCGTCTACGCGTTTGGATTTAATCAACCGAAGCCATTCAGTTTGTCACATGTTTAAAAATATAGTTGACGCGAGAACCAAGTTTCTTATGTTATTATCGTTATTTTAATTTTCCAAAATTTAACAAGTGGTCCCGAGTGAATGCTTTTTTTTTTCTTTTCCAGTAATAAGAGCTCGAGGACAGTTTTTAAAGAGCTAATCAATAGGATTTAAAGTCCAGTTTAAATCTGACAGTCTTCAGTGAATGAAGTAACCGAAGGCAAGATAAGTTGAAATATTTACTGAATCTGCAAATGAGATGAGAAACAAAAAAATAGGTTTCTAAATAAATTTTTAAAAAATCACTGCCGTTTGAAATCATTCTGTTTACAACCCCCAGTATGTGTGTGTGGATTTCTGGCCTAGAATAACAAATTCGTGTTTACTCTACAAACTGCCACTGGCCCACTGACTGAACTAGAGGTTTATGTTTTGATCAGCCTAGCATTTAACTATTTCATTATTTATTTCACTCATAAGTAACATTTGAATAGAGCATATAGTCAAGAAAATGGTGAATAACTTCAGTTCACTCCAGTCTTTAAGCAAAAGTTTAAAGGCAGCGTAAATGTTCAGTCATGGATTCAAAATGTAAACTTTGTTCTCCTGGGGAAGGCGAGATGGTGAGTGTTCCTCACGTCATTTTATGCCAAATTTGGGATTGTCTGGCAAGGTGTCGAATAAAAAAGGTAAAATGGTTGTATCCTTCAGTCATATAGGCTAAATATTACATATTTATAGATTTAGGAAATCGGGCGTTTTTACTACGGAAAAATGAACAATTCAATGCTTTGGGAGCATGTCAACATTTAGGTTATGCAAACCTTCAGGTCAAAGTGGGAGTTCAGACGATAAACTGATGCACCCTTTAGTCACGAAGCCATTAAAACGACTAACAGCGATTATGCGCGAATAAATCTCCGGGCAGAAAGAATTTATCATCATTTTGCTAAAGAAACCAAGTGGTATGTTGACATTACCATGTTTTGAATTAAATGGATGGAGAAACTTCTGCTCAGCATCTGCAAAAGGAGAAAAACCAAACATTCGCAATTTGCAGTGCAGTGTAGAATGAAACGTTCTTTTTGCGTGTAAATAATATTTTCATGTAAAAAATTTATTTTAATGCTGTTCTTATGGATTATTCACAACTACATTCGAGTCCATTTAATGTCCCATCCTGAGAATTAACCGAAGCAGGATTTAATTATTCACTTTTCTGTGGGACACACTCTGCTTCTAGAGTCTTTGGCATGTTAAAAAAAAATCCTGTTTTAAAAACAAAGTTTGGAATCTTTTGTTTTAAAAATTCTGGAATCTTTTTGTGTGTGTGTGTGTGTGTGTGTGTGTGTAAATGAAGAAATGAATGAATAAATAACCACAGAGGGCCCAATTATAAACGGAGGCGCCGGTGGCTGCTGCCTAGTTACCATGACAACAGTGGGACAATCACGAGACTATTTTTTCCCCACCTGCATTCCAAAAACCACGCCCACTGCCCTAAAGAGTCAAGCGGCCAGTTCAACCCAGCTCAGGGGCGGGGCTTGGTGTGGGGATATTAGAACGTTAGGTATCCAGGTGGGATTCTGTAGATAGAAGTTTACCATACAAATAACCCAAAAGCTATTTTGGCTGCATTGTTTTTTATTTCTTACTTTTATTGCTTTAATTAATTAAAAGCCGCTGTTTCAGCACAATGCTGGTTTCAGAGGGCTTTAACGTTAGCTAAGATAAACTAAATTAAGTTAGCGATGTTTCAGCCTGGACTGTCTGTTTTCTTTGTTTCTGTTGAACAAACACTAATCACAGGACTTTGTTTCTTTTACTTTTTTCACCAACATATTTAGCTCCCTTATTAATACCACTGTCTATTCATATATAGATTAGCATTGAGATAAAGATATTTTATAGATTCCCAGTCAGATGACTGGAAAAGAAAAAAATACTTCTTCATTGGTTTCCACTCTTTTATTCCCTTCTTTTCTCCCTTTAAAACTGGAACAACCGAAGGCCCTCAGTTTTCAGCTTCAGCTCTTCTAGAGTGTTTTTGATCAATTCATACTCATTTCTTTCTTTCACATGCCACTGGTCTTGTGTTAAATTCTGATAAACATTGGCTATCGTTATCCTTGATATCAAGCTATAGATAGAAACAGAATTA